>OZ023142.1:12293532-12667019 GCA_963675895.2 Styela plicata | reverse complement strand
CATTTCAAACTTTATTATAGGTTTTGTTAACTTTCCTGATATGTGATATCTTTGTTTTGTCTACAGAGGTGTCGAAATAAATGTTTAAGATAACGATATTCCGAAATTAATAGACTGAATGCACTTTTCATAGGCTCTTTTTTTCTCTTCCGTCCTATGCTAACGCACCCATCAGCAACACCATAATATTTTTTGTTGGAATATCCATGAGATAACCACTTATTAAAAGTGACTGATACTAAATATTTGGCATTTCGATTCAAAGAAATCGAACAGTTCTCAGCTCGGATGTGTTGACTAACACTAAAACTTTCCATTAATAATGAATGCATAGCTGAGCAGACATCACAATCGAAAAACTAAAGTTCATCAGAGCGTGAGCGATCTGCAGTAAAAATGAAAAGACACCGGGCATTTCGATTTAGTGTATTGGTATCTAAGGTATTCGCTCGGAGAAATCTTCTTGAAGTAAGATCGCAAGTGTACAAACCTTAGATACTACGGTCAGACCTATATTGGTTTTCATGCCGATACCGATATTATCGGCGCGAGTGCCTATTATGCCGATATAATATCGGCACCCGCTAATATTAGTTAGTACTGAAGTTCCCATTTTATTCAATACATATGCCAGTCGATTTCAACGTTTTTCATTCATTCCATTTCGTTTTTATTTCAAGCATTCGAAAAACATAAGGTGAAATGGTTCATACACCAAAAAATAAATAAAAGGGACATAAGAAATAAAATGTTACCTATATATTTCACTTTGTCGACAAAATGCAAAACTTTGTCACCCAAATTGATTACAGGGATAAGGCTGGACTTGTAATCTTTCGGGTTGAACATCATACATGTAGACTTAGTGGGATTGAATGATATCATGAATAAGAGTGACATACTTTCAACAATGCGCAAATTCCCTTGCAGTCAAAAAATTATAGAAAACATCATCTCCATATAACATGTGATTCAATCTCAAATTACCGACAGTTGGTTTCAATTTGCATCAATTCATTTGATAATTCATCCATGTTCAAGTCATATAAATGAGGGTAGAGTATCTAAGACCGGAATATGGTCTGATAACATATCTTAGTGCCTATACCAAGAGCAAATCAATTTTATAAACACAACTGGCACATCACGGCCAATCATTTTCTAAAAGATCGACCAATGGTTTACACGATCAAAGGCTTTTGAAGCCTCCAAAAAAGCAGGAGTAGAATGAGTATTTAAATATTAGATGGATTTTTTCAATGTGAGTAGGCATGCATCAGTTCCATGACCTAGTCTAAAAACAAACTGATTGTCTGTCGAAATAAGGTATGACCGTATACACGAAAGAATATGCTTTGCAGTAATTTTAGAGACTACACTAACCAATGTAATAGGTCTGTAGTTCCCCTTTTATAGTGAACTGCAAGATCTTTTTTTCACTGTTTCAGCTGTTTACCAGAATATTACATCCAAAACTGAAGAAGCGCATAATATGAGAATATATAAATTAGATAAATATATAAATTTCCAGCTAATATTCTGGTCAAGAGCTCGTAATAGTACAAGGCTGCTTATCATTTCTTATCAAGGCCGTGATAAGATATACCACATATAATCATGTCATAGTGATATGGTTTATCACTAAATTTTTTCAAAAATTCCTCATCCATCTTTGTTTTGCCTATTGGTCGCGCCATTAAGCAGGATGATAAATGACGCAAAAGGAGGGTATAAAATACAACAACGGCCTTTAACTCATTAACTCACCTTTAACTCTTTAACTATTAACTCTTTAACTTAACTCATTTTTTATGAATGATTTGAAGTTGTATGCCAAATGTGAACCTGAATTAAAAGACAAATTACAAATAGGCAAAAACTCCAGCAATGATATAAAACCCTTCAAGGGAAGCAAAGAAACTAAATAAAAATGAGATTATGGTATGTAAGAAAGTTGAATAAAGAAGAATTTTGGACAGATAAACCATTACACGGGCAATACCCCAAGCAAATATTTCAAACACACGTATATTTCAAGTTAACTCAACTTTGGTTGAGAAGTCCAGAGTTGAAAGCTGAAAGGATTTCTGGTGGCGGCACAGGACCAATCTCTCCTCACGAATCAGTACAAGAAAAATGTTTTAAATAGTTAACGACTCAAAATGCTGACTATCTAATGAATTTGAGAAAGCAATAGATCACTTTATCTCAGGATGTCCAGTTCATGGAAAGTGAATATATACATCAATATAATCGGACTGGACAGTCATTGGAAAATTTGCAAGTATTTTAACTTTGAAACAAAAGACAGATGGTATAAACATTAACAAAGACCAGTACATCAAAATAACAAAGTAAAAATAATTCGGGAATCGCAAGTTCACACGGACAAAGAAATCAGAGCAAACAGACCTGACATCATAGTTAAACACAAAAACTCAAATAACTGCTACCTCAACGATATGACCGTTCCATCAGATAAGAATGTTCCACGGAAGAAACTTGAAAAGATGTCAAAATATAAAGACTTGGAATTGGAAATTACCAGAATGTGGAAAATGAAAGTTACTACAATTCCAATTGAAATCGGAGCAAAAAATGGCGTTTCAAGAATATTTGGATGAAATACCTTGCCATATAGCTGTTTGACTCCTCCAAAAAACTGTTTTACTTGCCACTGCGCGCATATTGCGCAAACATTTATCTATGAATGTAAAACAAAATTGCAACATCCCCTCAGGTGCATGGTATGTACCCGGAGATGTAATGAAGCAGAGTATTGATGCTAAAAATAATATTTATTAACGTTGAACTGCAGTAAGATTTTCGCTTAGGAATGAAAGCTTTGATTAAAACAAAAACGTATAATTTAATTGGACTTTCGCTTGAGAGCGAATATCTTAATAAATGAATCACGGTTTCAACACGGGTATTACATGTTGTGTGGTTGTGATAATGAGACTAAATGAAGAAAAGAATACATATCCTTGGTCATGCCTGGCTGTGATAGTAGGTCGCAACAAAGAGAATCAAGAGAGAAACGTCATGTAGCGTTAATTATAGAGAATAGGGAAAATGCGGAAGTATGAGATTGTATCTTCCGCGAGGGAAGTGTGAGATTGTACCTTCTGAGGGATCGATAAAAAGAAGACACAAAACGTCGTGTTAAACATGCGTTCGTGAGGGCCATGAAATATCTTTGGAGAGGAGATGAGCGGGCATTGAAATTCTGAGAAAAACAAACTATTCGTAACATGAAAATAAATCATGTTTTGTTAAGTATTAACCGCTGACGCGAGTTCCGGGAGCGTCGTCCATCTGTGTCTTATGCTCGACAAAATGACTTTATATTGGTAAGCTAAATAGGGTAGTTTTAGTTGTAGTGCCGCCACTATTCGCCAGTCCGAAATACGTCATGAGGATATGCATGTCATGATGTCAAAACTCTCCCTTTCCCCCTTTTTCAGCCATTTTCTGGCTATATTTTGACCGGATGTGGCTTGTAAAAAGTAACCTAAATAATGTGCTCCAGACATAAATGTAAAACAAGATATCTTGTGATGCCCGCATGATTTAGTTCTTACAAAATAATTACGAGTAAAGTATTGAAATTCGAACAGATGATTTTATTTCACATTTCTCTCCTGCGATCTGCAACATTTACAGGCCTCCGCTTCAGGGTTGGATCCTCGTAACATCAATTATCTGAGTTTAAAATTTCAATTTCATCATTTTATTGACCTAGATTCATAGTTTTATCCAGCAACTACCGAAGCTGTGGTATGTCGGCCAGATAACCATTTTTGTTTGCAACATTCATCGTTCAAGACTGAAAAAAATTAATAGTTGTCAAGTAATTTTTAGATTGAATGGCAATTAGTAGCACAAACTGTAATAGTTTTATATGAAATCTTTGAACACAACATATTTATTTTTGTTGTCTTTTCATGACAAAAATGATAAAAAAATGATTTGTTACAAAAATTATTTAATACCGGTACTGGTATCATCGTGGTGATCGTAAGCCACCTGATAGAATATCTCACTCCGTGAAGCTCTTTGTGAGCTTTCGTGGGGGCATAACCTAGCTTTAACAGATGGCGAGTGATAACTATAACAATGAATAAACCAAAACATGTCGTTATATAAGTGCAACTGAAATATTCTTTGTTTGTTCTTTATCTGTTTGTTGATTATTTTTATCAATTGGTGCCAATTCTCTATTTATGCCTTCTCTTATCTAACTACTTTTTGTTAATTTTGATAATGGGATGCTATCTATTTGTTTATTCATTACATCTTTATTTACTCATTTTTGTTTATTCCATGTGGGGCTCTACTTTGTATTTTGTTTATGCAGAAGTGTGCCTTGTTCTTCCTATAGAGGGCGCAATTCTCTCGTACACATGAGAGTGATACCGGTAGTCTACTCTTCTGTATCGCACCGTCTCGTTACCGATATTTTCACTCCTGGGATAGACAGCCTTATGGTTGAATTTTAAAAGTGACCTCATGTTGTTGTAGACAATGATGGCCACAATAGAGTGTGTGTAATAAGGAAAACAAAATATGTTGACTTCTGGCTCCTAAATGCCAATTCCATTTCCTTATTTCATGTGAGTGAAATGAGGATCGTCTTAATTTTTCGTGTTTGCCTGTTGGCTTTCTTCCAATTTAAATGTCAACATTCCGACCTTCACACTATTTTCCTCCCTTTCTACTATTTTTTTTATCTGGTCCTCTCCCAGCTTAGGGGGTTTTATTTCCCTGATACAGAATGGATCTCCGGGTGTTCGGAATGTCTTCGGATGGGTGAAGAAAGCTTCAAAACCATTAATGCTGCTGTTTGTAGTCGAATTGATGATTCTAAACCTCTTCCTATAGTTTGGTTGCTACCAGATGCTTGAAATGAGACGCTTCTAAAAAGGGATAAATAGATATATCACGAAATGTTGCCCATTTGGTAAATTTTCTTCTGATTGAATTCATTTTATTTGTGCGTCTGAGAAGCTGACATTCTGGTACCTATACAGTATGATGAGTGTTGGAATCATCCGGATCAAGACTTTTCCAAAACTTGAAACTAAAAAAAGTGCAATCGCTAGATGTTTTTGTTTCAAAATTCTGAATTAGCAAATTTGCTGAATTCAAAGTTGCAAGACATTAAAACAGTTTATTCAGTCAATGGTGTTTTTTGTTTTTTTGAATGAGTCGAAGCATTGTGTTTTTGACATTCTAAACCAATAATACCACCCAATAGTTGTAAGCTGTATTTTACCAAAAACGAAAGGAAGTGCAATAAGGATAGGATTTCATTTTTCTCTAGGGGAGAGGAAAGCTAAAAAGATTCGGCTAATCATATTGCGAACCACGACCTCTCGTGTAGACACCAGTTCTAAATCGAGGTGAATGTTTTTGACTTACCGTATCATATTTCTCATTTTTCCTGTGCATGGGCCTGGTTGGTGAAAGAAGCTGCAACTTCCCACAAGCAGTGCTTGCCTGATCCATCACACCGGCTAGGTGTCCAGCAGACCTCTCGCATATTACCATCATCCCTCACTGGATTCGAACAAAGCAAAGGACGATCAGAGATGCATTGCTCCAAGCGTATTCCCACTGCTTAAGGATTGAACTAATCGGGGCTGAAAGATGTGGCCTATCCTAGGGGTGGGCACACTTTTTAAATCAGTGGCCAAATTTTTGCTGGTCATGTGGAAGTATAATTATGAAGCAAGCAATGATCACCCGAATACATTTAACTTGCGTGACATGAAAAATTATCATGACTTCATTTTTGCAGAAGCAACGAAAAATGTGTTCATATTGGTTGTGGCAATTGTCAAAACATTTGTGGTGTATATCAGTTTGTGCCGAGGTTTGTTAAAGTTCATTAGTCTGAAAGTCTGTTCGCAAACATATATAGGGCCGAGCAGTGGCATATTTAGAACTTCGAAAAAGGGGCAAAAATTTTAACACCCGCATTCTCTGCAGCACCTCTCGAATGTGGGAAAATCTGGCACTGCGTAGTGGAGCGTAAAGTCATTCAACTACAACATCTCGCACTATGGGCACACTGTGTTACACATACCATAATGTGTATGAATTTGACATTAATTAAACATGCAAAAATTTATTGAATTAGCTTTGCGTCTTCAACAAGAATAGCAACTTCGGTGGACTACTACCTATACCTAATGTGGATGGATCAGTACACCTGAAAAAATTTTGAACACGTTTTCAATACTTATTTAGCTGTGCTGACAGAATGGAAATAAAAAAAGGATCCTAATTCCATTCAAAGTAAAATTTTATTTAATACCAACATCAGGCAGGCCAAATTAAAATCATCAGCTGGCCTGCGAGCCGTAGTTTGCCCATATCTGGTCTATCCTAATTGAACCACTTCAAGATTGTGATGTTTCAATAGTCCTTTTAGTTTTTTATCAAAGTATTCAGTCATTTTGTGTTTTTATATTTCACCACTTATCTGAAGCCAAACTTCAGAAGAATAAAACTTGTTGCGGTTTGCATTGGACGTTTTCTACTCATTCACTGAAAAATCGATTTTGTCTTTTCAATAGCATTGGACGTTTTCTACTCATTCACTGAAAAATCGATTTTGTCTTTTCAATAACTCACTTGAATTTATTTTGCAGTTAAACTTAAAATACGTTAATAGGAGTAAAAAAACAAATTTCAGAAATTTAATTTTTGGTATTGCAATAAAACCTATAGACATTAGTATCATATGTCAGGTTGTGGTATGAATATCCATGAAACCTATCTGTAGCATACAGTTTTTAGTCACCACCACTATTTAAAATTTTATTGTGAAATTTCCAGATTTTTTTGCCCTGCCCCAAAGGGGTAATAAAAATTTTCATGGGGTAAAAAAATTCCTGGGAGTGAAGTGACTGATTAAAAATTATTAAAATTCAATCTAAGCGAGGTCGGATACATCACCTAAGTGGAACCAGCCCATTGCCACTTATGTCAGTTACACTGCTACTAAGACACCGGAGAACATGGATTACATCGGAGGAAAATTTAGCAAATTATTCACATGATTATTCTCTTGCTAAATGACTAAAACCTTTTTGTGTGTCTGTTGGTAACAAACCTGTACAAAAGTTTTAAAATGAGCAATACTGTTATGAAATAGCATTGCTGATGGCTTTGAAGCTTTTTTGTCAAAATGACATGATTGTTTCGACACATGAAGATAGACAAGAAAACAGTGTGTAGGGGCAATTCTATAGCTGATATCAAGGTTCTTTAAGTTGGATTTTAAATTTCTTTATTCTGCAATGTCAGTTCATGTCTCAAACCATTAAATTGATGCTTAGTACCATGAAAATGAAGCTAAAATGTGCTGAATTTCCAAGGAGTACTTACTTATTACATCGGCATTCATGAGGAAATTAGTTACCAATTTCGTTTTTCTTTAATCAATTTTAATGTAATTCAAGTACTTTTCAGGAATTTATACCCGAACTAACTGAAGTAGTGTGAGCTACTTATACATTGTTTTTACTGCACCTATTCTGTTGAGATCTGCATCAACTTCTAGGGTTATTTATGTTTTGCTCTGCTGTATAATGAGCCAACTGAGGATAATCTAAAGCAAAATAAGTTCTTTGTAAGCTAGATTTCGATCATATTTAGGCAATATGCATGCCTTGAGAGTATGGAGTACTAATGTTAGAATTGCTCATTTTCATCAAGGAAATATTGTAAATTAAATAACACATCAATTGATAGCCTCAGCAATAATGGGGTCTGTTGAAGTCAATATGCAAACCACATCAAGTTGTGATAAAGATGAATTGTTCGTCTGTCCCTATGATCCCGTTCACAGGGTAGCTGCAAGAAGATTTATTCGTCATATTATTAAATGTCGAAGAAACTTCCCATTAGTTGAAAAAGTTGTTTGTCCTTTTAATGCAAGGCATGTTGTTCCAAAACCGGAATTTCGACACCACCTGAGTTGTTGTCCAGATTCTCGGATGTTAGAAACTGAAATAAACTATGAACGGTATGGTCATGATGGGGATGAAGTTAAAGGCGATACTTCCATGCCTCCAATTCAATCAGAGCCATTGGAATTTGGATCAGATGAAGATTGGGATAAGGAAATTGCTGAAAGTGCAATGGAGCATGAATATGTCTATGGATTATCTGGACCTGCGAAGACTGTGAATCGTAGGAGAGAAGAGATAAAAAGGATGAAAGAAGAAATGAAGCGCAAAGCTCAAGAGGAAAACAATTATATGGAATCAAATCTTGAATTTTACCAAAGAAGACCGATGAGGCATCCTGGTGTTGCTGATCGGCAAAATTTGATGCAATATCGTCTACTTTTTTCAGATGACTCGAATGCTCCTTCCGAGCCACTTCTTGCGGCTAACTTCCAGAAGCCGCTATACTGAAGTGAAGCGTCAGTTCTTAAACATGATGACAAACACGGTTAACAGTTTGTTTCTTAATAGTATTCAACCAGTTTTGTTCTGTTAGTTTGCACACTACACACAATTAGCCAATCACTACACAAATTTAGCATGCCAAATGTTTAATGTGGAGAGAGACTGGTTGCTTCATATTTGATTAATAGATAGTAGTAATAAATTAATAAAATGACTTTCATGATTCCATAAATTATTCAATTCGACTAAAGACAATGAAAAGGTTCATTTTTTGGGAGTATTTGATGCACATATTTAATGATATTTTAGAGAAAAAATTGTCCATTAATCGATTCGAAGAATATTTGATTCAAATTTGAATTCAAAATATATTTAATTTTGGCTACATATAGTTATTATGATATTTGAAAAATTATGGTGGTATGTGGGAATTAGGGTTGCCACTTTCAGGTGCATTTATTTTCGAGTTGACTAATTCAATATATTGGCTAAAATTATCAAAATATGAGCGAAATTTCAACACTTCTGAAGTTTTTGAAATGAAAACTTTAGTCAAATTATAGAAATGAGTATTCAATCAAATGTATACGAAATCCATCTTAACCTCCATTCTAAAAGTGGCTTAATTACTTATGTCCAATTAGTACGATTCAAATGCTGAATCAACTGTAATCAAAATTTTGTACAATTTGCTGTGACTAAACACATTTTCTTCAAAAACTTATTTATGCCCAATAAGGAATTTTATTTTGTCTAATGGACCTGCGCCTTGGCAGCATCATGATCACTTAGCTTGAATAACACTTAGTTTTTAATTCCTGTTATTCATGTTAACCAAAAGTCAGTGATACTGTTTCAATCTCATCTTGTAGCCGATGAGAAAAATTTCATCCAAAATAGGTCAATTTGTCATATAATTTTAAATCCTTTTTTCTGATAATTAATCGGACTGCAGTCAGGATATGAACTTATGAAATCAAATAGCTAAACCCATTTGAAACACTTGCTTTGTCAAGCATTAGCCACAGTGCGTCAGTGGATATTTGGATGTGGGAGGTTAGTAATATTATATTAAAAATGGGTGATCAAGAAGTTATTGATAGAAGAAGCTTAGTCATAGGATATTGGGTTCGATGTGAATATATCGCCTTGCCTGTAATAGTTTTTTGTACACAACAGTGCACAGTTATCAAACATTACAATGTACATACATCTTTAATTTTGGTGGGAATTTTTAATTTATGTGGTGTTGAATTTCATAAATTTGTTTTGTATTCTGAGTAGTTTGGATCAACTTAGTTTTGCTACTGGAAAGTATGGTGTCTAATAGAACCAACAAAAAAGTGTCTGTAAAGAACCCACAAACTTAGGAACTACATAAAGCTGATAGCTGTTGACTGTCCCCCCAAGCAGGAAACATTCCAAAAATACTACCAGTTCTTGGAAGTTTTTCGGTTGGATAGCTTTATGCAATTGTGAGTAAAATTTGGTGTCCCTTTTCCTACTATTATTCAATTACGTTTCCATTTTGTGTAAGTCCACCATGTTTTAAAGACTTTCTCAGTTTATTTTGAATTTTGAATAAGTTTCATTTTCGTTATTATTTCACTTTGTATGTGATCGTGAATATGATAAGTAACTTGAGTCGGTTATGCGATCATGACTATGGTAAGTAGCAGGAGTCTGGCGTGGAGACTCCTTATTGTGGGGAATGGTTCGCTAGGTTTAAGGAATATGGCCACCGCTAGTGCGTTCGGCTATGTTCTATACTCGACAATAAGTTGTTGGAACAGCGACGATTAGGACTTTCAAAGAACCTTTAAAAGGAGAACAAACCCCTAAAATAGGTTTGAGAAAACGACACTAAAATTATATGCAGATTAGAAAAATTAAATTTCTGGTGGCTCTTCGGCTTGTCCACAACGGTCTTAGCAGACGCTTCACGTCTGGCGACTATTAATTAGCCGCTTTATCCAATGCTCTGATGTATGTAATCGTCCGTCAGGCATGTAAGGAATACTTTCGAGCTACGTATTTCTAAACGTCCTGCGTTTGAAGCCCGTGCGCAATGATTATATGCAACCGGACACCCTGCAGGTCGTGATTCGCCATGGGTTTAAACCTCATTTTCAGCTCAACGCCCACGTGATGAAAATGGTATCCTATTATATAATATTTTTGCGGTGTCAGATTTTCGAGAGATGACCATTCTCTTCCGATACAGCCACGCTTACCTCCATGAGCTCATTTGAGTGGCAGTTTTACATTCACGCCTATTGCAAGTGATGGAATTTGTTGTTTTTGACCTAGATCAGCGCTTTTCGACAGGGGTTCAGCGGAACATGTAGTGGGTTTCCGTAATTTTAAGAGTTCCTCGTTTATTTAGGGAAATTGATTTCTTGCTTCAGCATTTTGATGCGTCGTTCCAATTTTCTAGATCACTGCACCGCATTCACACATCAAGTAGAACAGTTTGTTAAAACGAGAGTGCAGTGAACAACCGAATAAAACATTGATATAATTGTTGCGTCACTTGCCGTTCATTGTTATTCTATAACAATAACGTTATTGTTGCATCACAGTCATAGGATATTGCCGATGTACAGATCACAGACGGACTAGAGAGCTGCTGTTGAGTCTTTATAGAGTAAAACAGTATTCAACCAAATTTTCATTGTTTAGTCAAGTCATGAAACAAAATAGCATATTTTTTGACGAACTTTTGAATGTAGCTCCTCAGCCCATAACAGTCTTTCTAATCCAGCCATGATCCCGGCTAAATTACAAAGACACTTAGAAGCAAACCATTCTGCGTACGCGACAAAGACTATCTCATTTTTTAAACATATGAAAAGCAGCGTTCACAAGCAAAAAGAGTCATTCTTAAGAGCAGTGAAAACCAATCCAGATCACTTGTCGACTTCATATCGACTGTCACATCATATTCTTAAAACAAAGAAACCGTTTAATTGGGCCGAGGAAGTTATTAAACCAGCGTTACAAATAGAGCAGAGGATCTCCTTGACAAGGAAAGTGAACGCAAGTTACAAAAAAATACCTCTGTCTGATACCACAGTAAGCAGAAGGGGATTTCATATGGCTGAAGATTTGTTGGAACAACTTTTATATAGCATCAAAAGAGTTCCATGTTATGGGATGCAACTGGATAAATCAACTGATATTGGGAGCAGAGCACAACTGCTTGTGTATATAAGAATTCCTGATATTGATTCATACAGCATTGTTGACGAATATTTGTGTTGCCTAGACTTGGATGTGAGCACAACTGCTGAACAAGGGTTTAGTAAACTCAACGAATTCTTGAAAGAAAAACAAATACCATGGGGAAAGTGTTGTTCCTACTAACTCTGTATTAAAACGTATTATTCATCGTGAAGCTCTGGCAGTAAAATCGCTTAGTTCTGACAAGCAGAGAAAAACGGAACTAGAAATGTTTTTGGATTTAATTGTGAAAACAGGTGAATTACATAAAATGTGATGGTAAAGGCAAATCTGCGAGAGTTTTTAAAAAGTATGTGAAGAAATGGAGTCTGATAATGTCATTATTTTGCTACATACAGAGGTGCGTTGGCTATCTCGTGGCAAAGTTTTGGCTGGGGTGTTCAAATTAAGACAGGAAATACAGTTTTTCCTGCAAATAAAAATCATGAATATGCTTCCAATTTTCTTGATCATAAATTGGTTTCCAAACTGGCATATCTGGCTTCAATATTCGATGAGTTGTCCACACTCAACACCTGCCTTCAAGGGAAAAGATCAGATATATTTTCCCAAGTTGGCAAAATTGATGACTTTAAAAAGAAAAAATTAACTGCTGGGTCAATAAAGTTTCAAAAAATGATTATTCTCCTTTTCGGTTTTTGAATGAAATTTTTAGGTGAGGACTCCGAAGTCGAGGATAGAGTTGAAATAACGGAATTAGTGTTGATGCATTTGAAGCTATCGAGGAAAAATTCCAATCGCTACTTTCCTGAAGAAGAATCTGAGAATTTTCGTATGCGTAAGTGGGTGGTTAATCGTTTCGTTTTCCCTTGCCAACAACATGAAGAACTACTGGATATCTGCAATGCTGTTCATTTGGAGGACATTTTTGAAAAAAAAAATGGAAAGGAATATTTTTGAATTTTTCTGTGCAAAGAAGGGACAGCAATCTCAAAGGAAGCATTGAAACTTTGGTGTCAATTTCCAAATACCTATTTGTGTGAAACAGCATTTTCTGCTTTAGAGCAAAAACAGAAGTTGCTTGAAAGGTGTCAATATGTGTGTGCGAATTGCGTTAAGCAACGTTGAGCCTCGATTTAGGAAGACTGTAAAAAAAAAAGCAACAACAACAGAGTCATCGAATGTCTGACTTAATAACTTTTGTGAAAACTGTCCATGTTTTGAAAATTCTAATTATTTTTCGAAGTGTAACAGTGTAACTAACGAAATATTTAATTTTCTGACCAAGCAATTCGTAAGTTTTAATTTTTTAGTGAGGTTCCGTGACAAAAGCGAAAGTACATGAAGGGTTCCGCGTTGACAAAAAGGTTGAAGAGCACTGACCTAGATCCTAGAGCATGTCGGGTTTGTTTGGCTGATTGCTGTGATGCAGGATATAGCGGAGTTGCGACGTGAAATATTTTTACCTTCTCATGATTTAAATTTATAACCACGTTATTTGATTAAATACCTCACACTCCACGTTTTTAAGTACTGTCTGGGACGTTTTACCACTAACGAGCAGTTCCTGATCTACTATATTTTGGAGTTTTTCACTACTTAAATGATCGTTGTTTGCTTCCTTCTCGGCGCTGCCTTTGGCATTGCATAGAGTGAATTTTAATTAAATAATATGAACACGAGATACATATGATTGCATAGTCTACATGGAAGTTATGTCCTCATGCTTGCATTGGGGTGCCCGGTTAGCTCAATCGTTAAAGCGTCGGGGATACGTTACGAGCTACGCATGCTACTGGTCATGACGCGGATGATTATATAGCCTCGCCGGTTCACGTAAGCGCTGCTTACGACTTCCTCCAGCAACCAGGTCCATGCACGGGAAAAATGAGAAATACGATAATCCCAAAACCTTCACCCCAATTCGGAACCGCTGTCTGCACGAGAGGTCGTGGTTCGCCATATGGCTAAGCTGTATTCTCCGCTTTCCTCTCCCGCAGGATAGAAATGATGCCCACCCTATGTCATGCTGACCTTTTTCCGCATGCAAATCAAATTACAAGCACAAATACGCAAAGGGAAGTACAAATGGAAAATACTAAAATAAATATATATATATATATATATATACATCTGTACCATGTCAATGGCACATTTTGATAGCGCAATAAGGTAATTTATGCTTATCCACAAGTCATTTAGTGTGTAGCGGCGACATCTTTTAAAACATTCAGAAATTTCGATCAACTGAAGTCGCTTCACAAACGATTAATCTGATTTTTTAAAACATATGTCATCATAGAGACGTAGTAGTTTCTTGGAACAACTCATCCACCAAAATACACCACTACATTGTGGGTAGTGGGTACGCTTTGATTTATTGCATTTTGCGTGTATAGCTGGAGAGCAACAATAACTTCTCTAGTTTCAATTACAAATGGGTGATGCGAATCCATCAGTAGCTAAAACCAGCCATAAGCTAAAATATCTTATAGTATATCCTGAAGTAACCAGTGAAACACTTACTATAAGGGTAATGCATGAAACTACATCACAACAGAAAATTTACATAACGAAACATCACCGCAAAGTACGTATATGAACCGGACCAGTATATAGATCGAGGCATTGTTTGATCTGACTGTAATCAAGTCCAGACACCCGAGGAAAGACAAAATTATGGTAGTAACCGGAGTTTAGACACCCTAGGAAGGATAAAATTGTTAAAAGATGTAATTTCAGATTAGGTAGGTAAATTTGTTCATGAATACCCGTGGTGCGTGAGTCATGTGACGGCGAATATCGAACGTCATAACAAACTCTCGTTTTTCTTTGCGCCTGTATTTTTTCTGCCCTATGTCCTCTCTTACCGCTCAAATGCTGGTGGTGCGTGAGGATTTGTTCGAATATGAGCTGGTTAAAAACGTATGCTACAAGGCTTATAACGTCAAATGCGTTGAAAATATTGAAAAATGATATCTGAATAATATTGTGTTAAACTGCGGTAATATTCCGGATAAGTACCAACAAGGTGGATGACTATGGTAACAAAAACTATTTAGGCTGGATACCAATGATTTTCTTTTATGAAATTAAAATATTTTGTATTTGCTCTCCGAAGCTTATCATATTTTATAACTTCCTTTTCAATCCACCACTTTTCAGATGGATGCTTATTATCTTCAAGTCTCATAACATTATGCAAATAGCCTAACGTTAGGTCGAGTCATACCTGTATAAAATAAATTCTCTAAAGTGGCGTAAAATCTAACGAAGGAAATAAAAATAATATTTTTTGCAACTAAACTTGTACACGAAGGCGCACAAAATTTGTTTAAAAAAATACATCATTTTGGGTGGAACTCTATATAATACGTTATAACACGCGGCATGCGCGCAATACGTGGGCGCGATGGCCTAGTGGTTAAACATGTCGGCATCGCAGGTTGAAGATCTCGGGTTCGAGCCCCGGCGAGTCCGGCTCGCTTATCCATGCCCACCACTCAACCCAGGGTGTAATAACATGGGTAGGCTAAGCCAAACAGGAAAAGATCATATCTTTCCGGTAATTGTAACCCTGGCCGCTGTTATAGGGCCTTGTACAGGGTCACCCACTCAAAGAAGTGGCTATAAAAAAATCGCAATTTGTTTTGGAGATATTTTTGTTAAAATTACAAAATCTTGCAGCAAGGCCTGCCCTTTTTTGGAGGCCTGACATGCATAGACTTAGGGCTAGATTGCACAGTAGTCTATAAGTCCGGTTTTTATTTCACACATAAAAAAAGTAAGGGAATTGAATAGTTAAGATTAAATTTCAGTGTCAATATTCCCTCGTCTGTTTGTCTCCTCAACGCTACAATCCAACGCTTCCTACGTTGAGCATTCTTTCATGGAAACTTATAAAATGGAGTGCCACCACGAAGCAACAACAGTATGTATAGTACCTTTTCCGGAAATTTTCCGAGAATTTTCAAGGGCCCAGAAATATTGAAATTCATATTCATATAACAACTTTTTGATTTTAATCACCCTAATAGATATTTTAAGCCATCTGTATTTGCTATACCTATTCACTTTAATTTGGCTAAATTCGATCATCAAGTTATGCTATTCCTAATTGTATTACATTGCCACGATTATAATGCGTGTGTGGCGGGACTGGATTTTAGTGTTATTTGTTACTCAATAGCACCGCTCAGTGTCTGTGAAAGTCCACGATGTCGCATATTGCGCCATCGTTGTGTAATATTGCTTGGGCTTGCAATGCTGGTCTCTTCTGGTTTTGCTGCGTTAAGGACAGCATCTGCATTTATCGTTCTTTGTGTTTTTATCTGTTCCGACTGTTGTTGTTCATTTCTTGCTTGTTAATAAACTGAGCATCATCTACGAACCTTTTGTGTGAATTTTGCAGCACACAGGAGTCTTCTGAATTAATACTGAGGTGTACAGTTCTTAGCTAACGTTAACTGTACTGGCGAGCACACTGTTATTTCTTAAAACCGCCCCGCTGCACGTGGCTAATTAAAAACAAGTATGAACCAAAGTATTTTAATAAACCTTCTTGGCAAGTTTTGGTCAATTCAAAATGACTTGTTTTGTGAGAGCAGATAGAGGTAGCGACAGAGAGACACGAACGGGCGTGCGAAAAGAATTACAGGCACTTGGCCATCAGGCCAGGCGATTTACTTCGTAATAAATCTATAATAATATCGTAATAAATACATTGGAAGGCTTGGCTTATGGCCTTTTAAAGAAATCAGGGTGGACAGAGCAGTCTACAACAACAACTACAGCCTACCTTGCTGTGAAATCCGTGTTCGGCTAGCCAATGATGATGATTCTAAATGGGTACTTATAAAGTGAGCAGGGGAAAATTAGGCTGCCATTGCCGTTGAATATATTTAAAAATGAGTTCGTGACTCGACTTGCGACTTATATATGAGCGACTCGGCTCGACTTGACACGGGATTCTAAATATAAATTTCGGTATATGATTTAAAATTTGGACTCACTCGCAACTCGCGAAGTGAAGTCGCTCGTTCTCAACTCTGATACCGAATTTAATGGAATTACACCCAGTGGAATTGCGCCCAGTTGCATCAGTGAAATTTCACCTGGCCCCCATGTACTTCCACGATTCTACTGACTACTGTTGCAGCTGGGTGCAATTCCACTAAGCATATACGTAAGAACATGTTCTAACCAGGGGGTGGAAAATTTTCTGTGGCGTCACACAATTTTCACAAAAATACTGATCATATTAAAAAAAAAAATTTCTCGTGTCTGCAACGCCCCTTTTGGCGATAATGGCTAACCTCATTAATCAGTCAATTTATTTGTGTTTCACAAAATTAGAAAAAGACACAAACACTGATAGGGAGTACTCGAAAAGTCAGGTCGGTTCTCGAAACCTAAAGAAAAGTTTAAAACATATACAATATAGGATATCATTTTTATCCTTGGGGAGAGAAAGAGCCGAGAATACAGTTCAATAATATGGCGAGCCACGATTTCTGGTGCACTTACCAGTCCCGAATAGGAGTGAAGGTTTCTGGATTGTCATATTTTTCATTTTTCCTGTGAACGGACCTGGTTGGTACGCCGTCCAGCGACCCTCCCAAACATAATCATCGTCCCTCGCGGGATTCGGACCCAGGGCGTTAATGATGCGTGGCTCGAAGTGTATTCTCAATGATTTACCGATTGAGCTAATCGGACACCCCCAAGCTAGATCATTGTTTTTCATTTTGTATGTATGTTTGTTCGCGTATATGTTAGTTTGTATGTATAGAATATATGGGATAGAATAACATTTTTATCCTGCGGGAGAGGAAAGCTTAGCAATATAGGGAACGACGACCTCTCATGCAAATACTAATTCCGAATCGGGGTGGAGGTTTTTTGGATTATCGTGTTTCTCATAACGATTTACCGATTGAGCTAATCGGACACCCCCAAGCTAGATCATTGTTTTTCATTTTGTATGTATGTTTGTTCGCGTATATGTTAGTTCGTATGTATAGAATATATAGGATAGAATAACATTTTATCCAGCGGGGGAGGGAAAGCTTAGCAATATAGGGAACGACGACCTCTCATGCAAATACTAATTCCGAATCGGGGTGGAGGTTTTTTGGATTATCGTGTTTCTCATTTTTTCCTGTGCACGGACCTCGATGGTGGAGGAAGCCGTAAGCAGCGCTCACGTGAATCACCGTGCACCGGCGAGGCGTCCAGCAGACCTCTCGCGCCTCATATAATCATCATCCCTGACGGAATCCGAACCTGCGTAATGACGATCGGAGATGTGTAGCTCGAAGCGTATTCCCAACGCTTTATCGATTGAGCTAACCATTCATTTGTCTCAAACGATGAGAGCTATATTGTCGTAGTTTGCGATTCCATGCCCAAAATACCATAGTGCGGGTATTCCGACAGTTTTAATTTATTGTTCTCGGACCTAAACCTGGTGTTGTTCACCTACGATATATATTGACGGTCCGGCATTGAAACAGCATACGCGATAATATTATATCAATAAAATATGCAATGTAGCCTACCTTGCTGTGAAATCCGTGTTCGGCTACCCAATAATGATGATTTCAAGTGGGTACTTATAAAGTGAGTAGGGACAAAATTAGTCTGCCATTGCTGTTAAATATATATTCAAAAAAGAGTTCGTGACTCAACTTGCGACTTATATATGAGCGACTCGACTCGACTTGAAAGTACAGTTACTCGACTTGACACGGGATTCTAAATATAAATTTCGGTATATAATTTAAAATTTGGACTTGACTCGCAACTCGCGAAGTGAAGTCGCTCGTTCCTAACACTGATACCGAATTTAATGGAATTACACCCAGTGGAATTGCGCCCAGTGGAATTGCGCCCAGTTGCATCAGTGAAATTTTACCCAACACCCATTTTTGATGTAGAAAATATGTTTTCATTACAGACGAATTATTTTTAATAATGACTTCGACTTCGTTGATCATTTCGAATATGTACATGTTGGTCATTTCATCATTTAGGAAGTTCACGGGGGTCTCTCTTGAAGGATACTTATATGTACTGATATGTATTCGAAAGTGCGTCCACAAACTTGAATTTTTAAAACTAAAGTGCAATTTTAAAATGATCTAAAGTGCCGCAGGTATGGCAATAAAATATGCATCTGATTCATTTAAGCTGATTGGATGAGCTATGTTGTATATCCCTTTCACTGTCCTGTATTTTAAATCAGATCACATAAAACTGAATCACTTTGATCTAGAATGCTGGTGTCTCGCGGGGGCCTGATTTTTCAAATAAAGCTGTTTTGGACATTGGTAGTTTGTACGGTTCGAAATTGCTGCCTGGTGAATCGTACCTGTTTTCGAACTGGTACGAAATGAAAGTACGATGAATGAAAAATGTTAATCGAGCTTATGTTCGTACTGGTATAAAGTTCGGTACGATTTACGAAAAAAACTATCGTACAGCACGGTACGGAAAATTTTCGAATAGTACGGTACCAAAGACAGCTTCGAAGTACGATAAAATTTCGTAGCGTACCGTACTACCACCCTTGATGGTTAGTCGTCAAGAGCTGACTAACACATTTTTTTTGTTCCAATTAACTTTCTTCTGACAATTTTGACGGGAATCGCATTCGTGCGTATTTAGATCAAGGTCCAATTCATGGAAATCGCGTCGCCTATAATCTTCAATTGGCGATTGAATGTGTTCGCCCGGGCCAGAATTGACTTCATCAAGAGATTTTGCATGACCATATTGAATTTTATCAAACATCTAATGGCGTTGATGCATCATATACGACTAAATGTATTTTTTTCGTAGATTCCTGTTATACTTCAGAAATGATCCCTTAGTCGCCCATAGCTGTAAACATTTTACAAACCCTTGTACCCTCAGCCTGTATTATTCCTTGGTATACATTTCCCTGTTTTCCTTCAATGGTCCGCATACCGTACAAGGCCAATCATAGCCACTCAGAAATTTTGTAAACAGGTTAACTTATGCAGTACCTCTGTATTCCTCTCGATGTCACGAGCGTGTTGTACTGTGCAGCACTGAGTATATACAGTATATGGGAAAATGATAAGTCCGAATTGATTAACTCTGATCGCAGGAAGTAAGTTGCCAGTGGTAGGATATTTCAGAATTTGACAAAAACATTGTAAACTGGGCTGCAGATTTACCGTACAAGGTTGTTGTTGGTAAATGTTGTATTTTTATTCTGCCAGGATGACAGTGCTATATTTAATGTGATTTTGTACTTGGTAATTACAGGTTATCAGTAATAATGGTTTACTCAGTGCTCATAGCTTACGCTTAGCATTCTGCATTAGTCCAGAGTCTGTTAGTCACCCAGCATATAATAACCCTAAAATTATTCTGTTCAGTGTTGGTGGTCTTTCAGTCCACGGGCATACATTGCTGGGCATAATCAGTAATTGTGAAGTGTGGAACAGATTTTCTGTTTTGTTATGTTGGCAAAGCAAACAACAAAGCTACGATTCCCAGTTTGTAACATTACTTCATAATCTGTTAATAATTAAAATTAATTTGTAATTTTTCTGAGAAGTTTTAATTACTGTAAACTTGAGAACTTACCATATATTGTCCTCATTAAAAGATGTAATAAAATAGCCCTGGTAACTTACATATAAGCCTGTGAGTTTAAATATACAGTATACTTTATAACTCTTCTTATGTGTACTCAGCTGTTCAGTACCGTCCTAGTATTGTTGTTTGAACTTCACTTATCTGCCAAAAAAAAAAATATCCGAGTACTATATGGCAATAATGGACAGTGCAGTGTTAAAAAGCTAAACTGCTTGAAGTTGCCATTGGCTGTTGGTACAAGATGTTTAACTTATGATTTGGGCACATGGTACAGGTCTATAGCAAAAGGTTGGTTAGAATTAGGGTTCAAGCTATGGGGATTGAGTTTGGGAATACATTTTTTTATTCTTACTCCCAACCGGGTCTTTGAATTGCTTTTTTTTTAACCGAGACATCGGTCATTTGTGACATTTTGTCAAATTTATCATCATCATCTGATCATTAGAGAACTCTGAGCTATAAAGGCAATATTTCACAGCAAATAACTTGTAAGATAATATAAATATATATCATCGAATGTCTAAAGAAATAAAATAGCACCAGTTATTCGAACGAATGTTTATGCACAGAAATTCTGTCAGTCTATCAGTAGGAGTGGTCGTTTTTTATTATGTTTCCATGGTGTCTCTTGCTTGATGATTTTGTGCTTGATGCATCATTATTGGTACCGGTGATTGATTGAAAGTAAATTCTATTTCGAATATATTTAAATTGATTTATTTTGCTGTGGATTCATGATATATGCTGAATTTTACGACGTATAACTTTATCTAGAGTTTCAAATGAAGACTATTCAGAATATTTATTTAGTAAAGCATAAACCACATATGGACTAATACTTACAAAACATTTCCCGACAAAAAAAAATCTGACTGTTGTTTCTATCACATTTTGTTAAATGCCAAAAATGAACTTTAGGCTACCTCCTGTTCATTTAATAACATTAATATTCCTATTTTGGTTATAGTAAACCTTATATAGATTGTATCTTGTCAACACATTCTAAAGTGCACCAACCGGGAATCAAAACCATTCAGTGACTCTTATACTAAATATTTAAAATTGTACGGTGATTAATGTATATTTTACATATACATTGTTATCATGGCTAACTTTCGTTTTGTTCCAGATTTTCTTATATGATATTAAACAAATATGAGTAACGTTTTTCCCATTAAAACACAATTATACTCACCAACTGGTGTGAATGGGTATGGAAATGAACCACCAATGTTTCAACAAGAGACTGCTTCATCAGTACTGGTAATTTTTTATTTGATTTGTAATATTTGGATGTTTTACATTGCTGAAAGGTAAAGCAATTGAAGCTGCTAGTACTAGTTTTATTATCTCTGTAACTATCATCTATCAATTGTGCAATTAATAATTTATCGATTCAATTCGGTAGCTATGCAATAAACCCTAAATAATTATATGGAAATAATTTTATTTTTTTCCCCCAAACAAACAAAGTTACTTAGAAATAGTATGGTGACGCCCGTTTATTCATCATCTCTGAGACAATAGCCAGAATAAATTGAGACTAGAAATTTGTTTTGAACATCACTTTGTGCATCCATTTTACTAAATATGTTATTATTGTATGTTCTGCCTAAGCTTCAGTGAATTTGGCAATTTTTAATATGTCTCGTAATTGAGAAGAAAATTCATAAATTGTTCATAATTAACTCTTATCCTACTTTCTTTGAATTTGTATCAAGATAGTTGCATACTGAAATGTAATTTTATTTAGCAATAAAAATATCCCTTTTGGCTATTCTCATTCCTTACGAATATGTGTTTTGGATGGAGCAACTCCTGAGCAACTTAGGTTTCTGGTCAGGAAAGATATAAAAACTCAGTTATTGCTAATATGTGAATAAGTCGAATTCTCTGTCCGTAGAAAATTACTTGACAGATAAGCAATTTAAATTTTGCATAATTGTGAAATCTGTGACATTTTGAAAATATAAATTTTAATCTCTGTACTACCGGTACATATTTGGAAGTGATACCAAACAATCAGATTGATTCCTACAAAGGAAAAAATATTGCCACTATTTATAGCATGAAGATTTGACGAACATTGTTAATAATATTTTTCCCGTCAATTTTTTGTCACATAAATTCTAGGACTTGTTTTTGGATCCAGTAATTGGATATGGGACTATTACTATTATAACTATTTTTTTAATATATATTTCAGTCTGGCGCAAATCAACAGTTGCATGGTTTTGAAGGCGGCATTCATACTTCTAATGAGTTGGCTGGAGAAATACCAGATGAATTGTTAGATATTGATTTCAGTGAGTTACTTGCACCTACGAATGAACCGATGAGAAATGGTTGGTTTGAAGATGTGACTTCACCAATATCAGTTTCGCAGATTAGAAACGGTAAGCCAATTATAGGTTTAACCTCATCAAGCATGAGTAGAGAGATAGACTGAGTAAGCAATGTGATCAATAAGTGTATTGTGTACTGTCTGAGTCTTCAGTCAAATATTATGTAGTAGAATCTTTGTTATTAAAGTGTGCTCTTTTGAGTAATACCATACATTGCAAGCATGGCAGCCCCATTTATTTCTGTGTTTCATACTTATCATAGATGGGTTGCTAATTTAAGTTATAGGAATGGCTACCTATATTGTCAAATTTTAATGAGAACATTTTAATATCATGCTTTTTGATTGAAGAAAAAAAGCGCAACTTATACGTAATATGAGAACTTTTAGTTGATGCAACAGGCAATTTGGTGGTGGCATCCCAGCATTGAAAACAACCAATGTCAACCAGCTTTACTGGCATATAGCCATATGCTGGCATCACTTTGTAGGAGGCGGGGTAGGCGCGCCTACCCACTAAAAAAACTGTGGTAGGCGAACCATGCCTGGCCTACCCGTATACGTTAATGAATATTTTACCCCGAATTGCACAAGCAGCATGAGAAACACTACTTTAGACGCCACCGTTAGAATGCATTCACCGTGCATCTTAGAGAAAGATACACATCTTTTTATACCTGGAGTAGAATGTAGATTTTAAACCATTTTAGTGAGCCACGAACCCACCCTCGTTTTTTATGATTAAATGTTCAATAATGGCCATAGAATGTGATGTAATAGACTGAAAACACCGAGCGCTCAGCTATTTAATGTCATTTAAATTTTCACGCACACATACAGAATTAGATAGGATAAATGTGCCGCTTATGGTGACCCATTCTTGCATTCGGAGTTACTCATTTATCAATGTTTAAACCATCGTTTTTTCGTTAGGGGAGTATTGCAAGAATATCATAAGTGGGATTGCATATGTATATGTGAAATTTTGAACAACCTTGACCTCGATTTTAAGCCAGTTTTTTGTCGGCAATTGTTTACATCAAAATATCAACAAAACATGAGCGACGCCTGGCCTACCCAGTTTTCCGTGATTTTTTTGAAAAAGTGACTCCAATGTGGCCATATATATACCTTTTTCAGATTCCAGTCCATTTAATGGTCAATATCAAAAGATAGAAGAACTTCGTAACAGTGGTAGTGAAATTGTAAAAAGAGCCATCGATAGAATATGGATTGAATTGACAGATTCAATGTTTGATATTACTTTGAGAAAAACATTTGCGGATGTCATTGAACAGATTCGCTGGTATGTAATTGTAAACTAACTATAATATTTTTTATTCCATACGCCACACGTTTTTTAATATGATTTATTTATTCTATCAAACCTAAAATTCATTTGTAGCTAATAATACTTTTAAAATTCTGTCCAGGGATCAAATTGACCCTACCTATGATATGGGAGGTCAAAATTGGAATTTGACATCAAGAATGGTTACAGAACTGAGAAACGAAGTTAATTTATATATAAGCCAATACAAAGGACCTTACGAACTTCTATATCAACTAAAACGTTGGCATGAAAAACTGGGGGTGAGCATTATTATGTTAAATTTACTGCCATCCAAATATTTATTTGATTTCAAAGAAAACTGAGTTGTATTTCAGAAAAAGGAACGCTCTGCTTAAACTACATTATATTTTCAAATACTACGGTATTCACCGTTACCTAATAAATTCCAACATGTAGCAACAGTATCTAAAAAAAATTGAGCCAAGAAAACTAATAAAATCTGTAAGCTGGCTGAATTGACATTGTTAATCATAAAAAACTTAAAACTACATTTTCGGTTCATGGTGTTATGATACCTTCATTTCACACTCGACTAAAGTTATTTCCACTTAAACTATTAAAACAGGAATTTTTATCATCAACCTAACAGTACGCGTTAGAGCCAAATACAACTACCGTAAGCATATCGTGGTTTGTCTAATAATTCGCTTTCCATGTATAGCAAGAATTAGCTTGAAAAAAATATATGGTTACAAAATTTTTTTTTGACTGGCATGACTCATGTTTCAGTCATCCTATTTCCGACAGAAAAAGAGTAGGAAGTATTTCATATTCAGACAATTTCATTGTCAGAATCAAATTGATTGTGAGATGAGGTACTGTCTGATGCAGTGCAGCAGCAGAAATATAAGTATTTTCACTCTCTAAACTTGGTAGTCTAGTCTAGGGTTGTAGTTCATAAATTAGTTTAAATGATATTTGAAATTTACTATAAATAGAATGTTTTAATAATATTCTTAGTAAGCGGAATTGTGAATATTTAAAATTTATATTAAACTTATTTCAAACTTTGTCAAACAACAATGAGAAACATTCATTTTTCGTATTATTGACTATTGGATATCTTGTAAAGTTTCTTTTATTAGCTTCTAGAAAAGCCTTTAGTGAAGTGGAAGAATTATTTTCTTCATTGTTGCTCTGGTCGCATGGCTCTCAGAAAGTTCGATTCACACATCATAATGATATGCTTGTTTATCAAAGGCAAAAGAATATTGGACGACGGTTAGTTAGATAGCCATGTTAGTCGAAAGGCAAGATACTTCTGAATTTCATAGACAGTTCGATCAAAAATTATTACTTTCATTTTTTTCATTTTTCACAGAAGTTTTACTTGGTGAAGTATGAATAGCAATTTTATCATGCAGGTCAAGAAAGGCAAAAGTGCAGCTTTAGCATATAGGCCAAGCTCTTGTGCATATATCAAATTCCTGTGCAATATTACAACCTATACAGTATAACCCATACAGTATGTCTTTTTATATTTGATTGGAAGTACAGGGTTTGAACAATTTACTCCCTAATCCCTTATAACATTTAATCACACATATATGATACAGTGAAAGGGTGATTTGCTCTCTGTCTCTGTCAGAAATGTTTCATTAAACATGTTTTGTTGAATATGGTTCATTGTTGGATCGCACCGTTTAGAAACTGTCCATCTATAGATCATAATTAGTAATAAAAAATTTCTGATTATTCTAATTTGAATTGACAACACCAATTTTATTTAATAAAAATTTTCTTGGCTAAGCACAAAATCGGTTTCAGATTTTTTTCTTAAAAATTTCTATTATTTACTTCTAAAAATAGAAACAAATTCTTGTTCCTGCTAATCGATTGTATATGTTTACCAGGAATCTGCTTGTTATGCAGAGCTCAAAACTAATGATAAATATGGTCTAGTAATCAATAATAACACGTCTTACAGCTTCGCTTGGAAGCCTAATAAACTTAAGCATAATAATAATAATAAACTTGTTATGTAAAACACATCACACAAGTGGATAATGTGGTAGTAATATTTGTGACCCATACTTCAAATAGTAATTTCTTTTGACTTCTAATTTACTTTAGACTTTCGCTTACTTTACAATACATGGGATGTTACATGTAAAGTTATGCTGAAAAGCTCTAGAGAATTTTGATTTAAACTTGTAAATGTTGACATTTATGTACCAGACGGAATCACCATTCCATACAAATACATTATTGGTAGAAAATAAAACAATCACATACTTCTGTATGATTGACCCAATATCTTTGGTACACAATTGAATTATGAATTTAAAGCAAGCTTTGTAAATATTATTCCTTGATCTGTTTTGAGCAGTATAAGTCAAAATACAACAAAGCGGTTTATATGAAAGTAGTTTTGAGGGATTGTTATAACTTGTACGGTACTAAAATTTTCCAATTATCAATACTCTCGATAGTTGGCAATTTTTGTACATGTTTTAACAATCTTAAAATCTTTAGCTGAAGCCATGAAGCATTCAGGAAGGTTATAAATTGTTTTTAATTTCAAGAGAGATTACTCACAACTGAATTCCAAGAAATTAAATAAGCCACAGTATTTGGCTACACCAAAAAGCTTCTTGTAAATGACTAAGATAATGAATTTTTCATGAAACCGTTAAAATAAAAATTCATCCTTTGTTAACTTTGAAGATGTAATCATTCAAATGAATAGGAAAGATGTTTTTTACCGGAAAAGCATATACTAATGAGGAACCTATTATTGTGAAAATTAAGTGGTTTCGTTGAATCTACTATGTAAATGTCAATGTACAAATATGTGGAAGAAAGTACCCAGTGTAAATTACCATTGAGATGCGGAAACTCCCACACTTTAAACTTTTAACTTTAAACTTTTGGTTATCCCATTGATTGTTAATTTTAATGACATAGTTATTCTATTCATCAAAATTGTTAGTTAATTTATTTTACTTGAAAAAAAAAACTGATTTAATATTTTTTTTGATAAGAGGTCAATACTCACAAGTTGCAGCCTTTGATTGACAGAGGTTTTGCACTTAATTTTTTAGTAAATTGTATAACTGATATCATTTCCCTATGTCTAGCCAGTAATGATATTAAAATGTATTGTTAGTGTCAGTTCATACTCAAAGTTTTAATTTCCGTTTCCTTCAGATTACTAGGAAACGTGACTGTTTCTAGCGAATGGCGCTATTGCTCATTTCATGTCCTTCGTATTCGACTCATCACAGCATTTCACAACAATGGTTTTTTTGTAATTTGTCACTAAAACAAATGCCTCAAATGTACCATTGAATTATAAAGCAGGAGACTCTATTGTTATGGTATATCAGTACCCAAATGTTAACACCTTGTGGACATCCCAACCCACACAGCATTTTTATTGCCTAATTTTATTTTTTGAGAGTTAAAAACTTCCCACTAGTTCTTTCATTTAAAATATGCATATACTTCAAGGTGTTGCTTATTTGCAACAAACTTTTTACAGTTGGTATATAATGGCATACTGGGCTATTATGGTTTCAGATATATTTGTATTTTTTTTTGTCTGATCAATCATTTCAAACCAAAATTGATTGATAGCCATGATTCATTGATAATGCTATAAATTGCCAATGTTCAGATGAATATTTGAAACATCCAAATAGTGTTTGTATTCGAATATATATTCAAACAAAAAAATGTAGGTACACTGAGTTTGGTTTTTTAATGTATCTTAAAGGGCTATAATTTGATATGGTATTATTATGGGCCTTAATGCAAAATGTTGAATATTTTGACATTGCAACCAGGGTCTATTCCTGTTTGACTCTTGCATTACAAGAAATGATTTCCCATTGTTACCGCTTGTCTCACGCTTGATGAAGCACAATTTTTTGTGCTTGTGTGTATAGAAAATATATTTGTTATTTGAATAAGCAGATGCAACAAGGATAGCAAACATGGTTCATTGACTTTTATAATAAATTTATGACGTAGATAAGATCTTTTGGTCACAGAGGAGTCAGAATTATACGACCTTTACTCGTTCCCGCGCACAGCCAGACACGTAAATAATACCCAATTCCAACTCCTCCGTCTATCGACTACCCAAATCAATATATGCCACCTTTGGGCTGTGGCAAACATTTATAGGAACTGGCATTAATCTGTCATGGGCACAACTCTATTCAATTGATAAATATGCCATTGGCAGACTGTGTTTGCTTTGTACTTGGACTGTTATTCACGTTGTATTCAAATATAATGGCATATAATATTATACATTGAATTGTGCAAGTAATAAAAATAGTCTTTTTGTGGACATGACCAACATGCAATAAATTTGGCTTCATGGTTTAAAACTGTACTAAAACAAAGGTTTATAAACAAAACACATGATTTATTGTAACTTACATTTATCATTCTGCAATAAGTTTTCGAAAAAACATATTGTCAGCAAAAATTTAATTGTTTCTTAAAATATATTGTCATAGTTGACAACCAATGTTCAAAAAAGGTTTGTCGTCCTGTCTTGAATCTTACTGATAGACAGTTTTGTTTCCGCTGACTGTTAGTTTTATTGCCTATTGTGCCAGTCAAAACATTTTTTTCATTAGTTAAAACATTAATTCTGGGAATAACACTATTTCAACTGATGGTATGTTTTTCTCATGAATGATTTATGCAGATCTTGCTTTTCTCTTTGAAATCAATTTGTGAAATGATATAAGTAACGCCATGTTTTTTGTGCTAATATGTCGCAAATATTGTTGAGAAAAGAATTATTTGAAAATAAAACGAAGCGTGAATTTACTTCAAAGATTTGTCTTGCAAAATCAATGTACCAGTAATTGGATTGTTTTTTTTCAACTCCAGGAGTTCCAACCACTCCTTCTATTAACAAGGTAAGCGTTTCTAAACCAGCGAGTCTTAAGATCTGTTCGAAAAATTTCTAAATTTTCAAGAAAATTTACTTCAGATAAATTTATCTAAGTTTTTCTTATTTAATTTGCATTGACAATATTAAAATTAAAAAAGAAGGCGATTGTACATTTGTTAAGTGAGCTATGACTACTAATATGAAAAAGAATTGGGAACTGCCCTCAAATATACACAAATTTGATAGTTATTCCTTGTCTGAATAATTTTTATTTGGCATTTTTTGTTAAATATGAGTCACTGGTGGATCGCGCCGCTCAGGCAAAGTCTGACTGGGGATTATGCTTCATAAAATTACATTAGTGATTGGCGTAATGAAATAAATTACCAAATAGTAACATTTCACTAATTACTCACTGTTTTCTACGTGTTATTTTTTTGAAAAAGTATTTTTTTGATTTTTTATAAGGTTTTCAAGCAAAATATTGTGATTACAAATACTGTTACCAATGTTAGATGATATTGTATCTTTAGTTTAATAATATAATAATATTGCACACAAGACTATTGCTGAGAAACGCAATTGTTTGAAAGCTTCTTTTATTCATCAGGAGAAAATCATTGGTTATATTAAGTTTTTCCACTCTTGAAAAAGAAAATCATATCATATATCGTTTTCGAAGATAGTGAAATTTCAATACTACAATGAACCGTAAATTTGAACTTGTTTAAAATAGCATAATTGTCGTTTTAACTCTTGACACAATGTTTAATATTGTCAACGGACAAATAAAGCGCATCCCAGTTCCTAGTACTGTGTTGTATGTTAATTATGAAGCAGATATTTGTCTTTTATAATGTTCTTCTTGTTATTATCTTTGTTGGTTTAGGGTAAATGTTTTAGTATCTTTACTACACATTTATTATTTTGTATCATATGTTGTGATACTATTTTTTTATTACTTTAGTAATTTATAGAGTAATACGGTGGACAACAATGGTTAGGACTTATATCAGTAGTCTGGTATCTTTTTTATTGAAAAGGATTGATATTGTGATCTAGATAATTTTTTATTTTGGCTTATGAATTTTAGGGATAGCGATTGCTGGCAAATTTGTGTGGTTTTAAAGAGCTGCCGCAAAATGTAATACCCGGAACTGCATTATAAGTGGAAAATGCTCTAAACAGAACTGAACCACTATAGTAGAGTGTAGTGAGTGGTATCTGCCATAGATAATGGTAAACTATCTACCACTTTTTAAGTGATCGCTCATTCGTTTATTACCTCTTTTGCATAGTAAGCATAGTTTTTGTCATATATGTCTCAAGTCTGTATTTTGTCTTCAATTTAGTCTGCTCAACATAAAGAGTTGTATAAAGAAATATGTCAGAAACTACTGAAACCCGAGTGATTTAAAGCCGTTAAATAGGCCCTAAGTAGGAAGCATACCAAACCGAACTGAACCTCTATAACAAAGTATATCGGAGTAGTCGGTATTCTCCTATTTTACTGTCTGTAAATTATTGTTTATGTGTCGATGCAGTTTCATTTATCCTCCTTCTTATTCTTGAGACTTTGATATGAATCACTTCATGAAAACTCTGGGATTTTCCATGGATTCCGTATTTACTCTAATTCTGAAAAAAACTTTCATACAAAATGAATTATCAGTGCTTCCTATTCTGCCCTCACTAATAGAAATTCTTCCAAATGTCACTGGTGTTGGGGAATTATGAAAATTCAAATACAAAAGTACGAGCAAGTCGTAATATTAGATTCTCAGGAATTGGTATTTCAACTCGACTCATATATGGTGATGTCATATAACCTTCAAAATCAATTTTTATTAATATATATGTGCACATCTCTCTATTCTCATGTTGTTCGTGCAAGTTTATTTGAAATGCTTTCTTTCTTTTTGTATAGTCTGATCTAGGGCAATAAGATTAAGAATTTTAAATCTATTCAAATCCAGAAATTATTATCACATTTCAAGAGTTGGTCCTCTAATTTGTAATCCTAATGTGTTAATAATATAACTTAAGGTTGATGCCCAATTGTGAAAATTAGTATTTTGTGATGAAATCTTATCAATAGCTTCAAACTAATTTTTTTATAGCCAGTTCTTGTAGTGGATCAGCTTGCCCAAGGTCCTGTACCGGCGGCCACTTATAGGTAGGAAGGGTTAGAATTGTTGAAAAGATAGTGACCATAATTTAAATTTTAATCGATTAAAGATGAGTTCATGTAGCTTAATATAACAGTTGTTCTGTGCCTCTGTGATCTCTGGGTTTGCGCTATTAGATTGTGATCTCAGTCGTTATCCAGCTTATTTGACAGACGAAATTCTGTTCATTTGTTTTCCAGTAAATTTATATAGAATCTAGTTGTGCCTATAAGGCTGTATTATCAACTTTCATAATACCAGTTTCCACCAGTTCCATCATGTGAAGCAGAATGTCAGCTACTCTGCTATTAAGACATCGGAATAAAATATCTTCTGTCAGAAGGAAATTTCTCAATTGTAATACAAATAGTCCATGATACACATTCACCAGGAGATCGAAATGAATTTGGTAATTTAATAAAACTTGACACAAAACTTCATGGTTCATGAAAGCCTATTTTGTGTAACCTAAGAAAAGAAATGACAACCAGAAAAATGTAAGGAATTTTAGAGACTGTGACATTGAGTGAAGAAGTTCGTCATTCCTTGATTGTTATAATCTCAATTTCCGTTGTTGTTCTTGGAATTATTTGTCTCGTGATATTAGATTTTGCTTTTGATGTCAGTTTATTCTCCAGTATGCAATTTGGATGGATACTGTCAGGAGAGAGATCAGCTTTGTTGGTTTTAGTTTCGGGTGTACAATTTAGAAGACAATTGCTATTTAATCCAAACACCCTCAGTGAGAAATTTCATTTTGTCAAGCATGGAACACAGGTGGACCGTGCCTCAACAGTGCAAATCATCAATTACTCATGCTTAATAGAATATTTTTGACTCATCCAAAAGACTACTGTCAAAAAAAATTAAAAATCTTGGGTACCATAATTTATTTTATCGTACCAATATGTATTATGAAACTTGCAGAAACTTTAGATAGTTTATTTCATTCTAGAAGAGTGTCAGTTGGTAATCATTTTCAAACAATTATTAAAATCAGAATGCTCTTTATTTTACAAAATGCTGGTGATTGCGAAGCTTTTGGGTTTATTTGAAAGACATAATATGCAATAAAGATATTATGTGGGATAGATGAGAATATCCAGATAGGAATTTGGAATAGAATTCCTATAGTACATATATTTTGCAAGAACTTGTAATAGGCATCCCAGTTTGTTGGATATTCTCTCTACATTCAATTCGATATATACGTGTAGAATTCATGGAATTACTTTTAGGCAAAGCGAATATTAGCAAAAATAAACACCTTGTAAGCAGAGATGTAGTTCGAAACTTATGAGTGCCAGCTAATTTTTTTTTTAAATGTAGAACTATAACATCACAGTGAGCGAAGGACTTTTCAAGCAAATTGCTTTGGTTTAATCTAATTCATTAGTAGTTAGTTTTTTATCCCATGCTAATTAATATTACAAGGAAATTATGTATGTTCTTTCGCTAATACAAAGCCAAAACATGTTTAGGCCAGTCCGCCTAATATGAAAGATCATAAAAAACAGATATATTTTTGTTGTGAGGTACATCTATATTGGAGTCCCATGTCAAGCTGGTTTGCCTATTAGTTGAAGCATGGGCTATGCAGATCTCTGAAACTGTGAGTTTCAGTGACAGCGACTCAATACGGGAATGCATATGTTTTCCCAACAGCAACACCAACCTTTTTGCCCAAAATTTGGCTCTGGTATAGAATTTTGCTTACAAAAACCTACAGTAACTATATTATAATAATTTTATTCCAGGATTTGCAGTCCGCTTTAGTTAAAGCATATATAGTTTTTACACTGAAATTACCTGCTTCAAACAAATAATATATATCTTCATTTTCTTGCAGCACTGATTATATTTACTTGTGTGAGGTGTTGTGAGGTACATCTATATTGGAGTCCCATGTCAAGCTGGTTTGCCTATTAGTTGAAGCATGGGCTATGCAGATCTCTGAAACTGTGAGTTTCAGTGACAGCGACTCAATACGGGAATGCATATGTTTTCCCAACAGCAACACCAACCTTTTTGCCCAAAATTTGGCTCTGGTATAGAATTTTGCTTACAAAAACCTACAGTAACTATATTATAATAATTTTATTCCAGGATTTGCAGTCCGCTTTAGTTAAAGCATATATAGTTTTTACACTGAAATTACCTGCTTCAAACAAATAATATATATCTTCATTTTCTTGCAGCACTGATTATATTTACTTTCATCAATACGATTTTGTTAATTAATTTTAGGATCCAAATTGTCATCCAGCACTGGTAGAACTCATGCTGAGAGTACTGAATGAAGAGAGAAGAATAATTGAATGTGCGCAGGTATATTATCCATAGTGAGACTAAATTGTTATTGTAAATTGAAACTGCAACTCTTAATATTGTGTTGAAATCCTGTTTGTCATGTGTGAATCATGATAAGGAATAGCACCAGGGCACAGTCGATGCATGTCTCATACTTGACTTGATTAGGGTAAAAATTTAAATAATTACTAAAACTTTACTCAGAAGGCTTTCATGATCATCAACGCGCTACTGCTACTGGTATGTAATATCAGCCAGTCAGAAACTCAAAGGGTGACACATTTTTGTAAATTTTTTTCTGATGACAGCCATTTCCCTATGGTGTCTCGATAGCGAAGTGGCTAAGATTGTGCCATCTGAGTATGATGATAAAATGCTTCAGTTCAAGCTTAGCAGTTAGTAAAGGGCAAATCAAATTCAGCCCTTTGAAATAACTTCAAAAGATTATGCAAATTAGGATCTAGTATTTGTACTTCTAAAAATAGTAGATAGCTAGAAACATGATTTCTTTTGGCCCTTATCCCAGCGCCCATGATAATGAATGAATACATTTCCATGATTACTGAAATTTGTTCATCCTTTGTTATGGGTCAAATACCTTTAAAACAATCAACTTGGGTATTGATAAGCGGTATTTCTGGTTGTAAAAAAATCATTGTGTAAGTGTGTTACAGCCAGGTATTCGGGAAAAATGTTTTTGTTTTGAAATATTGACATGCTAACGGACGTGCAGCTAGCAAATAATATTGGAAATAATTTCGTTTGGGAAATTAGGAATATAAATAGGACGTAAGAGAGGATTTGATAGAAATAATGTTTGATCATTTCAGATAATAAAAATTATTGCATTTTGACATATTTTGCTTCAATAATCGAAATCCTGATAGGTTTTGCCAAATTTGGTGTTCATCATGATTTTTTTCAAAATAACTATTTTTGAATAAAGAATGCAAAAGAGAAAATTAGTTAGAATCGTACAACTGTTCAGATAAAAGCTTTACAATATGCGCAAAAATTGCAACAGAAACCAATCAAATTTTTCCTTTCCTGCAAACCAATCTTCATACATTGAGATTGTGGTCCAACGTTCTTATTATGGTATTGCTAACATATACCCTTCAGGCATATTATATTTCCTGAAGTAAAACCTAGTATTTTTTTATAAATAAGATCATGATCAATGCGTGATAAGTAAAAACTGAACAAAATTCTTTGAATGTTGAGTATATTTTAGTGCACTCTCAAATATGAACTTGTTTGGCGAGTGCTTTCTTGTCCTAGTCGACTTTGCTTTCGATCATGAGATAAATTAAGGTATTTATCATATTTTGGGTGTGTGGTGGGTGGTTCTGATCACAGTTATTAAATTTTACTCTACTCTGGCACTACACTGCAATTTAATAAAGGCAGTTTTGATAATTCCAAAGCTTCATTGAATCACCAAAAATAACTGAATTGAATGTGTGTTGTAATTTATTGATGAACAAATCATTCATTTCAAGCAATTTGTTACACAAATTTGTATTACAAGATTTTGTCAATGTATGAAACTATGACAATTGACAATTTTTTCCAAACAAATAACTGCAACTCAAGCGCTCCTATTTGTGATGCATATATTAATCCAACATAAAAAAACTGTTCCCAAAACATGATTTCAAGCAAAATTTGATTTTGTTATTAAGTGTGGGGGACTGATGGATTGCGCGGTTCATATGTGGCACAAACTTAACAAAATCAAGTTTCTGATTGGGCCATTAGCCAATATGCTTCGCAATATCGGCAGAATGCCAGCTGCTCTGCTATTGAGGCGCCCAAGGAAAATGGATTCTAGCCAGTAGGCAATATTTCATGATATATCTATGGTTAGAAGAATGGCTTTGTTTTAGTGTCTGGTAGTAACCAAAATGTTTCGAAAGAGTTCAAAATTATTAATACTGCTATGAAATAACAATGTTGATGGTTTTTAAGGTTTTTTGTCCACCCGAAATAAATCACAAACATTTCAGACAACTGAAGAAAACTAAAATTCTGCCACCCTATACTGCACATGGTTTGTCTCTCTTTGAAAACGCATAGGCTTTCTGATTTTTCCTGAGCTTCCCCCAGTTATTAAAATCTCAATAGAGTGGTGAACGTGGAAGGAATTTTATCTAATAAACATATCATGTAATTCATTGATTATAAAATATCTTATATAAGCAAACCAACATTATATAAATATTTAGATTATACATACTGATATGATCTGTGGAATGGAACAGTTTTACTATGTGATGTATTTTAGATAAACCAATATTAATAGACTTATTAAGTCATTTTTCCTGAACATACAGTGTGAATTTGCAAAAAGACATTGGATGTGCATTCAAAATCCTTGGAATTTTCGTATTCTTGAAGAATTTAAAACTGTCTTAACCTATAATGCAAAAAAAAAATGATATCGCCTTACCATTATCCACACCATATATTTTCCCTGAAGTCATCCAAGGTCCACTTGTGGCATATGCTCGTCAAAAGAATATTATATATATGGAATGCCTTTTTTCACCAACCACATGTATGCGCAAGAAAATTTAGTAGATGGTTAAGCAAAAACCTTTATCCCCAAATGTAACGAGATGTCAGTTTTGACCATGGTTCTCGACTTTCCTCTCCCATAGGATATAAATACAATCTTATCTATACATCATATATATTCCATGCCATTTGGCCATTCATTGTATATGAACCAGTGTTTTACATTAACTATTGGTTATGGACTGTTTATTTTACATAGGATCCTCGATATCAGAATCAGAACAACAATATGTTGGATATTAAGAAGCAAGAAGCGAATGATTATCTGGAACGAATTCATTCTCTTACTGATGTAAGTTTTTCAAGGTTTTTGTAATTGCAGATAGGGTTTAAACAGTATTTCATGCTGAATTTGACCATATTTCACCCATTAAAGCCTAGGTATCTGTAACATTTTATCAGCTAGATGATATTTGATAAAATGTGGATTTTAATTTTCACGTAAGCAATATTAGTGCTTGATTTTTCATTTGGTTTTAAAACTCACAGATCAAAAATGAGTGGGCTAAATCGGGTCGGCAGAATCTCGTTCCCTATGAGTGTCCAAAAGTTTTTTATTTTTTTCGTTTACATAAATTGAAAGCTATCAACGCAGCTATATAGATTTTGAAAAGCAACTGGTATAATATTAGCTTTGTTTTACGCTCAAAGCAGACGTAATTCTGTGAGTGTATATATTATCTTTAAATATTGTATTTTTTTTGGTATTTTTTTATCAGCAGTGATTTACTTCAGCTGTCTTGTATATTGTTTTAATTTTCACAGTGTTGTATGTATGTTTGCTTGATTGATTAGTTGCTAAGGCTGGTCATTTTCAAATATTTGATGATTTTGAATGCTTGACTAAATCGCATCTTCTTACAGATGAATGAAAAATTTACTTTGAGCTTGTCCTGTAATTTTTTTTTTCAAAACGAAGTTCCTAAGAGACATATTCAAGCAGCTTCACATACACGACAAATCTTGTTTTGTAAGTTTCATCCAACGCAGACTAACAGCATGAGAGCTATTCCGCTACTCAGAAACCCGAAGCAAATGGTTGCCATCAGAAGAAAACTTATCAAATATTTGTTATGTCATAATAAATATTTTGCTGGAACATTAAAATGTTACTTCTTATGTGTCTTGGTAGCATCCAAAATTTAGAAAAATGGTTTCAAGTCATCAACACTGCTATATCATGCATCTGCCAATTTGAAGCTTTTTCTGTTCATCCAAAGATAATGACATTAATATTTCAGACAACCGAACAAAATCCTGATCCAATCATAAACCGAACTCAATATCCACAATTTGAAAATATATAATTAGCAGACGTGTATGATTTGTCTCTGTGCAGATTTGAATATTTGATTTGAAATACTAAGGCCCATTTATTATCTACCAGTAAGTATTATTTCGGCATGCGTATCGGTATTATATTCAATTTTTAAATCTTTGTTATAGAAATTGGGTAAATGTGAAAGAATAAGTCAACATGCTGCTATGGAAATTGAAAATTTAAACTCAAGTGTTCAAGAACTGCAAGTACTTGTCCAAGGACGTTGTGAGTGTTTGTTAGCTATATACTGTGTTTGTGTACTATTAATTATTGAATTCTAGCAATTTTGAAACAAAGAATTTCTAGTAGTGTTGGTATCTATCAAAGTCAATAATGGCAAATTATTTAAAAGTAATAAGATTGAGTTTTTTTTTATTTTTCATTTATAGCCACTTCTTAGAGTGGATCACCCTGTCCAAGGTCCTGTAAGAGCGGCCGCCTATAGACGGACAGGGTTACAATTACTGGAAATATATAATCTTTTCTTGTTAGGCTTAGCCTAACATAGTTATTACACACTGGGTTGAGTGGAGGGCATGGATAAGCGAGCCGGACTCGCCGGGGCTCGAACCCGGGATCTTCAACCTACGTTGCCAACATGTTTAACCACCAGGCCATTGTGCCCACGACTTTAGTTAACATAATGTGAATTTTTGATGGAACTTTCGTTCTGATATGTAGGTTAGTTTTTTTTGAATGAAAGTAAGTCTCCTAGGGCCTACAGCACTGATATGTGAAAATTTTGAAGCTATGTGTAGACTTCTATTATCGTCATTGAATGATTAAATCTTGCTTTTCGGTACCCGTATTTTGTCTGATTGTTGGCTAAAAATTCTTTGAGCTAACTTCTTGAAAAATTCTTCTTAAAGCTTTTGTAATATTTTTTTTTTCAGTGCGATACCTTGATCATTTCAATCTTCGTGAACTGACACCAGCTGAATTGAAAACTATTGAAGGAATTAAACAAAAAAGAAATCTTGTCTGGCAGAAGGAAAAGGTATGAATTAAAGAAGTTAAAGTTGATGGAATTGTGATCTAAACAAATGCCACAATCAATCACGGTACCTACCTCTGACAGCAGAGCCTGGTGCTATGTCCCATTTGTACAGGCTGTCCTGTCTAATTACAGAAATCTAAATTTCCCAAGCATGAGCCACTGATAAACCGCACTTGGGGTAGCATGATCTCATCAGTGGATCATGCTTACCGAAACATGTTTAGGTGGATAATTTGACTAAAATTCCTAATCAATCCATTCCCAGCAGGAATACTATTGCAGGCATGCGCAAAGCTTAAGGGTGGTCGGGACTTGAGGTTACGGTATAATGTGACTATAGGTATTTTTACCACATCGACTGTTATACAGCTGAAGACCGATAATAGGTATCACAGTTTGTTAACAGAGCTTGTTATGAGTTACTGAACATCACAACATTTATTCTAATTTTAGATCGTTCTTAAAAATACACATTGGGAACTTTCAAATGATATTCAACTTCTTATCACTCAAGTATTGGATGATGAAGTCCGAGAATGGCAGAGAAATCAGGCTTATACCAACAACGGCGTTTTACTTGCTCATAAGTGCACTTTATCAGTGTTGCAAGATTGGTATGTAAGATTTATTTTCGTTTTAGGAATGTATTTTTATGTTTTCTGGTTGATGATTTTCACAAACTCTCTCTCTCTATTGTATACCAATAAAATAATTTTTCTATCAGTCTTGTAACTTTCACATGATTAGTGACTTTATTTGGTACTTACATGGAATTTTTTTCTCTGGTGACTGATACAAACAAGTCATATTCTTTCAATGATTCGAAAAGCTTCAGCAATATTAACACTGCTATAAAATAGCAGTGTTAATAATGTTAAAGCTTTTTGACCGGTGATATCAACATGGGAAGCTTGAATAACTTCTTTATTATGATGGTCATAGAATGTACTTTTCTTCATCTATTTTTGTCTGAATAACAGATTAGCAAACAGTCCTCCTGCCGCTTTGCTGCATACATGCTTTATAAGAGCACTGATTAATCCAGGGAAGCAATAACACCTGTACATTTGCAAAGACATTGTTCCATTTACTCTTGCGCAGAAAGCCTTATTCCAACGAACCCTGAAAAAACGAACTTGTACCTGGTTCGAATATGATCTATTGGTTGTGATATATATGTTTTTGACTATTTTTGATTAATTATAGTACTCCTTCATGATCAGGTGCAAACGTCTCGCGAGACTTGTCAGCTGCAACATGCAACAAATTACGAAACTACAGTTTATCGAAGAACAGATTGGACCTGATAATCGACCACAAAATTCTAGTGATGCTACGAGTCTACAATATATCAATGAACTTATCAACAGATATTCAAACATGTTAGCAATACTGGTAGAAAAGTAAGAATTTCTTTTAGTAGATGTTGGGCCTGTTTATTCTATTACATAGACTTGTCTACTTAGCCTAAACAAAGTTGCTGAACTGGAATGGGTCCATCTGATAAAATTGAAAATACCTTTAAACTGAAGAAGTTTACTTGATAAATTCTGTCTAAAGTATTCATTCTCAAGTGTGGTTGTCTACTGAAGTTGCCTCATTCAAGGTCCATTATTACCCCCTGTAAGTATACAGTTAAATAAAGATATTATCAACTTGTTTCCAGGGGTCTTGTCGTAGAAACCCAACCTCCTCAAGTACTTATGAAAGATAAAAGATTTCAAAGCAAATTACGACATCTTGTTTGTGATGGTCTTGATATTCATCAGGTGAGGAATATCACTTTTAGAACCATTTATTTTTAATTGAGTATCGAAGCACATTCCAAACGGAATATGACCGAATCTGGTTCTGTTCAGAAAATAATCTGAAGATTTTATGAATGCCCGTTTTTTGATGATTGTGATCAATTCCATTGTTTTATAATTTGTACTTACCTACATTCAGACTGGCATAATGCCAGCTACTATGCTACTCAGACATCTGGAGAGGATAGGTCCTGCCAGAAGAAAGTTTAACAAATAGACATTTTTATGATATGCTTAAGGAAAAAAAGCCTCTTTTTGAGTGTCTGATAGCCGCCAAACTGTAGCACAACGTTCAAAATCATCAATATGAAATAGCAGTTTTGATGGTTTTGAAGCGTTTTTTGTCCCAGAAACCTGAAGATTATGTCAAACTAACTATATCTTGTATCTGTTATATTGTTATATCTTTGTTTCAGGTTCCATTCGAAGTTGAAGTTTGGTTAATCAGTCAGGAGCAAGCTAATAATGTTTTGAAGGAAGGTACACACGCTAAATTGTGAGTAAAACTTGTTAGCTTCATCTCATTGAATAATAACTTCACGTAATCGTGTTATTCAAAATCCAAGTTTTCTTGTGGGCCAAATAGGAGAGAGCTCGAGGTACAATTCCATTATGTCTCTATCCGTGTTGTTAGATGTTTCACAATTTAGGTTGAAATTAGTTTTATTAATAGCATCTATTGCTTTTTATTTTAAAGATTTTTTTCAATATGATCATCATTTCTGCTAATAAACCATTTTCTCCGACCACTAAACAGAGAGCCGAGCTTTCCGCATCATACAAGATTATATCTAGGCATTTATCTTTATGATATTCAACTTTTCCACATTGGGCTAAGAAGTGTAGGACCCCGGCATATTGTGGCCAATTGATATTCTGAAAGATTGTGAAATGGGTTTTAATATTTACAGCAAAGAAGGTGGAACAATTCTCAACAATAAAACAAGATCAGAGTATCTACCCAATTCAGGAATATTATCAGTGAGCATGAGAAATATGGTAGGTATATATTTTATTGATTGAAATTTTTTCCCAGGCAGACTTTCGCCACTCTTGTTGCAAGGAGCAATTATAAGATGTCATACTGGCAACCGCATTCTAAGCTGGGAAGCATTCCTGACATGGCATTTGACGTAGGTCTTGGCCATATAAGTGACCTTTCTAGTACTGCTTCTATCTTTAGCCGAGAATGGATTCTGTTCCAAAAAAGTTGGTCACTTACAGTTTGTGGTTACCAAGTCTTTCCTCTGCAGTGTATGATCACTGCATAGTACAAGGCTTAAGATTCTAGATAATTACCTCAATAGTATGTGATGAATCCAGCCAAAGCATCCTAGAAAAGGAACAGAAAATTGTGAAAGGAAATTTATTAGAGAGAATATTTTTATGGTGGATCTTTTGCAAGAAAATTAAGGCATGAGGTTCATACTGTACTGCGATGAACTGGAGGTTCATAACGGTGGTTATGGAAGCCCTGAAATCATGTCTGTAAAGTTTCATAAAAAATATTTTGTTAAGCATGGTATGTACACTGATGGGTCGCGCCTCGAAGGCTTTGGCCTATGTTGAGAAAATGAAATTTCTGGTTAGGTTTTTATCATTTCAGCAAAACTTTGTCTATTCAACTAATCTGGAGTCTTCTATATAAACTTTCACAAAAAAGCTATGTATAATATTGATTTTCTTGTTCAGTGTTTGAAAATGGGCCAGCGTGGTCCACAACGAGCAGCTGAAATGGTGGCTGAGGTAAAGGTTGCCATGATATTTCGAGCTAATATCGCAGTACGATGCTCACCAACACAAACCATAACTGTAAAAGCACAGGTAAATTTTGTGTTCAATCAATTAAAGATCCAATGTATATGAAGGGTTAAAGAGTTCAGGAAAAACTTTGCTTGCAAACAATTCAGCTGTTTTTTTAATAAATTGAAATAATAAGCGTTTCTGGTATTGTTAGTTTCCTATTAAAGATGTATATTAATTTCATTAAACTTTATTTGCTGCACCAGACACTAGCAATAAATCATTGTTTATAGATTAAAACAGAGGGGTGTAAAAAACTTCATGCGAATCTTCACACTGACTGTCAGAATGTCTCCTACTCTAACACCCAAGGAAACTAACGTCTCATACTAAAAATAGGCTATTTCATAATAAGTTAACTGACATATGATTGATTGTCATATGACTTTCCATTCCTAATGTCTTGAGTAATAAATTATATTGAAGTTATGATTCTAAAGTCCTTTGTAAAAATTTTTATTTATTCAATGAAAATCACTTGTGGTGCGCAAAAAGAACAATATTTTATCACCACGTTTACATTTTTTTATTGTATAGCATTTTTTTTATTTCCTATTATACAAATAAGTTTGATTGACATTCGCCATGGTTAAGTTGCACATACTAATGGAAATAAAGTTTTACTGTCTTTACGACATGAATTTTGTGTGTGACACACTTTGGAAACTACCGCTGTGTTAATGAGAAATTTTATGTAGTTATCAGTTATTCGAGCTGATATGGCAGGAATTTTTTATTGGGTGAATTCCAACTAGTTCTTGGTAAAGATTTTATATCTGTTGAATGCAAATATTTGTCTCTTTTTTCGTAATATATTTGCCTTCTCAGTAAATCAATATTACGCCACTTAAGAAAATTTTGCCAAAATGTCTTTTGTTAAGTATTGTTAAGTAAATTTCTGTTTGGGCTGGCGATTAATTTTCAAGCACTGTTCATTCTTTAATGAAATTGCCATCTTGCTTATTTTTATGGAGTTCTTTACTTATCTTTGGAACAGACCATTTCACTCCCGATTGTCGTAATATCTCACGGAAAACAAGAAGCTGATGCCCAAGCAACAATTTTTTGGGATAATGCATTTGCAAAAGATGTGAGTTATATGATACTACGTTATATTATTTCAATATTCCTCTCTTTCTTTTTTCTTTCTATCTTTTTTCAGTCTAATGTATAGAATGCGGCTCACATAGGTTCGAAAAGTTTGATATTTTCAAATCTTTTTTCGATCTATATAAACCTTCCAGGAAAATTACATGAAAAGTGTTTGTTAGGACGAACTACCATGCAAACTTCAGTTAGTATTTCAGTATGAACACTTTTTACATACATACGAAAATCTATGTTTTGACAAGTTTGGGACCCTTATTGTAGGTCCATCTGCAATTCAGTTGCTGGTGGCAGCTAATTTAACCAAATTTTATGTCGTGATATTGATTTACAGAAAAGAAATCTATTTGAAGTTGAAGAATCGGTACATTGGTCGAGAATGTTGGATGCATTGGATTGTAGATGGAAAAAGGAATGCAGAGATACAAATGGAGCTGTCGGACTTACGGATGCATCGAAAGAATATTTAACCATGAAATTATTTAGTAAGTTACTTGTGGTAGATAATTTTGATATATTAATCAGTATTGTGAGTTTCCCCTTACAGTGAACTCACCTACATTATTTATGTTTCTAAATTCCGGTAATCAAAATTGCGGTGTTTTAATCACATTTGCAGATTTTCTTCAAAATCCTATTATTTGTCATTTCCCAACATAATTTCCATTATATAGCTGAACAATATAATCACTTTTGGTTTATCTTGCATTCTCAACTGCAAGTAATAGCTGTCATTATGGGGAATGCCAAAACTTCAATATTCTGAATTGTCTGGCAAAATAAAAGACAAATGGTATTTTTGGTTATCTTGAGAATAATGAAATTGTCTCAGAAGCAACAAACTAATCAATACACAAAAAGTTTTATTAAAAAAACGGGGGATTTTATATTAGCTGGATTTTAGACCTTAAAAACAAACATAGCTTATGTTTTTTTTAATACAACTCGAAATTCCTAATGATATTTGCCATGCAATTGGGGCTCGCCTTGATACTTTTCGGATGCGGCATATTCTTTGAACTAGTTTAGGTCTTCAACCCAAACCAGTAAAATGATGATTGTATCCAATATTTTTAGTAATTTTTTTTATGTTTTATGTGCAGAACAAAGACATATTTCGCCAAATACGATGATATCCTGGGCAAAATTTAATCATGATAAGATGTGTACTGGTGGAGGTGCGGAACCAAGAAAAGAACTATTTACATTTTGGAGTTGGTTTTTCAAAGCTATGGAATTGTGCAGCACAGCTTATGTCAGAAAATATTGGAACTTGGGGTACTTCGAATTGTTTTGTTTTTGTCTTGCCAAACAGTATAAAGTGCCACTAAACTGAATTGTAAATGGATTAGCCTTGTTGAACTTTTCAACGCACAATTAAGATGCAACGATATCTCGATCACTAGTTTGGGTTCAGTATCAGTATAAGTCAAGTATAATTGATTTTTTACTGAATTTGGTAATGCAAGCTTGAAATTCAATTGTGTACTTTTGCTCATCAGTTACACAAAAAATCCATTTTTTTTAATTTTACGTGTAAAAGATTGATTCCATAATTCTTTTCTACTATGACTACAAACAAAGCCATCTTGCAAACCAATTTTGCTTATGGTCTCATCTATATTCTTCAATATCAGTCAGATCCAAATTTGAAATTTCCCTTGTGTCAAGCAAGAGCCGCAGATTGAGTGCACCTACTTTGTGCGATCTGCTGTGGTTCATACTTGACAGAACAGTTTTTTACATAACATCAACCACCACTTCAAATTTAGATTCATTCATGGATTCTTGAGTAAACAGGATTGTCACAGAATGCTTCTCGAATCCGGAAGACCGGGAGTATTCTTATATCGTTTCAGCGAAACAAAACTTGGAGCTTTATCTATATCATGCAGTAAAGTTATTAATGGTAAATATTTTAAAATTTATGTTTAAGCTACCCATTCCTGACGAAACAGTATTTATTTTTGAATACTTTGTTTGTTAAAATTTTTGTTCTTTCCATGTTGTTTGTAAAATATAGCAAAGTTGAATGTGATATCCAGCTTACATGGTAAAATTTGATATTTCACTTGGTTTATCAATGTTACTTTGAACATTTCCATTGAGTAATACTCTGCTCAAACCCAGTCAACGGCGTTACGCTGATATATTGTAATTGGCCAGTTAAGCAAAGTTTGTTGATGAATCAAAAAACTCTGAACAGTTCCAATAATCTTTTTAATAGCCAATATTACCTGTTGTTTGGTGGAAGACCAGCTTGGTCTGTATACCTATGTTTTCTAAAAATTTCGATATTATTTATCTATTGATATTATACTTCCTTGTTACTGATTTCTGCTGGTTTCCATAGATATTCTGTTGATATAGAACTGTATACATTTATTGTGTTAAATGATAAATGAAATTTGAGTACCGGTAGTAGTTTTCATAAAATGTCGCACATTTTCGACAGTGATTAAAAATGAATAATTTACTCAGGGCAACTCCAAGTTTGTCATCTCCAACCTGATATGGCAAAAGAATTTAAAGTCCGGAGTCTTCCAGACATGCTTCTTGATTTGGAATATTTACACTTCTTGTATCCTAATGAATCGAAAGATGAAGTTTTCGGCCCATATTACTCGATCGCAGGTAAATTCCAGTTGCTTGTATTTATTAAATATTTTTTTTTTATTGATATTGGACGTGTGCCAATCGTACCATGATCTTGGGATGAACTCACTAAACAGCTAAGCAGATTGATGGGAATTGTTTTGCTTTTTGTGTCTAAAATGGTCTCCTCACTTCCTTCGGACTGAAAAGGCAGCTATCAAAACTGCTATTTTATTCATTTTTTTAAATTTTCTTCGAGTATTTTGAGTAGCTGACATTTTACCAGTATGGAGCTGGGTATGATATAATTGGTTAAAATATATTTTTCGGAGACCAATTGACTTTGTGATATAGCTCCCTTCATATTCCAAATTTTGCATGTAAAATCTATGTAATTCATGATTTTGCTGCAAAATAGGAGAAATATTGCAGTAATTTTGGTTCATTGAAATTTCGAAACTTAAATCTATGTAATTATATTTCAAACATTGTTTTTTAATCAATCCACAGTAACAGAATCTTTCCTTCCTTTTTGTGTCCAAAACAATTTAGCCATTTTCTTCGGATAGATAGAAAGCTAGAAAACCATCACCACTGCTATTTCATAGCATTATTGATGACTTTAAACTTTTTTCTGCAGTTCAGTTGCTACAAATCTATCCCTAATCGTAATGTAAATTTTATTAATGTATAACTTTGAATCAGGCAGCTCTTAAGCACAAAGTTTTCATTTTCCGGTTCCACCTCCTCAATCTGAAAATGGCGCATATGTCAAAAAAGAATTCGTTGTCGTTGTTAAATTTTTTTCTTCAAACTTGTGGTGTAATGCTGTTGTTTTATGAAGGATGTGTCGCAGTATACACGTCTTAAGCGTGTGTTGGGTTGTTATATATAAACATATTTTTTGAAACCTAATTATATAATTATTTCACGGCTTGTCCCAATTTTAATTGAACTTATATAATAGTGGTAGCACTATTGCTTCTGTGACATTTTTTAAAATATAATTTAAGTTTGTCCAATTGACTTTTTGGTATGACTCCTTTCATATTCCAAATTTTGCATGTAAAAAATTATGCAATTTATGATTTTGCTGCAAAATAGGAAAAACATTGCAGTAATTTTAGTTAATTGCAATTCAAAACTTAACTCTATGTAATTATATTTCGAAAACTGTTTTTCAATCAATCCACTATGCAAGAATCTTGCTTTTCTTACTGTGACCGAAATGTTCTAGCTATTTTCTTTGGATAGTTAGAAAGCTTGAAAACCATCAATGCTGCTATTTTATAGCAATATTGATGACTTCGAACTTTTTTCCGCAGTTTGTTTCCACCAATTCATCCCTAATCATAATGGTAATTTCATTAATGTATAACTTTAAGTAGCTTTAAGTGTTAAATTTTTATTTTTCAGTTCCACCTCCTCAATCTGAAAATGACGGATATTTGCCAAAAGAATTTGTTGTCGTCGTTAAAAATCCACCGGGTCACAGCAGTCGTGTCAGTGAATCTGGCATCAGTTTTCAGTCAATTGCTTCTCCAGATGTCTCATCTAGCCTGACAGGTATATTGAGTAAGGCTTGACATTTTTGAGCCCTTTAGGTACGGGCTATAGCATAGTCTGATTGTATTTCCTACGTGTCGTAAGGGGCAACCAAAGGGAAGCAAAAAAGGGATTAATGGTTTCACCCTCATCCAGGGCGGATACCACTCCCTGCACTTTACCACGGATGTTCTGTTCCATTTGGGATGTTTTCCATGTAAAGTGCAATTGCTGGTACTACACCTTATAATAGGTCTTTGCTATTAGGTGGCTCTTAGTTGGTTCCTTTTGAGCACTACTTCTGGCTTTGCTCAGAGTGAATTTCAATAAAAAAAGAATTCTATCGTCTGCATCTGTGTTTCTTTTTTTCAAGCAAATCACATGCTAAAAACGAAATTGGTTTACACTAAATCCACTGTCATGTCGGATACATTAAATTAAGCCAAATTAGTTTGTGGTTTTACTGACAGAAAAATAAATAAATCTTCCTAATATCTGGATCCATCGAGATACGTCGGTGACATATTTCGAGCTTTGGAAAAGTGGGCCAAAATTGAAAAAAAAATCATATGTGCACAAAGTTTTTGTTGAAAATTGGTATTTTTATTGAATATTTGTAAATGAAATGAACCCTATTTTTCAGTATGCAATTAGCAATGTTTACAATTATATCTGGTTACGAGATTTTTCTTGTGTCTTGCCATTCCATCCCGTTGGGAACACATAGGGAACTGGTGAGGTTACCGAGCATTGTTCTTTGAAGGCTTTCTCGTTCATCGATCTTGACCATACTTTGCGTAGGCTCGAACCGCAGATAGGCTACATATTGATATCGGATACAGCACATGTAAATGTTCTGGATATTTTAAAGCTTCTCCGCGAGTATTTCGTTCAGCGAGGCGAGACCATTCATTAAGTTAGTGATTATTAGTAATTTAATCTAGGCTCTTATTTTACCCAATATTTCATCTTTTGCTCATTACTAAAACAAAAAATTTATCTTTCGACAGACAAAGACGATGGAATGGAAGATGACAGCAGCTAAGGTATTCAACTGGCACTGGCTTTTCGAAGAGATGGATTACCCCTAATTAAGGTCAATTACGATTCCCTTTCTGAAATATTTTTGTTGAGCTTGGGACACTGATGGACCGCGTCTTGGTCGCACGATCCATCAGTGTACCATGTTTAACAAAACATATTGTTTTCATTCTCTCTAAATGGGACGCACAGACGTTGCATCATGCGATGACTACTGCGACTATGTTGCTTCTGAGCATAATTCAACCATTTTTTTTTTATTTTCACCAGTTTGCATGTATGATTGTCCTTGTTTAGTAACTGGTATTCGTAATTTAAAACATTTCAGATAAACAAAATGGCTGATTTTTGATAATATTCTGCAGCCGTAGTCACGATTTATGTTGAATTTTACAGCGTAAATTTGGGATATTATAATGATTTCATGGTAAAATGTATCAATTTAAGAATAATCAAAAAATGGGATCATTTTTAATTGGTGTTCCAGAGTACTTGGCAATACAGATAATGAATGGTATTTGTAGTTCCATGTTATGAATATAACTAACTGTACATTTGAATTTTTATATTTACTGAACTTTTATCTGTTTTCTTTTATTAATACCGGCTGTTATTTTGTTGAGAATGTGTGGGAGCATACACGTCTTCTAGCATGTGCTGGGTTGTTATATATATATATATATACATATTTTTTAAAACTTTAATTGTATAATTATTTCACTGCTTGTCCCAATTTTAATTGAACTTATATAATAGTAGTAACACTATTGCCTCTGTGCCATATTCTCATTTTGCATTTATATTGAAGTTTCAAAGATTCTCGTATTGCCCACGCTCGTGGAAGCTTGTGTGAAGCATATGCCACAGTTAATCCTTTTCACATTGATAGATGTTTTCCTCAATATTCATATCGAGGATAACATCAATAAGTAGCCTTTGAAGAGCTCTCTTGAGATGAGTTATTTTAACTTTTAAGTAAAGCTTTTACAATTTAATAATTTATGCTTTAAACTTAAGTACGCAATTTTACTTTTTCTTAGTGTATAATAATATCAATCATGTACATGTATCAACCTGCACAGGCGCATTTATTATTTTTCAATAGATAACAAACGAAGTGTCTTTGATCATCCATGCCACTTCAAAATTTTTTGACAAGCAGATGAGCGAGCCACGGTTGAAATTCTTCTTCTATTGCATAATTAATTAAATTCCAATCAGATATTTTTTGCCGTACTAGTCACTGAGGGATTGCGCGGCTAAGTCCATCTGCGACTTGTACGAGATAAAATAAAATTTCCGATTTATGCGCACCTGGCACTATGATTGAATAGGACAGATTCAACCAATTTATGAATAGAGTAAAAATTATATCTGTGGCTCATACGTGATAAAATATAAATTCTCATCAAGAAGGCACTAATATATGGTGGTTACTCTCGAAAAACTTTTGGTAAATTTTGTATCTATCTTTCTGTATTTTTTCACTTTATTCCGATTTGCCTTTTTCTAAATCTTATCTAGTACAATCCAATCAAGAATTTCATTTTGTCAAATACGGGTCACTGATGGACCACGCCTTGCAGCATGCTACATCAGTAACCCATACTTGTCCAACAGAGTGGCAGAATATTCCCTACTATTAAGTTATACTCAGTAAAATATATTTCTGATTGGCTAAATGTGTTACTGGTACCTTTTTCAAGTAGGTAATTAAAATTCATTAGTCATCTTTTGAAGTGAAATAATTTAGATTCTTGTGTTCATAAGTGTAATTTAGCTCTTCAAAACTAACGTTTTGCACCACATTGCTTATTGCTGAGATAAGAGGTTTTTCAACCATTTGATGTGTTTACTATCACACACAACTGAAAATAAGCAGTTTAAAAACTAATATTCGTGCTTCTGTCTGCTGTTATGCAGCATTGTCAAAATAGCAAAAAACAAAATGTGTGTTTATAAGGATATCGTCCTTGCTTGATTCGTATGTTCCAATTTATGTAAATCTCAAACTTTTATAATTGTATTTGTTGGCTCGGTATTATTATTATTCGCCTCATTTGTGTACTAGAATTTGGTGTGAAATATAATCTGAGAAATACATAATCGTAGTCCTGGTTTTTGCAGAACAATCAGGGTTGAGCAGCCTTAATTTTTGCTAACAGTGTATCTATCTAGTATTATATCAATAAATAAGAAAAATAATGGAACTGATAAGTTGCGCAGTACACATCAATTGTTCTCCTGGTCAGGTCAACAATTCTTCCTGCATGTGAGATCTTTCGAAGCTAAAGCAATGCCGTTATGTCTTCAATCAAAAGCAACGAATATGAAAGTCTCTATATCCTATGAACAGCCCGGCTGATATATCAGCTAGATTTTTCGCTCCACTTATGTATTAGCGCATCTCCAAAATTTTTACTGTAAATGAACACAAATCTCTTGATGATGAATGTATTCATATGCGCCGCATAGAAAAATAGGTTTCCAGTCCAGTGGGATCCACCAACATTAATTACACCCTTGAGTTGAGGAGGGAATACATAGATTCATCAACAGTACACACTCTTCACTATATGCTGACATGAAAGCCAGTATCACAGGCTCTGTTTGCAATGCACTGCACTTTGAAAATAAACTATTTCATTCTAGTAATTGATGACCCAACTGATATTATCAATAGCTGCTTAGAAAACACCTCTATTAAGCACAATGACTTTAATCGAAAACATTTGATCAATGAGAAAATCAGCAAAGCGAACAAAACCTACATGCAAATCAGAGATGATAACATTGATTTTTGAACATAATATATCTGTGGGCCAGTGACCACAAATGCGTCTCTTATGTGTCTGGCAGCAACCACACTGCATGAAAAGGTTTAAAATAGAGATGGCCCAATACCAAAATTTTTGCCGATACCGATGTAAGTACCGATTCATACATATCCTGTATCGGCGGTATCAGTGATGAAAACTATCCGATACCAGTACAGATACTTGCCGACAACGACACATCGGTCCATCTCTAGTTTAAAATCACCAATACTGCAATGAAATAGCAGAGTTGATGGTTTTGAAACTTTTTTGTCCGTCCGGAGAAAACAACATTTCAGACACCTGAAGAAAATCAATATTCTGTTTTGGAGATGCCACAAATTCTGCTGCAAGAATTTCTTTTAATCAGCTCTTTTGAGAAATTGTTCAAACGTCCTAAACATTAAGCGCATAAAACATAATTGACTGTACACAATAGAACCAATATGAATTTCTAACAGTAATCCTGAATGAAGTATTCAACCTCATCAACCAAACTGATATAATTTCATTTTTTTTTTTTTTTTGAGGTGGCCGAAATGTCCATGTCTTCTTGTTCGGGTGGACAAAAAAGCCTTATAACCATCAACACTGCTGTTTCATAGCAGTATTGATACCTTTTAACTTTTTTCTACAGTTCGGTTTCCTCCAGACATTCAACCCAAAACATTTTATTTTTCTAGCAAAAGATATATCAGAAAATATCGCCATTTGCTATATTCTCTCCCCTGATGACACCCAGATTTCTGAGTAGCAGAGAATTTAAAATTTTGCCAGTCCCAGATGAGCTATGAATTTTTGATACAACATCAGCTGACAAACAAGACCTCAAACATTGGCAGAAATTTTAAAACATTCAACATTTTAAAAACTTCAAACACTTTAAATTTGAAGGCATTCAATTAATCATTATTACAAAAATATTTCATTAGCAACATTAAAACTCATAATTCATTAGGAACATGATTAAAACTATAAAATAGTATTGTGGGCCGCATATATAATGAAAGGATTTATTAATTATTATACAGAAAGAGCAAGTTTGTTATGATTTTCTGCCCAAATATTGGGGACTTATATCACATAATTAAGTCTGGATATTTCCAGAGACTTCTGTTTTGCTATGTATAAGGCAAAGATAAATTGTGCCTCTGGCTAGGGCTGTACTGAAAGTTTAGTTTCGTTTGAAATTTAGTATATAATTAAGACTACTGTATCGACGTTTATGATAAAAGAAATTACAATCAGTACATTTCGAGTAAAGTCATGATTTATGTCAAATTTTACAACCGACACAGTACTTCACCTTCACATAATTATTTTAACTAAGTACTGTTGATCAAGATGGTGAGCCAGTCATAGAGTAGTTTTGGCAGAAACATTATCACCAGTCATTTACTCTACTGGCATTAAGAAAATTTAATTCGAGTGATATTTATTTATGTTCAATTTTGAGTACAAATAGAATTACAATTCACTATTAAAAATATATATCGGTAATAAAAAATAACTGATTTTGAGCATTTTACACTCACAACAAAAACATGATTTTAATGTCAACATTCAATTTGGACAAGTTGAACGTTAAAATATGAAATATGTTGGCATCGCAGATTGATGATCTCGGGTTCGAGCCCCGGCGAGTCCGGCTCGCTTATCCATGCCCACCACTCAACCCAGGGTGTAATAACTTGGGTAGGCTAGGCCGAACAGGAAAAGATCATATCTTTCCAGTAATTGTAACCCTGTCCGCCTATAAGTGGCTGCTGTTACAGGGCCTTGGACAGGGTGACCCACTCAAAAAAGTGGCTATTAAAAAAAAAAAAAATACATGATTAAATTGGTTTTGATGTAACATTTCTGTTTAATGTTTAGTGTTAAATATTGAATTTGTGGATAAGAAACAATGCAATGATTTCAGTTGTGATTAAAGAAAATAGTTTTAAGTTGTCACTGTGAATTCAAATTAGTTTGGATATAGTTGGCTTGGCTGGTGCTGATCAACTAATTTCACTGTTCTGAATAATTTGACTAGAGGTTTGAACAAAATTAATACTGAACATCAGAATTGTAGTATTTTCCAATTTTATTTGTCAATTGACACTACTGATTTGTATTTTAAAATACAACCTCATTTAGTTTTTTATCTATCAGTTTTTTCTCATGTAAGTCAAAATCATCATTTGACATGTTTCAACAATTTTTTTTGGGGGGTGGGTTGACTTTTGGCAATGGCAGTATTTTGATTCTTAATCCCTGTACACGAGAGATCAATCGCTTGATAAAAAAAAATGGCCAACAAGGCTGCAAATGGTCTGAGCTCTGGCAGCACAAACAATACTTCATCAGAACAGAATTAAATTTCACATAATTAAGTCCAAGAGTGTATACTGCGTTGGTAAACTTAAACTTAGCATCTACATTCATGGTAATATAATGATTTTATGACTGTCACCTAAAAGGTTCTGGCATGGGTGGGTGACCATCCAGCAACTTAAACCACATGCACTGAGACCGAAAGGGCGAATTCCTATCCCAGACAAAAGCTCCCATTCTTTGGTCCTATCGTCATAATACTCAATGGAGCCATGACCTCCAACAGCATATAGATTTTCCTCAAGTACACAGGAAGCAAAATTACTTCGTGGAAGTTGCATCGTAAGTAAAACTGTCCATTGCTGATGATCAATGTGATAACGTTCAAAGGAATTAAGAATCATTTCATCACGACGACCTCCCATTACGTAAATATAAGGGCTAATAAATTCTGCACATGCATTACTTCGAGCATGAGTCATTGGCGAGCACTGCATCCATGACATAATTTCAGGAGCATATCTCCTCACTTGGTCTGTATATGGAAATCCACCAATGGCATAAATATGATTTTCCGCTGCAGCAAGGCAGAAACCCGATCTGAAATTATCTGGTTGAATTAATTCAGTCCAAATATCCGTGGCGGTGTTATAATCAGCCAAAATTGTGCAGCTGATAACATAAATGCGATCACGAAAAGCCACAACTTTTGTGCTCCTGTCATGTTTGAAATCCATGTCCGCTTTTCTTAACCAGGTAGCATTATGCAGCAACTGATATAAAGATTTATTGTTTATTAAATATAATGTGTTATCAACGTTAACAACATAACTAAAGCCATTATTAGTAACTTGAGGCGCATCAGCTATTTTGTGCCATTCTTGATTCTCAATATCAAAACCACGCAACTCCTTGTGTCTTCTGTCCAAGATTGCAACAATATGTGCAGATTCAACAGTAGGTCTAGGTTTAATACTTCCCAGAAAGCTTGCGCCTTCAAGATGATTGTCCGATAGCTTGTTTACTTTATCGCATAACACATCCAACAACAAGTCCTTGCATTCATGAGATTCTTTTACAAGTGGTTCAGCACGAACATTATTTTTTATATAGTTCAATGGAAACCATTCAAACTTAATGCACTTGAGCAATTCTGGAAAAAAAGCTTTTTTGTTTTCTGGATCCTGCTTGATCCACTTGACAGCTGCCTTCCACTTGATAATATCAGTGTGAACTTGATGCCAATGCGAAGATTTCACGACTTGGAACAAATGCAAAACGTCTTCTCGGCCCATGGTTTCAAATTTTGATTCATTCGCAATTTGCTCAAAACTTTGCTTCATGAAATCATCGATAGCTATCATGATTTTGGGGTCTTCTATCCTGAAATTGGTTGCAATCTCTTTGAGCAGAAAACAGTTTTGTGCATTAAGGTATGTACTCAATTGATCTGGATCTGAAAACAGATACACAACCACCAGGTGTTTACAATCGTCAGATTCTTGTACAAGAGGATCTCCCCATACAGTTGAAAGCAAAAAATTAAAGGTGAATTTTTCAAAGTTCATTAGTTTCACGAGCTCAAAGAAATATTCTTTACGATGTTCTTCATCATGTTTAACCCAAGATGCTAAAGCTTTCCACCGAACTTCATTACTAATTTCAGCTTCATTTTTGACAATATCAATAAGGTCAGATCTATCAAGTTTTAAGAAACCTTCACAAGGCAGAAGCTTTTCTAGGTTTATTAATAAAAAATTGTCAACAAATTCTTTTGCCTTTTCACTTGTATACATTTCAGCGAGGTGCTTGATGTCGAAGCAATTCTCTTCATTTAAACTCTCAAGTAAAACTTCAAAACAATGTTCAGTTAAAAGTTTAAGTTGCATCATAGCAGCTGTGTGTAAAACATGTTGAGCATTATCAAGAGTGATATTTGCTTCACCTTTATACATGAATTCAACACACTGCTTCACACCTTCCTCTTCGACATCTTTCATATCAACAAATCCTTCCTCCACTTCCTTTGTACTGTGTGAAAACATGGCTTTAAAATAATCCGAGCAAGCAGCAAGTATGTTTCGATGAACCTTAAATGATTCTGAACCTACTTTAATGATAAAATCGCAATTGAAACCTTCTTCACGTAGCTTTTGAAGAGATTCAAGAACATTAACTGCGTGCTCTGTTTTCTTGTTTGCAGCCATCGGCAAATCAATTAAAACTTTTAAAAACTGTATAAAATGGTAGATATCCTCTTGGTTACATAAAAAAATCGGCATATAAATACAGAAAGTTGTAAAAAGTACCCAAAAAAAATATTTAAATGAGATATATGAGGGTGTCTATGTCTATTACAAAACCACAAAAAGAACACGCAGTCTACCAAAATTTGAAAAATAAACACCAAAAAGTAGCCTAGCAGAAGGGCAGGAGGCTGTATGCCATGAAAATTTAAGTGGCCGGAATTACATTTGATAATTTAGCATAATATAGAAGATTTTGATTTTTATAAAAACGAATTTTATTAAAAAGCTAGAATAAAAATCATGGTAAACACATTTTCAGCCCTAGGCTATAATACATAGTTACATAATATAAATTGTATATTATAAAATATGTAGCGCACAATAATAAAGCAATGAAAATTTATTAAGCATATAAGCAGATCAGCTGTGACTGGCGGGGCCGCGGAATCGCTTACTGCTTAAGTACCAAACAGCCACCTGGCTTTGGACCTTCGACCTGAGTCCTCGAACCACGCGGGCGACAGAAATGCTCTTTAGAATTCTCTTCAGAAATTTTTAGGCACGACACTCCAAAACTCCCGCGCGCCTCACTCATTAATTTATTAAAAACTGCATTAATTTATGTCAAGTAAGTTATAATCTAATTCAATTAGGAAATGTGTATGAAAACAAAAAACCAGAAAAATATCATCATGGTTGATTTTGCCTTTTTCCGTGTGCGTACATTGCCTACCGCCTCATGTAGTCAATTTTCTGGTAAAATAAAATTAAAAAATAAGAAAATATCTTTAAAATAGCACCTCTACCCTAAGTTTTTGCTCGGCAGAGGTGACCGAATAAGATAAAATCGATCGAGTCAAATGATGCAACACGAATTTAACGAAATGTATAAACGAAGAAAATGGGGTTCAGAGAGGTGGATATAACCTTCTCTATATTCGAGGCAAAAGTTGCGAACCCTATTTCTTGTACCGTATAGATTCTTAATGTTTTCAGTCCCATACGGGCGAATTTCCCGGGAGGGGTAATGAGCTTCGGTTCATTTATCTTGCTGTTTTATCTCTGATCAATATAGAAGCAGCATTACCTCATCAGATCTTTTCAAATACGAATTTGATATTTTTTACCTAAGGCTATAATCAAAATCGCTCTCTTTCTTCGTGGGTGATTAATCTGTAAATTGCCACCCGTCAACAACGTAGAACAAGATTTCAACAACGCACATTTAATATAAATCTTTATTTAATGATTATCCCCACGCTGAATCATTCTAATTACACCTATTTGATGACCGTATCTTTCGCAAGCTGGGAGATGGCAAAGTTTGTGCACACATTTAAGCGTGTGTCACTGATAGATCACGTTTTCTGGGCGCGGCCTAGCCCGGTTCATGCTTAATAGTAAAACCTTCTATTGAGTGGCAGTCATATCAAGTTTTCTGAAACATATCCTGTCAAGTACGACCTGCATGTGGACTAGCTCGTGTTTGACAAAATGTGGGGTTTTGCAGATTATTTTCACAAAATTAAGCCAAAATAAACGAATACCAAAATCTTATAAACATGACATGGCCTACAGAAATAATACTATTTTAATATTTTGGCTGCCCCACGTGACACCTATACAAAAGCGCTTGTATGTGCAATAAGAAGCATTTGCAGTTGTATCAGAAAGCATTAGTACCGGCATTGGTAATTTTGCTAAGGAGTCGGAAATGGAAAAATTTAGACTGAGTATAATTTTTCTTGGTAAGTAAAATATAACATAGACGCGCATTAATTTGTAGCAGTATAGAATATTACAGTGGGAAACTATCGAATTCCATCAAATTGTTTTTGTTCAGTACTAGCGTGGTTGCTACAATCTACTCAAAATGTTATACCACTTTTTAATGTGTATGAAATTGTAATATTGTGGCATAAATAATTATTATATTTCGATGTAGTTCTCTCAAGCTACACTCGTATGAAGCATAGTATTTATTGAGATCGGCGCATCAAAGAACTTATTATTGGAGATAGAAGCTTAGAAATATTGATAAGTTTCGCTGTTACATCAATTATAATTCTAAAACTATTCATTTTGACTACATCACCTTGAGCAAAGCCTTAGCTTAGCAACCATTTACGGACTTTTGTGTTCGGTCAAAGTCATTACACCCTAAGTTGAGTCATGGCATATTAACCAGTGATATTTACAGAGACTAGAAACCTATTTTTTCGAGTTGCGATTTCAATATATTGATTATAGTCATTAGACACCGTTGCCTTATTTAGGGTGACCATGGTAACATACCTTCCCTCCCCTTGCCACATAGACCCCAAAAATAAAGTCTTAATGGCGTGGAAAAGGATGCCTTCAAATTCATGGCCTTGGAGGGTATCATTTGAAAACAATTTCAATGGTTGAATCGCACCCAGATATATGGACTTCGGATCGAAAAGACTCCCAAAATGTGAACAAAACATTGATTTGAAAGTCGACGAGAATCATCGGTAATCAGGTGGTGGGATTGTATTCTTGAAGCCGTCTTATTCGTGTCCGAATCTGCGTTCTAACGCTGTGCTGCTGCATTCCAAAAATATTTATTTCTGAATCTTCTATTTCAGTTTGTCTTTTCGTGGCGCCGAGCATTTCATCCACCTATGTTTTTACATGTTTGGAAAATTGTATACAGCTTGGACCTTGTCCTAATCTGGACAGCATGTCACTACCGTTTTTAAATTTGGATCCGGTTTGTCAGAGTTGTCTATTGAGTGAATGTCGCGGTAAGAAGTATAGTTATGATTGAGTTATAAAATGAAAAACATGCATTAGCTTTCTTGGGGTATTATTTCAGTGATTTCCAAGCAATCGTAACTAGAAATTTATATAGGCCTACATTTGGATAACAAACTATGTTTAAAAAGGCCTTCAATGATCAGAAATTGTTTGCTTACTTAGTATTTTATTGAAAATTCTAACCTCCAATTTCTAGGGCGCTGGGTGCAATTTAGTAAATGTGGTATGTGGTGGTTTTCGCTAGTGTATAGGAGTCATTGAAAAACTGTAATTTTGATTTTTCAAACATAACAGGAAATACCGAATAACCCCTTAATTAAAGTGATCTATTAACTTGATATTTCCCGATTGTGCATATTTTCACTCCCGCTGTGTTTTTTCAGAACAGTAGCCTGCATATTCGAACCTAATATTTTGCTTTGCTTAACAAAGGTATTTAGACAAAAATAAATTATTTAATAACATCTATTTCCCTTTATTCAGGAACAAAAGACAGATTTTGTTTTATAACTTCTCGCAGTCTTTGTCCCACCTGTCCAACGGCTAATGAAAGTGAACGGCAACGGTTGGAAGAGTGCGAAATTTGCAGTGGCAAATGCTTGGAAGCTCGTTAGTTCTTTTCATTTATTATTTCTATTTTTATTGAACGTTGAGTATTTGCAGCATAAATTTTATGTTGTGTTTTTATGGAACATGCATGAAAGTGCAGGTTTAATTAAGAACAAAAAACATTTCACTTAGTCCGACTAGTCGCGAGTTCGGCGAGGCTTGTAAAATAAAACATTTAATATTAAAGGCCAAGTTGAAGTTGTCTTACCGATACGCTGCGTTACGTTTCGGGTAATTACATAAAAACTTCAATACACGCCTGCATTGCTTTGTGTTAACCGTGTCCACATGCCTACTAAGCACAAACGCACGCGACGAAACAAGCACTCTACGTTAGCTTTCATAGCAAACCGTTCTGTTTTATTGGAAAACGTAAGTAAATGCATCCAGAGCATTGCGCTAGCGTAAAACGCAAAGTTAAAATAAAACAAACCAAGAAAAAACGCAACCTACGCAAACGTGTAGTGCGGCCTTAAGCATAAACGCCATACTTGGGTGGCAAAAATGATCTTCTGGATTTTGTTTTACCTCCGACTTTCTGCGAATCTAATTCCTATTGCTAGCTTCCACTGATAGAACTAAATTTAATATTTACAACAACATCAATATTTATTATGTGCTTACAGCATCCGGACCGATCACCAGCACAATCCCTCTACATACAGCTGAACCATCGACTGAAACGGCAGATACAGCAACAGAATTCGAGACTACAGAGGTAACAACTGATTTTACAACGGACAACTCAAATGATATGACAACTGAAGAAGAGACAACAACTGATGAAGAAACCACAGCGGACGGAACAACATCTCGAGCAGAATTAACGACAACATACACAACTACTACCGAATCCACAACTTCTAGCCAAACAACAACACCAACGAGACCAGATGCACCAATGACCCCGTATTTGACTACAACAAGCACTCCGATTGACTACTCTAAAGGTGTGACAACAGAAGTAGACACTAGAGCTTCTAATGAAACCACAGAGGAAAGCACAACATCTCATGTAGAATTGACAACAACTCCGACACCAGTTCCGTCATATCCCATGAAAACCACACAAACAACCTACACAACTACCACATCCCCCAATACAACACAAACATCGTCCTCCGTTTACCCAACAGCAGGCCCTACTACTACTACTACTACAACACAGCGCAGCTCCACGACACAAACTAGCAAGTCGACAACACCATGGAAACCAGATGTACCAATAACCCCATATTCGACTACAACAAGGACCCCAAGTTACACTACAACTTCAGAACTTACTACTACAGAGTCTACAACCCTACCTCCCTCATATGTTCCAACTCAGAAAACAACTACACAAATCTCGACGAGAACAACTACTTATGCATCACCGACAACTGCCAAAATCACGACTATGACTACGACTCCTATATATTTCACTCGTACCTCAACACGCGCAACTACTGAATATGTGCCGTTTACGAGGCAAACGCGGCGCCCAAGGACTACCCCAGACTTTTCCACTAGAACAAGGCAGAGATGGCCAAACCGATCCACTCGTTCCCCATTTTCAAGGGTCCCCAATCGAGGTGATAGCGATAAGCGATTACCCTGGTGGTTGAAAAGAACATCGACCACTGCTCCAACTACGAAAATTCCAAGTCGAATTACTGAGAAATGCTCTGATAACTGCATTGAATACAATAGTTTGTTCATAACGAGAAATTGCAGAAGATGCGTCAGATCAGGTTGTGGGGGTAAGTCAATTAATATATTCGAAAAAATATCCAACTCAGCCCCTGAATTGATAGAAAAATGTTTTCATATTCTATGAAATCGTGGCAGATATTTTGTCCTGTGAGATAAAATGACAAAATTCTATGTATTCCTCGCCTTCCCTGTTCATACCTGTCTCGCTAAATTCTCATATAAGAGTTATATCGCTCAATCATCTACTATTTTCCAAGCTTGATTTGTTTATAGGACTTAAAGCAGAAAATCATTTCCTGCATTACATTAAATAAATTTTCATGACTCGTATAGCTACGAAAAGTAATTAAATAGTTTATATCTGTGACTCCTAAGACTTACAAATTCCTTTTTTAAGATAACTTGACGAAGAGATGCACATGTGAAGCGATAACTCGTTGCAGTAAATGTAATCTTAAAGTCGACGGAGTTGTTTGTCGTCATTGCAAGAAAATGTGTCAAAGTTAGTTCGAAGTCTTTAAAATCATATTTTATTGTTATAGGACCGAATATATTGAAATTCGAATCCGACTCGGATAAATTTTTCGAATATTATCGAATTGCTTATTTTATATAAAAAATATCTGTTTCAATATAGTTTTCCCGAATTAGCAGAATAAATAAGACCAAAGGTATACGGATACACCAATTTGTACTTATGAACAAATTGAATTAGACAATATACTTTCGATTCACAATTCCTCTCAAGGAGCAGAAACAAATTTGACCAAAATTCAAAATATTTTGGTTGTATTCTTGCTACCGAAATACAAAAATTTCAGTTTTCGAGTTTTTATACCCAACCGATTTATGTCAGCTTTGAAAGATTTGTTTTTCAAATCACGGAAATGAAAGGCGCACGCATGTTTAATAAAAGAAATTTTAAGATAATCTTTGGGAATTTTAAGAGACTGTCACATATTGACATGTATGGGTTACATATATAAAGCACCATTGATTCAATCAGGGCAGATATTCCTCCCTGCACTCTATTGAGTGTTTAATTCTATTACGGATGTCTTCCACATAGAGTGCAAATGGTCGTACTACATTTTTTAGTATGTCTTTGCCATTTTAAGTTGCAGTTGTCGGGTACTTTCCGGCACCGCTTCCGGCCATGCTCGGTGAGAACTTAATAAACAAGAAGATAATATGTTTGGTCAAATATGAGTCATATGCGGAACGCGCCTGGTTGGTGTGGTGCACCTGAATCTCAAAGTTGACAAAAAATTTCCCGACTGAAGACGCTGCTGTGCTATGTGCATGACATTAATCCTTCGCATGAACGTTTTATATCAGATCAAATACGGCAGACACAAATGATGATATGTATTTCCATTAGGAAAATGCTTTTTCCATTTTTACATGTGAAGCCATGTGAGCTGTGGACGCCCGTGTACCCAGCCAAAATAGGTTAAATTGTATAGGAATTGTAAAGACAATGTTAAGAATTTATTTAATTTATTTTAAATTATTAAATTTAGAAATTAAAAGGCGTAAACAACTATGAGACTTTTTAGCATTTTAATACGTTTCTTCGCCATAATAATTTGCTAGAAATGTATATCACTGTTTGGGAATAGTCAATAACTATTCTCTTTGTTTCATTTTTAAGGTGTTGGAAATTTTAGATTTTCCAGTCAACGACAACGTGGATGAAATCAAACTAAAAAGGAGTAAAAGAATTATTATCTGCTGATATGGAAATGTGTCTCACTAAATTATTTCGAAATATTTTGTGCTGTATGGTTATAGTAATAAAAGACATATCCAGAAAAGGGTATCTTGTTGGTTTTCCGAAGTAAAAATTTTCCGGCTTTGGCTTCGAAGCGAAACACTCGTTAACTCCAAGCGTAATTCAGCTGTCATATTAACTAATCAAGAATATAAGATCCAGTAAAAATAAGTACTGATTCGAAGAGAGAATGAACATATTAGAAGTAGCAAAAATCAATGCAGACATTTCAGTGGTAGGTCGTTCTTTAAATTACACACGCTGACGCCGGAACCGGAAGGATGGGGGAGGGGGGCTTGCTCCTCCCATCCAAGATTTTGAAAGTGGGGACAGTACTTGCCCCAAAATTTTTCTATTTCAACAAAACTATCAAAATATCCAAAAGTCTGTTGCATCTTCGACGAGCAATCATGTGATATACAAAGGCTTTTTGTTTATGTTCCCAAAATGTTGGATTTTCTCAACTAAAAATCTATAATTTTGATTAGATCACCCTGTAATAAGGCTCCAGCGACCTGCTAAGAGACTGGGTTAGTGTTGTTCGCAAAATATAATCGTTTGGTTCGGTCAATCCTGTCCAAGTTATTACGCCCTGGGTTGAGTGGTGGGCATAGCATATGTTAACAAGACTGACTTGCCGGGGCCCGAGATCTTCAACCTGCGATGTCACCACTTTAAATTGTGAACATGGTTTAATTCAATTTATACGGTATCTGTGTGTGAGTTTGAACTTCCTTTATTAAGTCGGTAAACATTTTAGGCGCTTGTCAGCTCGCGCCAAATCAGAAATATTATGTACAAACATTATCGTTAAGTATGAGTCACTGATAGACTGCCACGCATGGATGCGATCAATCAGTTGCTCATACTCGATGAACTAAGATTTTCGACATGTGTGTGGTCAAACTATGTCTGTATCATTGTGGTTATCGTGTTGGTTGGTTGTCGTCTGCACATCTTTTTTCTGCTGCACACAATGCCGTTTGAATATACATATAATATCATAAAACAATTGGTTAAAAATAATGGTCATTTTTATTGCCCTCAACATCCCCTCGGGGAATTAGAGTCTAAAAGTAGTACAGCTCATGTATTTGTAGACGAATTTAGCGATACATGAATGAATTTTGTCATGGCTCAATCCTTTATTGACTGAATCATGCCAGGCGAAACTGTATTGAAATGCTTTGGCACAACGGGTATTCAAGATTAACAACAAATAGTTTTTGATGAAAATGGAAACAGTGGTTTGGGAGCTAGTAAAGGTTAAACTAGGGTTGGATGTTGCGTATCCATTCATTGTATTTTACATTTCCAGAATTTTAAACCGACTCCGGGCGTCGATCGCCGCGTTTTATTAGCAACACAAATTTAACTAATGAAGGCGATTTTTAGTTGTAACAATTAATAAGTAATAAAATACTGTAAGAAAACGTCGATATTTCTACATTTTGTTACAGTGTTGAGGCAAGCATGTTCGTCAAGCATTAGGATAAAATTCACCTGCAGACGCTATATATCATTGGCCTTCTCAGTAAATGTTTGGATGAATCATTTTCATATTTGGAAACAGAGATTTAAATCGTGAGCGTCGGAGCCGTTGATTGACTGTTTGACCGACTAATTTTTTTCATTTGAAGGGCAAAATGAACGTAAATATTTTATGACATATACGGAGAGAATGTTTCTCAAAGGCTTTGAGAATGTTAGTCAGATGTCTGGTCATCGAAATGACCATTCAGCAATGTTTGAAAACGTAAAGAAATGTATACACTGTATTGCGCTCGCGTAAACGCAGGATTTCTACACAAACGCGTCCTATGTACTTGAAGATCACAAAAATGCTTGCCCACAAGATAAGTGAAACAGGAAAATGATCTGAGGTCGCGCATTTGTAATGATAATGAATATTAAAAAATATTAGTTGCTAATTAAGAAACTCAGAGCAGTAGTTAAAGTGCGTGATAAAGCATCTCAATCTTCTAATCTTTTGTCCAATGCCCTCATTTAAACAAATTATAATGTCGTGTGACATCTAAAAGAATAAGTGCATCGCAATTTAGGCAATTATTATCGTTTACTGGATCGATTTGAACTGCAATAAGTAAAAGAAAACTATGGGCGCGCACCGTAACCAAATAAAAAAAATCATGCTCAAATAAGTTTTGCCACATATGGATTACTGATGGAGCGCGCCGCCAAGACGCGCTCCATCTGTGACCCATGCTTGACAATATAATACTGTTGATTGGGAACCGAATGGTGTCTCGTAATTAAGTAAAAGTTCTTTAGACTATGATTTTACGTTTGAACGTGACCATACTAGATAAAGCATGTGTACACATATTTTAATGGTTTGCAACTTTTCTTTTTAATCAAGTCGTAGCGGTAAAAGAACAGTATAAATACGGGGACACGGATAGACGAATAGAAATATACGTTATTGTCGCTTGTAGTTGTTGATTTCAAGTATCATAAGCACCAATATGGAGAACTACGTTACTACTGTAAAAATTTTTGTTGTGACTTTCATCTCTCAAGGTAAGTAAGTACAACGGACACATTGAAAAAATCCAAAAGTCTAAGAAAAAAGTAAAAATTTTGAAACATACCGCTTGTCTGTTATATATAGGGCTGGGCAATTCGAATCGATTATGAATCAGTTGTAAAGCGATCATAGGAAAAATGTGAAATAATACGGAATCATCCTATTTCACGGATATTTTTTAGGCAAATTCATTTGTGTCGTAAGAAATGAAGTGTAAATTGATGGGATATATACTAAGTTTATATCAATATTAGCGAATTCGCGGGCATGTCTCGATTTTGATAATGCGGATAAATTGTAAAGATAAAATGAGACAATTTCATATTTATGTGGAATTACTGATTCCACCCGATTAGACAAAATTGTCCGAAGCATTCTAATTTTTTTAGGTTTTGCCCATCCCTGGTTATATATACTTTTGTATCAAAAATATAGCGGGCGCATAATTTTTGTTTAGTGGAACAAAAAATCACACTCATTTTGTCTTTACATGGATTTGAACTCCACATGTAGTAAGTTTTTAAGAACATTACCGAAAGGTGAACTTTGCAAACGAAACATGACAATTTTATAATCTTTCCCTTTTATTAACCCGCTAAAATTTAGGGATTTCATTCCAACTTTATTGAGTGAAATAGAATGGATTTTTGTCCTTCATGACAAACGTATTTGCTAAGGATGCTTCTTATTATTAATATTTTTGTATTCTATAAAATGAACTGCATTTCAGCCTTGTGGGTTTCTGGACGCGATTTCAAACTAGATAGAATACCTGCAATGTTCGAAGACGCGACTTTGGCTGAATTTCAACTGAAGAATATACCAACTAAAGATGTTATATGTTTGAAATCATATTGCAGCGGAGAATGCCAAAAGTTGAATGTTGAACGCATGACATATTGTGACATGTGCATTGCAACCGAATGCGGTTCGTATAAAGTGATATTTCTATCTTCCAGTTTAGTGTTAATAGATAACAATGGTAGGAGGAGACTTGCTCTTGAACAATTGGTCAAACGCAATGTTGCAAGGGCAAGGTGTAACAGTATGTTTTTGAAATTTTTATGATTGTTCAGTTGTTATATTGTTTGACCACTGTCGGTCTTGTGGCACAAGACTTTTGACAATGAATTCTCGGCCATATCATTGCATATTTGTATGCGTTTTTCTCCGACTTCGAACACCTTTTCACCGGAATATTTAAAACCAGCAGTTTTATTAAAATGTTTGCATATTTGCTCAACAACAATAATGCTTCAAAACAAGATGGGCATTAGGTAGAATTGATTTGTAAAATCCTGCGGAAAAAATAAATACCGGTATGGGTAATATATTTTATTGTTTTACTCAGGCTATGACAGTGACATCACTCCATTTTTTGATTTCTTGGAATGCTCCATAAAAGCGCGTAAAGAATGTTCTGAATATCACGACTGTGCTTCAGTTATCGATAGATCACCTTGCGTCAAATGTATAGACCATTGCTTTGATGAAGGTACGTGTCTCCTCTCCGGCGCAACAGCCAAAAAAATTACCATAGTCTCTTACAAGACAGTTGTCTTGTTTTGGTCAAGTTTAATTAAATTTTGTCTTATTCAGCATGTTTTATTGCGTGACTAAGGTGTCATTGATGCTCGACAAAATAAAAAATATATAAATAATATAAAATAACAATATTTTTTGGGTTTCATTTCAAAATCGAACCAAAATAAACATAATTCGAACGCCAGATCCTGCAATTGCGTTTTATTTACGATTTGTTTTAAATTTTATTGTCATAAAATGGCGATTTTTAACCATAAAAACACAAAAATATTTTTGCGCGCTTTCGAACCGCATTTTCTTTTGAGTATTAATTTGTCTTTATACAACCCTCAACATACCATTTGAACCCTTCCAGCCACTGCATACATGCGTCTTCGCTGATGTATGTTTTGTTGATGTATGATTTTTAGGCACAAAAGAAAAGGTCCGAAAGAGTCTGGCGAAAGAATGCAAGAAGAAATGCGCCAAAAATGAATGTGCAAACAACAATCATAATTTGCTCGAATGCATGGCTTGTCAACTTGGCTGCAGTAAGTATGGTTGCCTCTGGTTGCGACAATTTACGGCTATTTATTTATTCAAATATCGAAAGATGTATAGATGTAAAAATTAACAGGCTACACTATGCACTTCGCTGTTTTTTCCCAAAATTTGACTGAAATAGAGCTAATATATTTGATTGAATTATTGCAAAAAACAATATCAGTCATTTGCATGCACAGTTGTCGGAATTGTTATTATAGGCAAATTACAATGCTTATAAAAATAATGAATATATTTTAGTCAACCTGTTATTACTAGATATTGATATATTTTTTTATGTTTTTTACTCGTTTACAGGACTTCCAGAATCAGATGCTGAATGAATGATTACACGTTGTTGAACGTTGAACGTTGAACGTTACAAGTTGTCTGAAATCGACGATCGCTTTCAACATTGGTGTCTGAATCTAAAGATTACGCTTTCCATACAATTAAAACTATAGCCTACTATGTGCTGCCCCTCAGTGTGGAATAAATTGTTATTTCTATTTGGTTCATTTCACCTTGTCATCACTTGAAGAGACACACTTCAATTCGGAATTTTAATACCCATCCATGCGCATCCCTTGACCGAAGCAAACTTTAGAGGCGTCTAAGAGCTTATAATTTTCGGACAGGGTCATTCAATTATTAAGTAAAGGTTCACATTAACAGCTCGAAATATTTGTGAGTTGGTGAAACTAGGAATTTATTAATGGGTCAGTGTAAAATTTCAAAATCTTGATAGGGGACCATTTCAAAGTTTGAGGAACATATTCTAAACTTGTCACGCTGCCCGGACAAAAGAAGTCATGGTCACTCAATCGATAAATCGTTGGGAATACGCTCCGAGCTACGCATCCCTCGTCGTCTCGGCGTAGGTTTGAATCCCGTGAGGGATGGTGATTATATGCGAGAGGTCTGTGATACGCTCCGCCTGTGCACGGGGGTTTATGTGTTAGCTAAGCGTACGGTTTCCTCCACCAACTAGACCATGCACAGGAAAAATGGGAATAAGTAAAAAACCTTCACTTGATTTGGAACTGGTGTCTGTGCGAGAGATTAAAAATGAAATTTTGTTCTAATTGTAAGATCCGGATTTGGGCCGCGATAGTTGAATAGCTCTGTTGTAGAATATTCTTTGATCTTGAGGAGACAAATATAGGTCTACGGGTAAAGAAAGAGTGACGAGAAATAGACGGAAAATATACCAACATGCGACGCTTATCCAATAAAAGACGAAAAGCACACATTAAAAAGACTTAAAAATAGTTGAAAACACTAAAACTGCAAAAAGGCATTTAAAATTTAAAAAATGACAATGGGAATAGTATGAGTATGACATTCGTTTCCTAGGGAAGTTATCACTTACCACAATTCAACATGTTCATCCAGCCCCACCCCCACACCTTGCCCCTATAACTATAAGGCTAATTACTTGAGTTGAGCAGATTGATGTTTCCATTAATTTAAATTGAATTATATTTCGAAAGGACTCGATTCGAAAATTGTCATGCATGCATAGCAGTGTGGACTTTGTAGGCGGGGCGTAGGATGGGCAGGTTCTTCTGTTTTTATTTCAGCCAGTAGCACAATCAATCGGGGAGTCTGCATATCGGTGGAGTCGTCTAGGGAAATTTAACTAAGGGGCACCAATGCTGTCATTGTCTCCCGGGAAAGGATGATTCGCAAGATGGGAAATTTTTATGATACCCGGATAAGCCTTTATAGTACCAAACCTCATGAGACCCGCTTGTCCCTGGTACCGACACGGTAGTTTTCTTAAAATGACTGTATTTAACATTAGTGCCGTGCAACCTATCGGTATGCTCTAACGAAATTAACTTACCGGTATGCTCTAACGAAATTAACTTACCGGTACCGGTACTAATTTTAATGAATTATTGCCATTGGTTATTGTTTTCTATCTGTACCTTGTCGATAGTCTAGTAAAGTTACCGGTATCTCATTTTACTAAGGTACCGTAACGTAAAATGGGGGGAAACACTAGCTGGGAAATTTTTATGTTTATTCCAAATCTAATAGGTAAGTGTATATTTTCTACTGTTCTCATGCATGCTAGTACAAGTTGAAAACTTAAAGCGAATCTAACTTAGACCATTAAATATTAAATACTAGTAACGTTCCCTAGACTGTAGATGTCTTCTATTATTTAGAAATCAGGTACGGTATCTATTACGTTCTGTTAACTATCATTTTATTTGACCTGTTAACTAGGCCATAAGGCTACGGTACGTACTGTACCTGGTATTTAACTGTACCGGTAAGGCTTGGACCGCTTTTCATGCTACAATTTGTCAATGATCATATTCTTTCACTAACACTGATGCATTTTTAGAAGTTTTATTCTGCATTGCTCAGTACACACCACTGATCCAATCACAGCCTAAACCAATAAATGTTTTTTCCACCCTTGCTCTACGGGTACATCTATTTTGGTACTTTGGGAGCACAGAACTATTATCAGACTATTATGATGTACGGTACAAGCATTACTATTAAACTATTCATTGTTTTCCAGGTTACTTCAGATTACTTCTGATTGGAATATCCTGGTACAACATTGATTTTCCACTATTTTTCATACAAATATATCTTGTCAATGTTATTTTGGATGGTAAGATTTTTACTCACAGTGTACACTCTATTCTAGGCAAATATGTGATATTACTTCAGAGTAGTCGATTTGCTTCAGATTTCATGACCGAGCAAAATCCCACAATAAATCAAATTCATTCATTCATGTTCACAGGTATTGATGGGTGGACTGCCAGGTTGTTCAATCAAATATCAGACTATGGTGCTGCTCTTGATGTGATTCTTGATCTTATAAGCAGGGGAATGATTTGGTGTTATATAAGCAAGGTGGGATATTTTATAAACGCATTTTCTAACATTCTCCCTATTAGAATTGGGCTTTACAAAACTAAGTTGATACTATAGTAAAAAAAATTATTTGACAAGTTAGTTTTACGAACCACTTTCAGCCTCTGAATAAGATATTATTTTTAATCAATGTAGGAAGAAGTATAAACATAAATCTTGACATATGCCCAAAACATCTCATCCACTCGCCACATATCGAGTCTAGGTAGAGGTTTTAACCAGAAGGCGTATAAAACACTGTGTGTTATAGCAATATCCATCAAGCTCCCTCAAGCATATATTCATACCTTTAGGATTTCAAACCTGCATATTACATGCAGAAGAATTGGGGTGGCATAGCTTAAGCTTATTTCTAAGGCTTTTAACTCATTAACTGATTGGTACCAGGCTGTGCTCAGATTGGTAACTTAATCAAAAATGTGGAATCATGACATGTTGAGTATGTGTGAAGGATTGATCTTTTGTGCATGGCCTTGCTTCATAAAACAATAGATAAAGATATCAGCATTCCATTTCTGTTAAATCCACCACAATGAATTTGAGCGTTGTTATTATACGGTAGTCCAATTTAAATAGTATTCAAAATTCACCATATATGAATAGAATGTGTCATCATTTCAGATACACAAAATTGTTGCTATTTGACAATATTTCACCCATTTTGCAGCAAAGTCATGATTTATGTCCTATTTGACAAAGTAAAATTTGGAATTTATCATGATTTCACTGTAAAATGAATTAATTTGTGAATGCAAAAACGACATTACTTTGGATCAGAACTCTTGAAAACCTGTTTCGACAAGACCCTAATGGTTATTAATATAATGATACATGATTGTGTACATTTTTTTAAGTATGGTTATGCCATTATTGCCTTTGAATGGATAGTGTGGATTGGAAATACAGAGCGAGCGAATGGGAAGCAGTGGAAGGAATCATTCGAAAAAGCTCCAAGATTTGTACAGTGGGTCATGGATAAGGGTAATTACTTCTAATATCATTTACTATAGCTTTATTATGAAGAAATGTGTAAACAACGTAAGGATATTTTGAAATTTTTCTAAAGCATGCGATAAATAATTTTATAAAGTATGCAATAGAATTCTTTTTTTCAATTTTAACAAATAATTTGAAAATGCATTCTTGTGATCTATGTATGCATACTTATTCATCAGTAATTTATTTTCAGAAGCACGAGTTACAGATGGACCACGCCTCAGTGGCCATCAAGGACTCATGATTGTCAGAACATGTTTCGACTAAATCGATTTGACCGGGATCTAATATATGTTTAGCCAACTTTATCTTCATTTCTATTCCAGGTTTCAAGACTCCTCTTGGAGTAGTGGCAATCATTGGATTGCATTTATTGCCACCGTGGTTATACGTAATAAAGATGAACATTCTGAATACATCAATTCTAGGTAGCTTGTATTTCATTACACCATTGCTTGTACTGGCAAGGACTGTGTGTGCAGTGGTGGAACTATGGTGCTTTTATAAGTATATCACATTTCTTTTAAATAAATCTCCCAATGCCAATACAGTAAAAGCTTAATGTAGTGTCATTTGCATTGTGCAACGTTATGCAGTTTGAGTTTGAATTATATACACAAATAGGGTTCATTGGCTGCTTGTGTTTTTGTTTGATATTTGATTATTTTTGCACTATCGCTTTTTCAACTCTTCAAATTCAATCGCTAGTCCAAGAGAATTTTGCCTTAGTTCAACCATAAAATTCCATCTAACACACTGATAATGTAAAATACTATATCCAAGTACTACCTATTACCATAAATATTTCAGTGTTACAACGATAGTTTGTGATGTACGGTACTTAGATCTCGTGGACTTTAACAAAGTCTTTGTCTGAGACTGATTTCTGGCGCTTGTAACTTCCTTTTCAGTAAAAAATTTGTTTTTTTTTACAAAACATTTTTTAATGAAAGTGCTCACTAGTAAATTTAGAAAAATCATTAAAAAGGAACCAACTAACAGCTACTTGAAAAATGGTACAGCATAATTAATATCTAATCATAACGGACTACTCGCATTATTTTATTAAAGTGTCACACAGTACACTGTGCTATTATTACATACTATCTATAACCACTTTACAGTTTTTATCCAGTATTTTTAGGTTTATTCTATTATCTGGGACAAAATAGCAAGATCATGGGTATTCATCTGATATACCAATTGAATTCTTTTATTTGGGAAAGTTTCCATAATATTCCTTCGCATACAGTTTATGTCATTTTTTTAAACTTAAGTTAAGAACTCCCTTAGCAGTTGATAGTAGTAGTAGTAGATATTAAACTCTCATTTCTATAACATGAAAGACCAAGTCAGGAATTTGGGAATATTTACATATTGTATTATAAAAACATTTTATATAACCTCATATTTATGATTTTAAACGATAAATAGCACATGAATAAATTGATATGCACTCAACTTCTTCAGTTGTTTAATTTATTCTGGGTATTTTTATTGAACATTCTTATTTAGATTTTCTCATTAATGTTGGTCCATGCTGTACTAAAAACACTTAATTTCTTTATTCATTGATCAAAATTTTTTGTATTAATACTTCTCTTTTCCAGCTTACACAAATATAATCCAGTCAGAAATTGTTTGACCAAATAAGTTTTGTTGAGTATGAGTTACTTGTGGCGCGGGGTTCATGGGTGCTTCATGCTTGACATAATATTTTATCTGGAAATTGCCTTATTACCCTCTAAACACATAGATTGCAGTAGGTGCTTCTTTTCCTTAATCATTGAATACACATTGAATGCACATCACTTTACCTAATATATTCTTCAGTCTGTGCCCATCTCTCATCAAATACAGTTAATAAATTATTATTATTAAATTTATAATATAACATTAATGTTTTTTGTGGTCATGGCCTTGAGTGTTACATTATAAAAAGTGTTTAGTGTTTTTTATGCATTTTCTAGCTTTAAATTTTTATTATTGAGTATGCAGATGCCATTTTGTTCAGTTGAATTCTCATCAAAATAATATACAAATTTCTGTCAAACATGGGCAGGGGATTCCAATGTTAGATTCAATATTCAATTTTATTTCGAATCAACTCAGATGCATGTGATTCAGGTAATATATATGGACCAATATATTTGTTTTTAAGCACGAGGCTATGATGAAGCAAACCATAAGTGCTTCAAGTTAAAACAAAGGCACATTTTTTGTGCACAAAATTTTTGTGATTAAATATTTTTCTCAAATTAATTTATCTGAAAGTGGCAATGTTACACATATGTTATGACATGAAAGAATATTCTATATATATATATGTTATTTATAGCTTGTACCCATAGGGTTGTACGTGTTGATTAGTTCAAAGGGTATTCAAAATTACATTTGATGTAAAACAAAATTGCTGATACTTCAACATCAATGTCAAATTTTTCATATACCATGATTTTTCACTGCAAAAACAAAATTATTTGCATCCGAATCCTAGACTACCTGACTATTAGATTAGGACTTCCCTAATTGCTTATTTTGTATCCATTTCCACCGAACATGACCAAACGTTTTTCCAGGATATTTTTCTAAAATAGCCTACTATATTCACAAAAGTTCAACAGGTTTTAGGTTCTCCGTAATATGGGATTTTAAAATAGGTTTTTTCATAATTGTTTATAATATTGTATTCATGTTGCATGTTTATCTTCAGTTCCACTCTGCTGCCAAGAAACTTCAGCTTCATTGTGTTCTATCTTCATATTGCATTTTTATTATGAAACTATATATACGGAAATAAAAAAATATATGTCGACTTAGGTGTGCGTTTGTTCTTGACACTAAACTAATAAATTACACGAGATGCCTAATTAAGAGGATGGAAACTACAGTTTAATGAGAATAGAATAAACGGCACTAAACAACTTGAAATCATACAGAATATTCTAGAACCCGAGGTCGAAAGGGACTAAGATTATACCCAATCATAAATTTAATTTTGCCAAACATAAGCCACAGGTGGACCACGTCTTAGATGCGCGATATCACAGCAACTTGACACAATACGTGCGAAGTTGTCTTGTTGATGCATTCCAGCTAGCAAAACAGAAATGTTAACGTATACCGTTATGGGTTGATAACAGTTAGAGTAGTCGCACATCTGCAAAGTGCAAACCTTTGCAGGGGTACTAGCGCTCAGCATTCGCTCGCATATAGCAAACCGTTCAGTTGTGTTGGAAATGTGTATGCTGAGTATCACTCTATAGCACCCTGGTCAGTAATGTTTTGTTAGGCATGGTTGTTGACTAATGGAGCGTTAGTAGGTCATGTTTGACTATTTCAAATTTCGGATTGGGACCAACATAGAATAACAATACAATGTACTGTTATAATATACAGTGCAATAATACACCTTTCTACAATAAAAATATACATTTTAAGTCATAGTCTTGTAATAGTGCTGAAATTCTCCTTTTAGATATTCGTCTTGTTTTAGTTCTACGAATTTTCTGCGAGTTGGAATTGTGTCGATCTTCATTACCGGTATTGGAAACCTGATTACTCCCAAATCCAATTTGATTTGAACGAACCAATCGTATGGCGTGCCATATTGTACCATCTTCGATTTCATATGTGGCAGGTCTAAGTTTTCTTATAATTTTAGAGAAATTTGATTTTGATTTATGTCCCTGAGTTGGAGTTTTGATATGAAGCCAATCTCCAATTTGAAATAAAGGTATTTTTACACGACTTTCATTTTCAGTGTCCCATTTTTGTTTTTGTTCTGCTGCTGATTTTTGTCGGTACTGTGTTAATAAAAGTTACACAGATTTGTTACCATTTTCAATGCAGAATGAGTTCAGTTGTTATCAACACGGAACATGTAGATGATACATTGTCATGTTAACGGTATACCCATTCATCGTTGTGTCCTCATATCAATTTTATGGTGATATATTTCAATAATATTTGATTTTTATACACGTGGAAAAACAAAATATTTACCAATTATACTAATAACTTAATCCATCAGGTCAAATGCTGGGCTGTGAAGGTTGCCAAAGTAACAAAAATTTGGATGCGGTTAAGACTAGAGTTTGCTGTCAATAATTGAGTGGCCCGGTTACCTCAATCGGTAAAGAGTTGGGAATACGCATCTCTGAGTCCTAGGTTCGAATCCCGCGAAGGATGATTATGTGCGTGAGATCTGCTGGACGCCTCGCCGGCGCACGGTGGTTCACGTAAGCACTGCTTACGGCTTCCTCCACCAGTCATGTATGAGAAAATACTGACTAGGAACCGGTATCTGCACGAGAGGTCGTGGTTCGCCATATGATTAAGCCGTATTGTTGACTTTTCCCTGCCGCAGGATAAATGAAATCCCAATTATAACATGATGTAAATGAACTTCTTCAATACACTGGATTTTGTTGCATGATAATCAATATCGGTCCTGGCTACCTTCATTGCCATTATATACTGCATATTTCTACGCTCACAAACCAGAGACAATTGCAGTTAACCGGAGACAACCAATGTTAACTATGCACAAATCATATTAAGTTTACATGAGTAAGATAGGGAATCCGGTATTGTGAAAACTGGCGGCGGAACCGAGGTAGGGGAGACATTTCCTCCTTAAGTTTTGAGGAGGATAGTCCCACCATATTTTGGATATTATTTTGAAACTTCATAATAATAAGCTAAAATTTTCGGCGCTATATTGAATTTTGTAAACGTCTTTTGTGATTTTTTCCCTAAATTGACGGCTGCTTTGCAAAAAAGTCTAGTCTTTCAGGAGCGTTCGACGCCCAATTTTTTCCAAAGACAATTTCAATTTTTCTTTTTTATGTTCTGCGTCCATTTTCGTTAGTATGAAATCTTTCATTTTACCCTTACTACATAACTGTTACTGTTTACTACATAAACAATCATTATAGCATTTCCATGAAAGATTGTCATCCTTAATTTTTTTGACTCTGACCCTCTCTCAGGTTCTTATACAAGGTCAATGTTTCGATTGAGTTAATATTTCGTTTTTTTTCAACTCAAAGAAACAATAATCTTCGACATACACAAAAGTAAACTAACCATCTCCTGCATCGGCAAGTTTATTGCACTATCGTACATAACATTATAAATACTGAAAATTGTTACAGTCTTCTACCTTTCCGCTTCTTCGGTCATTTTTAAAGCAATTTCAACTAATCGTACATATCTTCTGTGTGATTCACTGACCATATCACCACCGGGTCTAACAAAAATATCTTCTTCTAACATTTGAATACGCAAGTAGTACATATACATAAAAAGAATAGCAAATATCGTTCCCATGACCATGGAAACTAATGCGAAAATCATCGTCATCCATTCTCCACAATCCGCACTTTCATCTTCGCCAAGTGGACAGTCGTAAAATCTGAATACAGTACAAAAAAATTTTGTGTGTCGTTTTTACAACCCAACCTACCACATATCCACTGATATCCAATATAATAAATGAATACGTGTATGCGCATCAAGTGCTGAATAATTTTTCTTTGAGTTACTATTTGAAAAAAATTTAGCAACTCATGCTTTGTAACTCGTGACATAAGCTTGCCACCGAAGCCCTACCCATCTGTGTGTTTCCCATAAAGTAATATAAATGTTCGATTATTTTAATATATAAGGAGAATGGAAATCACTTGATGTATTGAAATGAAACACTTAATATTGTGAAAGGGTTTTGAAAAGAGAAATAGTTTACTTGGGACTCGAACTTTAGCAGTTCAACAATTCTACTTGCCCGTGGATATCCTTTATACTACTACTACTGCATTTTTCCCGCGAAAGTGCATTGCTAAATAACTCGCTCATTATATTGTGAAATAAGCGTTGTGTGCTCAGAAATTTCATTTTATTAAAAATGAGCCACAGATGCAGAGCGCACCGGCCGTACGATCCTCAGTGGCCTTTTCCCAACTAAATACTAAAATTTCATGGGAATAAAAATTTCTGAGACTAGTAGACTATCAAGCATACCCATTACAAATGTGTGTTTCGTTGATGCATTCTCCTGTGTAGCATAGAAATAGATCTGTTCCGAAGCATTTTGTTTCAATGAACAATTCAACCTCCGTTTCGGGGCTTGTTGTATCTGAATAGCAAATTATGAATTATATTAACAAGGTTAGGTACATTAGTTTAGAGTTCATACCGAATTGAACCCGATTATAATACTAATTTTCATGGTTCCGCTCAAAGGGTGCTTAAACTCGGATAGTTTCCATCAGGAATGCTGCATTTCAAGTCAATTTGATGTACTTGCAAGAGATATTAAAAGATGAAATGTGTATTAAATATTTTCCCCATTATAATAATTCAATGATAAAAAAATATGAGCGGAACCTCGAGGCAAAATGCGTTAGGTGAAGTTGAAAAACTAGTTGGTGTGTGGCAACATTAACGCAACCTAGTCTTCTTCTTTCGTATGCAAGCACTAATACACAGATGGTAATAAACATACACAGTACTTAAAAAAAATAAGTAATTGAATAAATAAATAAATAAATAGGTAGATATACAAGTTAACGGATAGTGCTCATTTCGTTGCGTACGTTTGTAATTTGTAGGCATATGACCACATATCGCAAAAAGCCATACAGACGTGTGCCAAACAGACGTAGCCACCCACTGCCATTATTACTGAACACATCTATTACCTGGAAAATTACTTGTCTCTGTCCCAGCGATGCTACTATTCGAATAGTTGCCGATATTGTTTGATGGAAACATCGATACATTGCTCGTAGCTAGCACGGGGTTGACAAGTTGCGCACCATGTTTGTTGTTGTCGTCATCTAATGATATTGAGAAATCGAATTTGTCATCCGACTGCAGTCCTCTGGCTAAAAGAAACGAAATTATCAAGAAAAACAATAAACTGTTACACTTCCAAAATCTTTCCATATTTTCCTAATCTACATTTTGTCAATATAGGCTAAAATATTGCATTGGTGCTATAATATAATGTAAATTATTCCGTCATAATAGTCACTGAATTGGATGTGTTTTTGTCATCATACATGATATAAAAATCAAATTAAATATGTTTATGTCTAAGAATACAATCGTTATTGTACTTGCGGCGGAATCCATCTGAATTTTTTTTATTCATTTATTGTTTTTACAGCCACTTCTTGGAGCGGATCACGGGCAGGGTTATAATTGCTGGAAAAATACGATTCTTTTTCTGTGCGGCTTAGCCTACCCAATAGTTATTAAACCCTGGGTTGAGTGGTGGCGAGCCGGACTCGTCGGGACTCGAACCCGAGATCTTCGACTTCCGGCGCCAACGTGGGTAGACGGAAACAGGGCTAAATGCACCAAAATGCGGGAATTACTGGAGATACCTTAAAATGCGGGAAATACTTTGAAATATTGGGATGACGGGAATCATACAAAAATGCGAACGGGAACAGGGATATATGCACTGAAATGCTGTAATTACAGGAAAACGCACTAAAAATGCGGGGATGATGGAAAATATACCAAAACGCGGTATTTTTTATTGATATTCACTCTCTGCAAGCAGTGCCGGAAGCGGTGCCCAAAGGTGCGAACTCAGGGCCACTTAATAGCAAAGCTACTAAAGATGTACTAACAGCAAATGCACTCCAAACATCTCAAGCAAAACTGAACCACTATTGTAAAGTGTAATGAGCGAGAGGGCTAGCATTGATTAAAATTGATTGCATTGCTTATGATTAGCACTTCAAAAGGAAAATACCATGCATTTATTCCCACCTGTGACATCACGAATAAAACTCTATTATTTAATATTAGTATTTAAATTTATAGAATAAAAATTGAAAATTAAATTGAAAAAATAAAAAAAAATAAAATTTTAAAAAAAAATAAAAAAATTTTTTTTTTGTTATACGTAGCATTTATCGTTTTTAATTTGATATCAATTTCGTTTCAGTGCAATATTTCACTAATGCAAAAAAAAAAAAGGTACTTTTAAATCGATTGAAAATGTGTCTGATTTGCCTTATTAAATTTTCCTATTTTTTTATGCTATCATTTTTTTTGTGTTCGAGGTTCAAATTTTGAAGTAATCTGCCCAATCGTACCCAGACCAGATTCTCTCTAAAGCTATTTCAATGCACGTCTCATGGACATAAAAATGCATAATAACGTGCAAACGCCTCAGATCCCCCCATTATTATCCTCCGGCAAATTCTGTCACAAAATTTAAAAATGGTCTGCGGAGAGCGACCTGATAAAACTCCTTAATAGCAAACGGGAGAAATTAGCGACGGATGAAAATATGAACAACGTACAGCAACGCATTCGCGAGCCTTATTATAACAAAGACACACATAAGAATGACAAAAATGCTCGGCGAAAATATTAAAACATTCATGTTGGGGCATACAAACAGAAAGACCAAAATCTCGGCCCTCCTCTTGCTGCGGGCGTGTCCCGGGAAAATTATTTATGAAACCACCAACAGTCGGCGTTATGCGGCCATTAAAACGAACAGAACAGGCAATCTTGGATGTGGTATAGAGAGACACACACCCACCAACATATGAATGAAGGCGCATGAATATTTAGGTATCTCCCTGTTTTTCCGGCATTTTAGTCTGTTTCCTGTAATTCCTGCATTTTAGTGCGTTTATCCCGGTTGCCGTTCGCATCTTTGTTCCATGCCCACCACTCAACCCAGGGTGTAATAACTTGGGTAGGCTAAGCCGAACAGGAAAAGATGATATCTTTCCAGTAATTGTAACCTTGTCCGTCTACAAGTGGCCGCTGTTACAGGGCCTTGGACAGGGTGATCCACTCTAAGAAGTGGCTATAAAAAAAAAAAATCCCGTCATCCCCGCATTTTAAAGTATATTCCGTAATTCCCGCATTTTAGGGTATCTCCCGTCATTCCGCATTTTAGTGTTTTCCGTAATTGCCGCATTTTAGGATATTTCCCGTCATTCCCGCATTTTTGTGTGTTTCCCATCATTCCCGCATTCTAGTGCATTTATTCCTACTCTCGTTCGCATTTTTATAATTCCCTCATCCTTGAAGTTATAGTCACGTGGAAATTTTAAGATTGATTCGGCATACACAAACCATTGGCTAGATCAAAAGGAGTGTATATATGACGTGAAGCTGATTTGGCATATTCCTGATACATGTAAGCCAATTGCAATTTCAAGACTCTACATCATGTCTGTCCCATGCATGGTCAATGCATATATCATGGAATAAATCAAAAAGAGTGTAAATATATGTTCTGAAACTGATTCGACATAGTCCTGACATAAATAAAACAATTGATATTTCAAGACTCCTTATCATGCCTGCACCCTGCATGACACATGCATATGTCATTGATTTGATCAAACTGATTGAGACATAGGCTTGATATAAAGGATCATATTAATGTACCAACTTGAAAACAAATGAAATTTTGCCATAGAATAAGATCCTGGCTCGCACAGACAGAAAGATGGGATAGGTTGATTGCAGTGATACCGTGGCGCAGAGCACAGCGTGGTCCGAAGTTTCTGCTCAGAACCTGCCTCAAACGTACGTGAGTACAGAGTAGGTTAGTGGTTGAGAAAAATTGTTTTTCTGTTCAACAGAAGTAGGCCTATAAGTATTACCGTACTGTAGCCTAAGGCTACATTTCACTATATGCTCTAACAGTTTAATCTGGAATAAGTTATCAGCCAGTCAGCATTCTTGGTTTATTGCAAAAGATCAAAATGAAATTATGTTTGCATCACTCCATGTGGAAGATTGTAAGCAATCAAACTAAAAACAGAACAGCATCTATGCAGACCTTTTACTTCACAAACAATGAGCTTTTAAATTCGAAGCACAAATATTGTATAAAGATGAACCACCCAAGAAAGGTACACACAAGTGCTGTAAGGTGTTTGCAACTTGCAAATGAACAAACAATAGAGGATTGGAATAAAGAATTTTTTATGGAATATGGCCGAACAAAGGTAGCAATTAAGCAGAGAGGAATAGCTTATCACCCTACAAAGATGTTGGGAAGTGTAAGGGAATTTTATTATGTTCTTGTGAAAGATGGTTCGAACTTCACTTTGCCATCTGAGCCTGAAGAGGTAGCATCATGTTTTTCTCACCCTGATGTTCTAGCTACTACTCACATCAGAAGAAGCTTTAGAAAAATACCATGGATTATACAAAACAGGTGAACGTAATTTAAAACATGCATTTTCGGACTAAATAGTGTCGCTTGCAAATATCGCATTCGGCCAATAATTCGACCTCATACATTTACAGCCATCTGAGTGATAATAGTAAATTTGATATACCGGTATATCGTAATTTATTGAAAAATGAGTCATTTTTAAGAATTATTAGGAAAAAAATCAGGTCTCTTTTGCCAAATTGGTTATTTTATTGCTGTCAGCATCTTTGTGAATCGGAAACTCTATTTTTATACCCTGTTTAGGTACAATACTGTTAATGAATGGGAGGAGAAAATACAAAAAATTATCGACATTGGTTCACCCAACACAACTAGAAATCTAATGTTAACATCTACAATGGGATTTGTTCTTCTCAACGATCCTCAATTTACGAAAGTGGACGAGAGGTTAAATTTAGCTATTTTTGATAAATATTTGATGAAAATGCCATTTCAGTAAGTGTAGTAGATTGCATGTTTCTGGATGACCTGTTTGAAACGATCTCTTTGTCTCAACATCAAAATGAATATATAACACAATATGATCATATCTGTGTTTGGATTTGTACTATTTATTTAATAATTAAATAACATGTATTTCGATAAATTTATAGTGAACATTATCACTGTCCTTATAGTCAGATTGAAGAGAAAAGTTAAATTTCATTTCACAGTATGCAATTATTGTTGTTCACAATTTTATCTGGTTAGGAGATTTATGTTGCGTCGTATCATTTCATCCTGGAGGTGCTGGTAATTTCAGTTATTGAATATAATAAATTATAATTTTGAATATCGTTTAGCTAAATTATTAGTGATTACGCCAGTGCGGATAAGTTTGCTGTTGTTCGAGAACCCAGCTTTCGTACTGCAAATACATTTCATAGAATTTTACTCTACCCACACACTTACCCTACTGCCTGCCGCTTTTCCCCCTGCATTTATCTTCATGTGCTATTGTACACGTTTTAAAAGTTCTATAATTTGTAGCCTAGATCCTGCAGATTCCCACTTGAGAGGTCCACTTGTTCAGTCATTCATTGATTATTTACTGAATGAAGAGATAAATCTTCCTCATTGTCAGAGATCATTAATCATATATATGAAACAATGTTTAACTTCTTCAAATATTGACCTGTTGGAAAAAGCTTATGAGTAAGTATTAGGGATATATTTATACAAATATCCCATTATTTCAGAATTCTGTTTTTATTTTTTGAATAGGCTTAATTGATTGCTGAGAGATTATCTGTTCCTCTTTTCTTGCGAGGATGCATCCATGTGCTCCAGTTGCACACTGATCCATCTCCACAAGAGGAGTGGAACAGATATGATAGACAGTTCTATGCCAACACCCTACAATACTTTTTACCTCCAAGACCTACCTAAAAAGAATCAGATAACGACCACTTTCATGGCAAAGCGCTAAATTATAAAATGTTTTAGAAAACATTCTATGCATATAGCGATATAGTACAATCAGCGCTATCCACCTGGGTGAAGGTGAAACCATCCATCACCTTATTTCCTTTTAGGCTATTATAATTACTAGCTATTGTAAAACCAACGACTCCCAAGCGGAATAAATTTCGTATATAAATGAACTTCTAACATAAAGTGGCTGTAATGAATGTTATCTTTCTTGGATGATAATTAAACATGCTTGTTTTTATCTTTGATTGAAAAAAAATATCCGTGCAAATAAGCTGCGGTCCATTTGTAGCTCATGCTTGACTAAATATAGAGCTAGGTTAACTAAGTTCGGCATCAAAAAAACTAAATATCCTATCCTGGAAGTGCTTATTTTTATGTAGTTTTATTCTTATTGTTATTCATTCTTTCTGCAGGAAAGCAAGGAACAAAATTAAAGTGTTTGGTTTGGATTTTATGGACGTTTCTACTTATATACTTGCGCACACAAAATATGCTAAAGATCTCGTAGAGTTCTTTAAAATTCAACGTACCATCTACAACAAACCTCATTTTAATGAAACTGTAGAAGTCGAATTAGCTTTGAGGTATGTATTCTCATTATTATATTATGACATATACATGTGCTTTTTTGATTGACACTGATGAGTTATTTTATGCCAATTGCAGCTGTTCGGCATTGTTTATTTTTTGTACCTACCTTCAAAATGCCGATAATCCGCTCTTATTGAAAAAGTAATTTTATTGTTGTTACTTAGTGCGATATTGCATCAGTCTATATCGTTTTAGACAGTATGTGACGCTATCCTGATGTCAGGGCAAATCGGTATTGCAGGTTTGGCAAATCTTAATGTGATACAGTATTTTGGGAAACCCTTATACTGGCATTAATCACCATGTCGAGATGTCGCCCAGCACTAATGCCAACATGATAATTTACCCCCCTCCCAAATTTCCTTTTTTCTTTCATTCAAGGTTTTACTTTTTTGTGGCCAATTACAATTTTAGAATACCCACATTTTGTATGTTATGATTGATAATTTATGTAAATTTCACCGTAGTCAAGTGTTAGTGGATCGATACCCTTATCTATTGTAAATTTGTTGAAAACAGATCTGGGGAATTGGAGAAAGGTCTTTCACTTTTGGGAAACATTTTCAACATATTTGGAAAGACGTCTCGTAATTATGGTGTTCAGCGCGTCATTCCCAGCTTGTTAGACGCATTCAGGTCAGTATATTATATAGAAGTTGTAAGTTCTAATTCTTCTTCTAAATTTGAATGAGGTCCTGATTTATGTGTTGTTTGAGAAAAAACACTGTGGGTTGATCCATGATTAGTGCTATTATATGTGTTTTTCAGTGCAGGGAAGAAGCAGGGTGGCAGAATCTTCACCATTTTCTTCGGATGAACTATTTTGGATTCTTCGGATGAGCTATTTTGTAGCTGTATTGGCGATTTTGATCTTCTTGTACTGTTTGTCTTCTGCCACTCACTCTCAAAATTAAATCAAATGTTATTAAAAACATTTGACAAATCCTCTGATTCGATTTCACTCTAGAATCTGAAAGCGGCATCTTACTCTTGCTATTACTTATGCTTAGTAAATGTATAAAATCATCCTGTCCATTGAAACTGCTTGTGAATCTTTTTTAGTCTGATATTATATTTGAGCCTATTGCAATAATTTTTAGGTATGACGAAGATCCTGCAATTTGGAAACGAAATAAAGAAGTTGTTGAAACGTTTCTTACTCAACTAGCGAACTTTCAAGCTTTTCCAAGGAATGAAGAACATGCATATGCTATCGGGAATTGGTTCACTAGTATTCAAGATGAAAAATGGGAATATGCATTAATACATAATAACATGATACAGTAAGCGACTGCATCAATTGTTAAGACAGTTATTTTTTTATCAGAATAGTCAGGTGTCCTAGAAATATGACTAAAAGAATCTCATGGCCCACCAGTGTGTAGCGAAACAGTTTGAGAAAACGCTGACCTATTGGTTTTTGAAAAATCTTCCAGTTTCTACAATTCTGAAGCCTCAACATACATACTTCTTCTACATTCATGTTAACAATGATTGTTATAATTTTCAGAAATCGTAAATGTCCGTTCACAAATGTTTATTTGGATGAAAAAAAATTAACTGATGAAGAATATGATTATTTGAGGAAAGTCATAGTAAAAAGTGTTATAAAGGTGAGAGACTGAGGGGCACGAATGTATGCACATTGTTTTATCTTGTATCCCTCATCTGCCTAACTCTTTTGCAATCAGTATATAAGGTACAAATAGAGAATCCTCTATGAGACTACGCCATATTCTAGTGATTTCCAAGCGGGTATTTCAGAAATAAATCCCGATAACTTTGTACTCCGTAAGTACAGGCATGATTAAGCCTTTAGTACTCTTGTGTAGTACCTTGGTATATTCTCTATCAAAAAATTTCCGAAAAAGCAAGTTTTGTTTTACAAGTGAGAGTCACGGATGTGGCTTTTACTTGACAAAATAAAATTTCTGATCAGATTTACTTTGGTACTGTAGGCACAGGCTTTAGAATTTTGTTTTATTCTCATAGCCACTCTTATTAGTGGGTCACAGGATTAGTGTTTTAGGGAAGACACAATCTTTGTTGTTTGTCAAGTTATTACACTCTGGGTTGAGTGATAGGCATAGGTTAACAAGCCAGACCTGGCGGGACTCAACAAAAAAGTGGTTTAAGTAGTCCCCAGTGCAGATAGAACTACTACAATTTATTAAAGCAGTCCAGTCTGGCTGAGATTAAATATCAAACATTTTATTCATCTGAAATATTAAAATTTTTGCCGATTTGTATATAAAATAGTCGATGCTTAGAAAGGGGATTAAGAAATTAAGTAGGGCAATTTTTATTGAACGATAGTATCGGTATCAGGTCATTTCTTCCAATCCTCAAGTCGAACCTAACCAGATTGTTTGCTTCGGGGTGTCTGAAATTTTCCATTACCGGTACTTGTCTTAAGGTGGAACAAAAAGCTTCATAATCATCATACATGTTATTTCTGTTCTGGGTGATTAATTCTTCTGATGATAATGTTTTTTTTTTCAGTTGTTTGATTAGCAAAATTTCTACTACCATAGTCTGATCCAAGGCTTTACTATTGTAACAAGTGCACCTCTGTATCGTCACTCATCAGAATCCCATGTTTAGTAAAACAATTCCTTCATTTGCTTTGGTTAATAAAAATGGTTTTGTTTTTATTTTTAGGCGGGTTATAAATTGGAGCTAAGATCATTTTTTTCAACAGTTTATGACAATGGGCCGTTCGAGGTAGTCATTGACGGACTTAATCTTTTTTATCTTCTTCGCATGAAGATGAATAATGTTCCGAGCTTAGATCAGTCATATCAACTAGTGAGTATTAATCTTGTAACTGATAAACTGGCGTAATTTTCTATTGTTTTGTCTTCAGGCGTATTATCTCTGTGGCTTACAGACAAATTCTAAAATGAGTTGTTCCTCAAAAATATTCAAAAGACTGAAAATTTTGTTTTTCTGTAAATGTTGCTTTTCTAGAATGAATTTGCTCTATAAATAACATCACGAATGAGCCAAAAACGCTTGGTGTTTATAACACTTATTCTAATTGTTACTTGAAAAGAGCAAGATCACTTCAACAGTGTTGAGGACAATACAGTATCTTGTTCACTATCATTAAAGAGCTGAATTAAATTTTGTTTATATACTAGGTTAGGGTCAAACGCCAGAGAAACTATTTACTATCCAAATTGAGATGTTTGGTGGTTTTCATGTTGGCATTGCAAGTTGAAGATTTCAGTTTCAAGCCCCGGCGAGTTCGGCTGTTTAATCCATGCCCACCAATTGACCCAGGGTGTAATAATTTCAGTAGGAAAGATCACATCTTTTCAACAATCACTCTCAAGGTGATCCACTCTAAAGAGTAACTGTAAAAAATTGTGAAATTCAAAACAATTCATCAAAAATTACATCATTGTAGTTGTCTCTGTTGATCATTTGATCGAAACTCTATGTTCAGACGTCTGCATGGCTGCGAAATTTTATTCAAGCGAGAGAAAATGTTATTGGCAGAAAATTGAAAGTTCTTGTTGTAACACGATCCCACATGAAAAAATTCTCAAAGTTATGCGATGATTTCGCAACAACATGGCATGCACCAAATGAGTAAGTTTTTTCTTTAAAATTTTTGGAAATTACTGAAATGTATGTATAATTGTGTCAAATAAAACCAGTCAGAGACATCTTGTACAGACAGAAGTATTTTGTACACAAAATTTTATTGAGCTTGTGACTGATGATTTGTGCCGCTGATTGGGAAAAACTTTTTTTTATATAGGCAGGCTTGCAACTTCGCTGAGATTTCAGGTTTCTAGAATTTGCACAAACTCTCAAGAAACCATGATGAAATTTTAAAATATTCGTTTTGAGGTTGAGAGACTGATCCTCTTGCTTTAAGCTGTCTTTATTAAACCCCGACATCAGAAATTTAAACCCTATCCTGCAGTACTGCCAGTCACCGAGTGGGAGTTGACAGGGACTTTTGCTTTGCCACGTAATTTACTCTTTGAAAAATGAAGTTTTATTTTAGTGCGTGCAATCAATAATTTTTTACTAGAGATTGGCCATTTTTGGAGCTGAAAGCGATATTCAAATTTTAGAAAAATTTTTCTGATACCAATATTTACAAGTCTAATTTCCCCATTTAAAAAGAATATTTTCATGTTTCTGCTATTTCCTCGCCATTTTAATTGTTTGTAGCATAGTCTGTGTAGGCTATCATTATGCTTAAGTCTAGAATAAAGACTATTCATTTTCGTTATTGTTTTCAGTTCTGAAGATGATCCATATTTTCTGTATGCTGCTCTTATCAGTGGGAGAAATTGTAAATTACTCACGCTTGATCATCTACGGGACGTCCATTACAAAATCAAGAAAGAATATGATTATATGACTGTTAACTTGATATATAAGTGGCAACAGCTACATCAGGATTTAGTCATTCTTCGAAATAGCCAGAATATGGTGAACTTTTTTTTAATAGATCTTATAGAATAGTCTTATAGGATATGGTTTGACTGTTAAAAAATCCCTAAATCTTTGCACAATTTTTACTGTTATTTACTATTTCTATTCGCTCTGAAACTGCATTAATTTCTACAGTTATTGAAAAATTGCTTCAATGTTTAAACTTAATTTACTTTACGACCATGGTGGTTCAGTTCTGTATGGGATGTTGTCCACATACAAGTGCAGTTTCTGGCACTGCATCTTGTAGTAGCTCTTGGACTGACATTGAAGTGGCCATTGTTAGCTCCTCTTAGGCACTGCTTACTGCTTTGCTCAAAGCGAACTTCTATAAAATAATGACTACACCGAAGAATTTATAATTAAAACATGTTTAGCTGTACATAGAATAGTTATATGTTACATGTTATATTTCGCCTTTGAGGAGTGGAAATACTGAAATTGTTTTACACATCAGTCCTAATAATCTGTGCTGAACGTTAAACCAAAATCTTTATATTTTATTTATAGCGAAGGCAAGAGTTTGACGTTTCAATACAGAGAACACCGACTACCTGGCATATCCCGTATTACGACCACAATGACGAAGGTCCTATGCCTAATAATTGGTTATGTTTGAAGAAAGTATCTTGAAGATTTTTCATAATTATTTTTCTTCAAATACACTGCCATTTTTCACCATTTGTAGTGTTTATTTGTGTGATTTAGAACTGTGCAGGTCTTGAAAAGAAAACCGTATTTTCTTCTCTGTGTTCAGTTTTTGGATTGCCAGTTTGTAGGAATTCGTTTTGATCTAGCTCGAACCAAGATATCTTCTACAAATACCAGTTGCGAGGATTTAGGTTTTCGCCCAACCTCAACAAAATTTTTCTGCGCATGGTCCGAGGAGGAGAAGCTCTAACCATGATGCTCAGGCAAACCTACAGCATATATATATTTCATTCAGATTCAAACCTGTGTCACTCCTGCGCAGGAAGATCTGAAGTGTATAGCCCGATGTGTACCGTATTCTTAATGCTTTCACTGATTTAGGTAATTGGGCATAAACTCCAGCGTGAATGGATGGATCCGAGCTTTGTCTGTCTGTAACCCAGAAAAACTGGCTAAATAAATAGGTGAATAAAATATAGCGTTTTTTTTAATTGGTTTGTTTATTCCTGTGGTAGTTAACCTAGAAATCTTTGATCAGGGGATATTGCATGGACAGTGTTGAAATTGTACTGCAGACCAAGTTTTTGAATTGAAGAAGATTTTAGGATTGTTAAACTGTATGGACTCTAGAAATTAATTATTTCTAAACAAAGGTATTAAATTTTTTATTGTGAATGTGTGAAACCATGTATCACCAACATAATTCTGTCGAAAATATACTTTTGTCATGCTTGACAAAACAATATTTCTGGTTTGGATTACAACTGTGACAATTTTTTACCAAGCTTCCCATAAAAAAACATAAAAGCACAAGTTTACGTGGAACATTAGTACTGGATTATAATATATAGTCATTAGTCTCGATAAATCTGGAATATAAAATTAATAAATTATACAGCAGAAATAAATAAGCTATGTTATTTATCGAAAGTGCCCCAATATCATATTTACTGCTTATGCTCGTCAAAGTAAAATTTCTGATTGAAGTTTTCATAAAAACAAAAGGTAAAGAATTTCAACTTTCTCAATTATTATAACAAAAGCTTGCATTAGACATCCAAAATATGGAAGTCGGAACAGGAAAGATATTTACTTTATTTTTAATTGTTAAGCACGGCTCGTTGATCGCTCCGCCGTGACGCAGTCGATCATTGATTCATGAATCAAAGCGTTTTCGAAATGTTAAGATCTGTTGAACTGAAGGGATATTTTTTAATGAATCAAAATAAAGAACAGTCAAATACAGTTTTAGTGCAAAATCATTTTGTAAACATCACCAACAATTCCTTTGCATAATTTAAAAATATAGTGTTCAAATGTATAAAAAGCATATTAAAAAGTTATTAGAAAAATAAAAACATAATATATCCCAATTTATGTTTTGAATAAATTGTGCTACTTACACAAGGCAAAATACAAAAAAAGAAGGTTTAGACTTCGAATTAGTGGGTGGAACAAGATTCAAACTCACACCCATGCAAAGTCCAATCATTTTTCATATTTGGGAGTCTAAATATTGGATAGGAAAACAGAAATTTCAATTTGATTGGTATAAACTTTCAAGTATAAACTACAAGTACGTTAATGTTTTTATTATAAATTAAGAATTATATAAATATTTCACATTGTTCGAATCAGAAGACTCCAACAGATTCTAAGACTGAGGTTCTGATCCACTAAATCTGTCTATCCTCAGCAAAAATGCATAATCTGTTATGGTACTAGTACAAAAGGTCAATATCGATTAAGAGCAAGATAACGATTAGCGTCGCTTTTCTGAATTCAAAGTAATGTTTCATTTTCATGAATGAGATAAAATTGTTATTGAGGAGTAGAATCTCAGATTGCAAAAAAATGAAATATAAAAATAATGACTTTAGCTATGATAGTGACTTTTATAATCCGAAAACCAGAACCACCACTTTTTAAACTGTATTACCGACAGATAGGTTTGAACATTTACCAACACTTCACCTTTCACAATCGAATACATTAGCTAAATGGAATAAAAACACATTTCACAGCAGAACAAGGCAGACAATGGTTGGTTCAGACACATTTTGCTTGTTATCAAATATTGGTAAGAAATAAGAATGCAAATGAAAAAACTCTGCCTGTTGCGTAGTTGATATGCTCTACCTATTCAATTCACATAGTTCACCATTTTCGTTGTAATTTCAGTAATCAGAATTATAAAAAAAATTATCTGAGCTAATTTAAACAATTCAGTATTTGATTCCAAAGTACTTAGCTCTGCTGATTGGAATATTAAATCCAAAAAACTTGTTTATTAAAAAAAAAATTAGTTAAAAAATTATTTGCAATATGGCAACCATTACATATTATTTGTTTTACTTGACGGAAGATAGTGAAATTTTATATAACACATTCTTTACTATAATATAAGTAATCTTAAATCTCAAAATCAGTAGTAAATGATACTAATATAAATATATATAGAATAGGGATTACATCAGAAATCAAGTGAATATATGAAATGGCCGTTAGTGAGAAGATACTTTCATATAATTAAGTTAGATAAAATTAAGTTAAATTTTTAATATTTGAAATAGGACTCCATGTATTGATTTTACTATCTCATTTAGACTAAATTACTTCAACATCCCTAGGTGTGGACATCATCAAAAAATTTTATTAACACAAACGCATAGTGATATATATTTATCATAATGGTACAGCTCCATATAAGAGGCAGGTACAGCTATAATCTGGTAAACACCAGGTAAGTAATTCACATTCATTCCTATAGGTAGTTTCATTTTTGCTCTAACATTCGCACGTTCACTCATAAAATTTGGGACTAATTCACTTTCATCCTTCAATACTTCCCTGATTATTTCTGGTAACATGTTTTGAAGCTGAGTTGCACTGGTGCAGCCCAGCTATGGCCCAATCAAAAAATTGTCTTTTATCAGCATGATCCATCAGTGACGAATACTTGACAAAAAATGTTTAAGCCTAATCTTTCTCACTGGCAATCCTTTTCAAAAGAAATTTTTAAGCACTTTGAGTTGTGAAAATGTAAATACTTGAATATACAACGATTCTTTATAAAATGCCGTGATTCACATGATGAAAAAATAATTTTCTTAAATATCTAATTTGGAAGATGGCACTACAAAAACTATATACAACCCAAAATCAAATGTGCACACTTATGTTGAAGCACACACGTTAAAACTGAAAAGTATGTTTTTTGAGTTTACTTTGAAATTACTTGTCTTTCAGACTTTTCTTCATTCCTGTTCGCTCTTCCCTCTTTTCATTATCTTTTTCCTTTCCACTCGATTTATTTGTGTAGGTTTGTATATAAAAATTACTGAACAATATAATGAATGACATGGCATATCCCATTAATGCCCAGTGCATCCAAGGTGGAAAATCACATCCTGAATAGATTGATCGACCAGTGTGTGCTATGGCAAGTGAGAACTGACCCTGTTATAAAATGAATGAATGGATGATTAATAGAATTCGTACACAGCACAGTACACAGGCTGAGAAAAATGTAAGAAACTCTGCTAATCAGAGACCAAAAAATTAAACTAAACAACTGCTGTCTGAGTGTTCGAAAAAGCTTCAAAATCAATTACACTGCTATAATATATCCGTGAAAGCAACCTAACCACAGTATGAACCATGGCCTACAGAGCAGATACAAGTTCTTTTACTTACTTGAGCTATTTCTGATGCAATACACGAATATTATCATACACCCGAAGAAAAACAAGATTATGTCACTCTACAGATACATAAACAAAACAATCAATAATATAGACGCTAGACAGAAGCCCCAAAACAGACAAAATATTTATATTCAAGAACAGAGCCATACCAGTTGAAGCATAGTAATATATTTCTTCCACCAGAGATATTGTTGCATCTGTGGGCCGAGCGCTGCGAGTCCGTAATACGAATACATCAAAACATGAATTCCAGAGTTCAACATAGCTCCAAAAAATGCTGAAATGAAAATATTTGTAAATTTCAGGACTCAGTTACATTTTTTGAAAAAAAAAAAGATATATGCTAATATATTAGTGAACATGGTTCCATTTTTTGCAACAATACAATATTGATTATATAACAGACTTATTGACAAATGATGAGCAATCTACAGATTCTATAAATTGTATTGTATTTTAGCAAAACCTAAAAAATTTTTAGAATATCACTAAAATTTGGATTATTTCAATATAATTATAAAAATTGATATGGATACATACCTAGTTAAAATACACACTTGGGCCAGTTTGACTCTTACTACTACTACCGGATAAACAAAGACAAGTTCCAATCAAATTGATATTTGCCTTTTTGGTACCATAATTTTTTTTTAAAATCAGAGTCATTTTTTTCGAGTGTTTGAGCAGCAGTACAAATATCGTAGCTCTGAGTGGGCCAATTATATATATTGTGTGCTATACTGCACTGTATACCATAAAGACATGTGTTGTCCATCAAAAGTATTATGAAACGACTGTGAACCAAAACATAATTTCAACATTGATATTCAAAATGTTGAATTGAACTCACACTGCCCTCCTGGAACCCATTTCACTCCTATCCACCACAACAGCGGCATAGTTGAATGGTGATAAACATGAAGAATAGTTATTTGTCTTGATTTTTTGCGTAACATGAAGAAAACAGTGTCCAATAACTCGATAAGTTTGGAGAAATAGTACCACCAAAGTGCATTAGCAATCTATGATAAAAAAATTAAAAAAGTCCATGAATGATAACCCAAAAAACTAAAGAACGCTTCTGACAGTTTCAAAGTCAACCAGGAACTGGAGTCAAAAGTACAGGGTCGAGGCAGCAGTTACAAATTAATATTCAATATTTGACTTGTCGATTGAAGAATTATTCAACTCAATCCCCCCAGCAATTTGAAATCTCTAAATAACTAATGCATTGTACATATTTTTGAAATATGCATCCAACTTTTGAAGTAAATATATTTTTGTTCGCTTACTGTAAAAAATTTGATTCGAATATCCCATTCGAAATGGAGAAGGGAGAAAAATATAGAATATTGCTCAACTTCCCTTTATTTTCTAGTTTACCCCACTCTGAACTATACAGAGCTTGAAAATTGGGATATATACAAGCCATTCAACTTTAAATTCCGCATATCATATATTTTGATATTAATGTGAAACTTGAAAAGTTCGACTCTAACCATGAGTAAAAAAGACTTCTATAAGAACGTTAAAAATATATACATAAAGACCAAGAAATCACATGCAATCTTAAAATAAGAAGATGGGAGTTTAAATTATTTCTGAATGATTCTATCCTTAACACAAGGAAATTTCCTGATTGACAAACAACCACGATTTATTATACTTACCCTCATCTCATTTGGATCATATGAATCATGTTTGACTGGAGTACAGATATAGCTGTATTTCGCTGCTTTGCTCGCAGATATTAATTCCTTCATTATGTAATAATTGAGAGCAACAAGTGCAAAGTTGTATGCACTCAACAACAATCCAAAATCATAAGGTTTTCTGAAACAAAGGAAGACATATTATATAAAGACTCGCTGAACATTTAATAAAACAAAGTTAATTTTTTACAGAAAAAATATTTAAGTAATAGAAAAAATTTAAGTACCGTACTTTGCGGCGTATAAGCACCTCCGTGGTAAAGGTCGCAAAGGGTCATTTTTCTGAAATTTTGCTATTTTGTACATAGATAAAACGCAGCACCGTAGTAGTCGCACGTGTCGTCGGTGAACGACTCCTCAAAAACGGAAACACACGCTGCGCCTGATCAAACGCTAAAGTGATAACATACAGTAATTCATTAACTCAGACGCATGGAACGAGGGCAGTATCGTTTTTGCCCAGGTGTGCAATGTCGTTTCGGCCGATACATCGTTTTTTCTCCAGGTGTGTGACTGCGGGACGTCAGAAGTTATACTATATAAGGAGATTAGACTTGGGATTTTTTTAAATTCCGTTCCGCTTGTGTATTTGATTTTGGCTATCATGGCACCTACCGCATCTCGTAAAAGCTACACTGCCGGCTATAAGCTTGAAGTGTTACAATATGGGAAAGAACATGGGAACCGAGCAACCGAACGCAAATTTGGCGTTTCTGAAAAGCTTGTCAGAGATTGGCGAAAGCAGGAAGAAAAACTTCGATTGTCGAAAAAATCTCGAAGAGCTGATAGAGGTTCAAAACCCAAATGGCCAGCTCTGGAAGTAAAGGTATTTCATATTTTTTGAAACGCATTATTTAAATTCTAAAACATTCCTTATCTAATCTTATCTATCCCATCCCGTTAATTAGTTTGTCATCTCGTTAATTGTTTTTATTTCAGATCACGGAATGGATATTACAACAACGTGCTTCAAATCGTGGCGTAAGCACCATACAGGTACGCCTGAAAGCTGCAGAAATCTCACGAGAACTCGATATCGCTGATTTCCAAGGCGGACCATCTTGGTGTTTGCGATATATGAGGCGACAGAACCTGTCGTTACGTTCAAGAACCACTGTTTCCCAGCAATTGCCGAAAGATTTTGAAGAGAAAATAACGTCCTTCCGAAGCTACTGCCAGCACAAAATTCAAGAATATTCAATGGAAGGCGACGATGTAATCAATATGGACGAGGTACCACTTACTTTCGACATTCCAATGAATAGAACTGTTGAGCAAACAGGAGCTCGAACCATTTCGATTTCGACGACAGGACACGAAAAATCAAGCTTCACTGTTGTGTTAGCGGTAACAGCCAATGGTAAGAAGTTGCCGCCAATGCTAATTTTCAAGCGCAAGACGATACCCAAAGAAAACTTTCCAGCTGGTGTTATTATCCATGCCAACGAAAAGGGTTGGATGGACGGTGATATGTTCAAACATTGGGTTAACAACTGCTTCGTTCGCCGACCAAAGGGTTTTTTTCGCAAAAAACGCGCTCTTGTAATAATGGATAGTATGCGGGCACATATCACCAAAGATGCAAAAAGGTTTATTGGCTCTCACAATTCGACTCCTGCCATTATACCGGGTGGACTCACAAAAATTTTGCAGCCCCTGGATATCACAATCAACCGTAGTTTCAAATCCAAATTACGTATCCTTTGGGAGACGTGGATGTGTGAAGGAGAACATTCGTTCACAAAGACTGGCCGGCTGCGCAGGGCAACTTGTGCACAAGTGTCGCGGTGGATTGTTGAAGCATGGAAACAAGTGAGCTCGGAGTGCGTAGTGAATGGTTTTAAGAAAGCTGGTATATTTTACTCCCTTTCAGACAAAATTGAAGTGCCCGCTTCTAAGCCGATCGTTACAAACCAATCACCTTTGTATAATCTGTTTTCCTCAGACACCGAAGACGAAGAATTTGAAGGGTTCTGATTTAATTTCGCCATTTCTTGTTGTAATTATTGTTTACCGAGATACACATTTTGCATTTTAATACATTGCCTACTTAATACATTGCCTACTAAGACGTCGTGAACATAAACAAAACATACTTAACGGAAGCAGTTTCTACAATAGTGCAAAACATTATCACAGACACAGTGTGAAAATACAATTGTATCTTTTGTGAAAATACAATTGTATGTGTATAATTGTGGAACTTGATTGATTTTGTTAATTAAAGGGTGGTGTCGATTGCGTCATTATCAAAACGTCAGAGTAATTCGCGTCGAACTTGCTAGGTTTAAATTCATTGTTTTGTTAATTTAGAGTGTGGCGTCGATTGCGTCATTGTCAAAACGTCAAAGTAATTCGCGTCGAACTTGCTAAGTTTAAATTCCTTGTTTCGTTAATTTAGAGGTGGCGTCGATTGTGTCATTGTCAAAACCAGAAGATGAAGAATTTGAAGGATTCTGATTTAATTTCGCCATTTCTTGTAGTTGTAATTATTGTTTACCTATATACACATTTTGCATTTTAATACATTGCCTACTAAGACGTCATGTCGTGAACATAACGATAACATACTTAACGGAAGCAGTTTCTACAATAGTGCAAAACATTATCACAGACAAAGTGTGAAAATACAATTGTGTATTTTGTGAAAATACAATTGTGTGTGTACAATTGTGGAACTAGATTGATTCTGTTGATTAAAGGGTGGTGTCGATTACGTCATTATCAAAACGTCAGAGTAATTCGCGTCGAATTTGCTAAGTTTAAATTCCTTGTTTCGTTCATTTAGAGGGTGGCGTCGATTACGTCATTGTCAAAACGTCAAAGTAATTCGCGTCGAACTTAGAGTTAATTTAGAGGGTGGCGTCGATTGCGTCATTGTCAAAACGTCAAAGTAATTCGCGTCGAATTTGCTAAGTTTAAATTCCTTGTTTCGTTAATTTAGAGGTGGCGTCGATTGTGTCATTGTCAAAACCAGAAGACGAAGAATTTGAGGGGTTCTGATTTAATTTCGCCATTTCTTGTAGTTGTAATTATTGTTTACCGATATACACATTTTGCATTTTAATACATTGCCTACTAAGACGTCATGTCGTGAACATAACGATAACATACTTAACGGAAGCTGTTTCTACAATAGTGCAAAACATTATCACAGACAGTGTGAAAATACAATTGTGTATTTTGTGAAAATACAATTGTGTGTGTACAATTGTTGAACTTGATTGATTCTGTTGATTAAAGGGTGGTGTCGATTACGTCATTATCAAAACGTCAGAGTAATTCGCGTCGAATTTGCTAAGTTTAAATTCCTTGTTTCGTTCATTTAGAGGGTGGCGTCGATTACGTCATTGTCAAAACGTCAAAGTAATTCGCGTCGAACTTAGAGTTAATTTAGAGGGTGGCGTCGATTGCGTCATTGTCAAAACGTCAAAGTAATTCGCGTCGAATTTGCTAAGTTTAAATTCCTTGTTTCGTTAATTTAGAGGGTGGCGTCGATTGCGTCATTGTCAAAACGTCAAAGTAATTCGCGTCGAACTTGCTAAGTTTAAATTCCTTGTTTCGTTAATTGAGAGGGTGGCGTCGATTGCAAACCACATACATTACCTATTGTGCCGTTTTGCAATGAATGATATAATCATCAAATTAAAACGCATATATGACCGGTACCAATGAAAATTCACTAATGCTGGAAAGCAAAAAAGATCGAGCATGTGCTAGGCACACGGTAAATTTGGGTGCAGTCTATTACCAATTTAATTCAAATTTCCCTACAATTTGACGTACGGTATTTCGAAAGTACATGCGCCGGCCGCGTCATCTATATATAACTTTTATATACCTAATATGAAACGCTCCACAATTCGCTGTGGATCGGGAAAAAAACAATAAATTGGTCGCAGCACTGTAAAAGTCTCAGAAAGAAAACTTTTGGAAAAAAGTAGCGACTTATCGGCCGCGAAATACGGTAATAGGCAGAAATAGTCATAATTATGAATGCCAATTTAACTTCAAGAAGCTAACTGATTTGGATTCATGTTTGATGAAAATACTCATTACTTTGTCTTTTTTCAAAATTTTACATTTCTTTTTCGAAAATTTAACACACAATCACAAATTTTATTTTATCAAACATACCTACCATACTTAACAAAACTGATTTTCTGAATGGGAGGGAATAAATTGACCAGTTTTTTTGAATTTTGGGATTCATTTTCGTAATCGAATTGATTGTGATCATTATTCTGCAAGAATGGTTGATTTACTGATTATAGAATTCATTCGATAACAATTGTATCTCAAAGCAGCAATGCTGACAACAACGCTACATAATTAAATCCCACAAGATTGAAAATTGAAAACTTCAAATTGACAGTATTTGGCAGGACCAATTTCAACATGCATCTAATGACATTGTTCTTATGAATAGAGTCACATTTTCTGAAATATCATTTAATCTAATTTTATTTTTTTAAATATCAATCAATATGTAAATACTGATATTGCTGCATTTTATCAGATGTATCTTATTTCAAAATGAGTACATTTTTTATATTGAAACTCACTCAAAAGTTTTAAAAGGAACATCTAAAACAGACAACTATTTAAGTGCAGCGAAGCGCAAAGAGATACACAAAATATAAGACCAGCAACTGTATTTTAAATGCAAAAATATTCTAGATGGAACTGAACCACTATAATAGAGTACATTGAGTGAAATCCACCCTGGATTATGGTACTGGTTTCAATGGTTTCCGATCCCTATTGTTATCAGATTTTTACAATAATTTTCAATGGTTTGTATTCAAACTTAAAAAATATAATTCTATTAAACTTTTTTTGTCATCATCTGAATGCAATTGCCTAACTCACCGGTTTGCCATAAATCTCGGTCCGACATACTTGACGAAGATTAGATAAAGAATAACCATACAAATTGTAGGAACAGGAGAAGGAATCAAAAACCAATCAGCAACCCTCTTGTCTGCAACGGTTTCAGCCCAAGAATAAAAATCCATGAATTTATGAATAAGATGAGCCATCTTGAAGAAATGGATGATACAGTACTGTAAAAATTATGTATAATTTCTGCAATATCAGCTTTAAAATAATAGATATATATCTTTAGAGAAAATAAATTAGGACCTAAAATGCAGACTTATCAGTTCTCTTTCATGACTACAAAATATAATCATGACAATATTCAAACACGATACATTTGCATGGGAAAAGCAATTTTGATGACTAATTCATACATATGGAGTAGGCCGTACGCAGACAGCACATGGTAAAATTCATAAAAGCACAATTTGAGTGTGAGGCTGTACCCCATCAGAATAGTACTGTATCTTGATCACAGCCCGCATACAACGACAACAAATAAATTTCAGCAATGCCGCATGTGCGACATCATACACCAGCAAGCGAGTACGAAGACATACTTTTTTGGATAGTCTGTTTGGCATAGTGGTGCCAGATTGAATGATAACATTTAGAATTTAATTTGGGAATAGGATCGGTATCCTGGATCGGATTTTACTATCTCAAACAATTCCAGAACAGCAGATAGTAGAGTATCCTGAATTTCCATCCCTAACCGTGACTCTTTCAGCCATTTTCGAATAATTAATAGGGTCACTTTTTAAGCACATATTCAGTTCATTTTGCAGCAAAACACTATTGATGTCAAATTTCACCGAGCAAAAATTGGCATCTTTCAATGAAATGGGCTTTTATCTTAAACATCCAGACAACACACAGCCTGCAGTAGCAACAATCACTGAAGTATGATTACGGTTGTCACTTACAGGTATATTTTATATTTTTTTAATTAAATATATACCGGTGTTAATATCACTTTGAAATAAATATGATTCCATTTTTTTGTATTTTAGCAAAGATATCATCTAAAATATTTATGAATTTGCAACATTATTGAGAGAAACAAAACCTATTATCACATTAGGCACATGCAGCATAAATTTCTACGAACAGAGAAATTGATTCATTATAACATCTTAAGGCCACAATACATGTTCGCGTAGATCACGTTTTTTCAGATTTGTTTTATTCTTTAAACCTGTGTTTACGCTAGCACAATGCTCTGCATGCAGTTTCTTGCGTCTTCAAAAGCAACCTAACAGTTTGGTATGCAAGCTATTGTAGAGTGCTCATTTCGTTGAGTACATTTCTCCTTTGTAGGCATGTAAAACGGTTAACGCAAAGAAACCCAGGCATGTATTGTCGTTCTTATTTTGCTACCCGAAACGCTACACGACGCATCAGTAAGACAACTTTATGTGTATTGCGGCCTTATTTAATTATCAAAACATAGAAGAATAAAATCATGAAAATTTGCTCTTCAAAATAGTATAGTAGTACTGCACTGCTTGTGCTTAGTCTATAGCAGTATAGGAAATCCTATATTTGGTGGAAATTTTAATATAAAATTGACTGCTGGACTCTTTAAGTGCACAACACATGGAAATACTCTGCAGCGAAAACTGAACAGGTGAACAAGTTATACATAATCTTGCATACCGGTACCGCATGCACTGATCTCGATCCGGCCATTGACCTACACTGTACAGCGAAACATTTTTTTTTTGTTTGGTTCCATTCATACAGCATAGTTCTCAATCGCGGTAATTCCAATCGTTCTCAATTCTGATTTGAATAATCTAAACCGCTAATCATAACTCGAAAGTGATGTCTTTCTTTCATAAAACCTGGAACGCACTTCAGACGACGGCATGCTTAAAGCATGAGAAGCAATATTCACTTCCTTCCGCATGAAAACTACGTCTTGAATTTTTTTGTGTGGGGAATTCTCAACGGACAATTCAATTAAAGCAGCAAGTATCAAACTGCACTGCACAGCTGTTCAACACGCCTGTTCCCAAACGGTCTTTCGTTTGACCAGAAATGGCCATAGAAATAACCATTTCAGTAGTCAATACACGTATTTGGCTAATAACCCAAGGTTAAAGAATACAGAATAGTGAACACACGCGCTCAGCAATGTCTGAAAGGAGAAGACTCCATTGGATTATGTGTTTAGTCATGCGTAACAGACCATGCGACTGAACGTTGTACCCATGGAAACGCTCATTGTCTCCAAGCACGAGCGGCGGGACACACGGCACATGTTTGACATGGCGTTCAATGGAAAAATATAGCTTGGAAAGAATAATTGGATAAAACTGTTCGGCTTCTCATGTTTTTGATCTTGTAATGGAGAAGAAAGAGTTGCTGTGCTTGGGCGGGGGGACTTTTGATTGTTAATATGAAATATATTTGTGAATTGAATATAAAGTGTACCAGTGCGTTCATGGAGCTCCCATCCACATTATATTAAGCTACGAGTCTCTATATGCCCTGACAATATGAACAGAGAAGTTCAAAGACATACACAGACATAAAAAAAAGCATGGCATTAAAAAAGACAGCCTCAGCCTCCAATTTTCACCCAGACATGGGAGCGACAATGCTGTTGCTCAAACAATTCCAAATTGTGACAGGTATAAACCATTAAAACCATATACTAGCAAGAACTTTTATTGAATAAATGTAAATTTCATTTAAACAGAAACGAAAGAAACGAACCATGATTTCAGAATGTTTGTTGCAAGTCGATGACCTAGAAATCTTGAGGATCAAGTCCCTTTTTGGATGGGGATGCCAGGATTATACAAAAATTTTTGGGCATGACTTTGAATTCACATGCCCAACTTATTCTCAAAAATATAACATGAAAGTCATGAAAAATGGGGTATTTTAAACAATTGGAAGAATCAGTTTTTAGCGCATTTGCTCCCCAATGCTTAATGGATTACAATATTTGTGACTTAAATGTGTACCATTGTAATATTACATAACAAGCCAAAACTTTCAATCTGTATGTAAACAATAACATAAATGACCAAGAAGTGATATAAATGTATTGCCAGCAGCTGCACTTCGAGTGGAAACATTCCAAGTAGAACTAAGCCATTTTAATCAAATGAGTGAATGGTATACATCTTGGGTAACCATCTACAACTTAATATTTTTTCTAGTTGCCTTTTAACCAAGTGCTACAAAGGCAATTCTAACTCCAAAACTACAAGGGGGCATGTCTGGAAAGACAGAATGGCGACTGCGAATCCAATCTGCTTAGTGAAATTTTGTAGTTTTTACTCGATTGGACACAATCCAATCAATGGAAAAAGCAATATTTCTATGGATCTCGAATGATGGAAAACAAACTTGGGTTGATTTTTCAAGGCAGAACATCAATGAACATGCGTCATCTCTGCTTTTAACCCAAAATTTAAACTGAATATCAATAAGGTTGTCCATTCCATCACAGTGACGGTGTCATTTGAAGATCGAAATTTCTTCTACAAAAATTATAAACTTCTGCGGCAGAACGAGTTGACAAATGTGCTTTTTGTATTAATTTCTCAACAGAACTGTGAATTGAAGAAATAAAATATGATACAATTAAGCGTGAAGGTGACTTATCATTATCAACGTCACCAGTATACATACATTGCCTGTTTTCATTGGTTTTCTTATTTTATCCTCTAATAGTACTAATTAGGTTTTTGCCTTTTGGTATAGTTCAGTTTAAGCATTAGAAAAAGTAAAATTTGGTATATCACATAATTTATTTTGAAAAGCACGAGACATAGACATGGGTGTGTGTCCTAGGCAACGAAGTATTTTGCATTGAATATTGTGAAAACTCACACATGGAATAATACAATTTCATCAGTAATTACGTACTGGTATAAGAAAATTCAAAATTATTTCAACTATAGAGGTCCATATCAGAGGTATATAGGTTTATAAAAAAATTACCTATTAAGAGTATTCAAACATTGCCATATCATTTGTAAAATTTTTTATAAGTTTTCTCAGTCTATAACTTGGTTACTTAGTTGAACTTTAATATAAAAAGTTATTCAGAAAAACTGAAGCCCACTCACCTTGAAGCAACTTCCTTAAAGTTGTTGAAATTCAAGCACATATATAGAGCAGATACAAATGAAACTTTTGGTATAGAAGAATATAATCGAAGAACTGATCTAAACAAAATTAGCAGAAACGTGAACATTCATACAATTCATTCCTTTTGGCCCCCAATAGTATCTTAAGGAATTCTTAAAAAAGTAAAAATTATCAACAGTTCTTTTATTTTCAATCATAAATTTAATAAGTATTGCACACGAAATAATAATGACATTCCTCCAAATAAAAGAACTGTAAAAGTACATACTTGAATTTTGCATCATTGGCTTTTTCCGCAGCACCAAAATCAATTGACCTTTTTAAACTCTTTTCTCGCGCTGACAGCATATGAAGAATATCTGCTGTTTCATCCTGTTTGAAATTTGAAAAAATTAAACTCACAGAAATATCCTTGGTATTGGTTAAAAAACACATAAAAACTTAACATCCCGAATTGAGGAAATACACTGAAGTTAATTTATGTTTTGTCCGTCTGTTAAACAGTACACTGTTGATATGTTTGAATTCACATTAACAGCTAACTTTTTCCACCCATTTTTAAAAAAGAATACGAATAGAATATTTTGATGAATAAGACAAGTGTAATATTCCACTGATTATCACTTGATAGCAATTTGATATATTTTTGATAAAAGTACAAAATGTTTATGTTTTGATTCATAAAAGAAATATCTCCGTTCATTTAACAAACAGTAGTAGGGAGATGAATCTTCTGATAACTAGTATAGTTAGTTTCCAGTAAGATCAGACAAGTGATAAAAATTCACCTGATTATCACTGTATAATATTCTAACGCTGGTTACGGATAAAGCACAAATAGTTGATGTATAATACGATGAATGCTGAGCTCTCTTGTTAGACAAATCACCTGAACAATAAAAAATAAGAATTTTATATAAAGAATAACATATTTAAATAGGCACACATTCCTCTCTCAATTACATCGTGTGTAATAGTAGCAAATGTGTATTTCGGGTTATCTTTATCCAAATAGATCGTTATTCTAAAATTCTAAGTCATATATCTTTCAGTTTTGATTATTCTAAATTGATTCATCTTGGAGCAAAATCATGATATATGTCAAATTTTATCTCACGATTCCCAAAAGGTTATGATTTAGATTGTTTGGAATTTTGAAACTCAATTCCAAAAACTAAAATCTCTTAAAATCCCAATTTTGCATTCGACAACAAAACGAAAGAAGGATGCAGAAAATCTAGAAAAAAACACTTCACAAGCAGAGATGGTCTATAATGAAAACAAGCAGAAAAAATTTAAAACATTGAATGCCAGTATATTTTAAAATAATGTACTTTTTTCAAAAAAATTTACTCCAGGCAAGGTTGTGAGCAGCACTCAAATAAACTAGCAAAAAATCACTAAAGAGGAGAAGAAATACTTTAAATGACAATGTATATTGAGTGACTTTCTTTTTTGCTGACTAAAATTTATATATAAAATCTCTGTTTGAAACATTCAAAAACCAATGAAGTGATGGTTGATGGTGTCAAACAACATTACCCTTTTTAACTCTGTCTTGCTCGATAATTAAATATACTCTGTCATAATTTTGATTTAATTGTTGAAATCTCGCGATCAATTTCTGTCGATTTGATATTTGTGAAAAATCTGACACAACTTTTCGCTCAACTGCTGTCCTGTAAATAAAAAAGATATATTTTCTTCAATAGTAAAAAAACATGTCTATTGAACATGATGAATACCATTGAAATTTAATACTAGTTTATTAACATCCCAACACATATATAGTGTGAGTGTATGTGTGTTTGCGGTCCCTTTTATTTTTATTTATTTTGTGGGGGGAGGGGGTTCTGCATGATGTGTATGGGCAAATTTAGTAATAGAACTAAGAAAACATATGTTACTCTAATTGATTTTTTCTTAAAAACTAATTCTCTGACACGATTTTATACTTCAGGTTTTGTTTGCTTCACTGATAACTCTGTAATATGATATCTTTATTTGTATCGCCTTTGTGTCGGCAGAAGTGTCGAAATAAACTATGTCTATATATCTAACAACATTGGTGTCCAAACCCAAAATGTCAAATATCACAATTAAACAAAATAAGCACTCATGTTCACAAGTTTATGGGATAGTGACTGGATTTGACATACATCTTATTATTTTTTTTCATGAAGAGAACCTTTTTTACTAGTCAGATACAGATTGAACGAGAGTGAAGATAGAACATGCATTTATCAGTTTTACATGTTTATTTCAATAACTCTCTCAACAACACCCATGCATTGCGATTCAAATACCAAGTGTATAACAAATTATTGAAAAAAAAAACCCCCTCAAAAAAGAAACACAAATTCATTTACCAGAACAGGAACCCTTTCCTATGAAATTTGCTTTTCACTATTTAGATCTAGTTAGACTCTAAGGTGAGATCATTGTCATGTCCGGACTCGAAATTGCATTTCATTAATTTTCAAGACAGACTATTTTACTAATGCGACTTTAGCCTACCCAATTCTGTTTAAAACATTAACATTTATACAACTTACCCTCTTCCAACAATATAGTCACAGTGAGGTAATGAAGCAACGACAACATGAACTTTATGTTTACATCTTAATGTTGTAATGATAGGTTGACTACTGCTTAGTTCCTTACTATCAACGAGTACAACAAGTTTATCTGTAGTAAATTGCAGTTAACAGTATAAGTATGAGAAAAAAAGTTGAAAAGTATGTCTAACGGTTGATTATTCAATACTTTGGTGACTTTGAAGCACTTGAGAGACACAGAAGATGAAGTCAACCAGTTGTGTGCATCTTGAATTATTACTAATAGCAAAAATCAAAATGATGATTATTAAAATAAGTATGCGACTTCTCAACTTAAGCAGAAACAGTAAGATGGGTGACAAGCAGAATGGGGTTCTCTGCTACTCAGACACTCGAAGAAAAAGTAATTACAGCAGAAGAAAATTTAGCAAATGGATAATTTTTAAGATATATCTCTTGCCATAAAATTAAAATACATTTTTTGAATGTCTGGTAACGACCAAACTGTACTGTACAAAAAGTTTCAAAACCATCAATACCTCTATAAAATAGCAGTGTTGATGATTTTGAAGCTTTTTGGTCACCCGAAGCATAAACGTTTTGGACACCGAAAAAAACAAGATTCTGTTAGCTTGGTGACGTCAATAACAAAAAAATCTACCTGCATTTACGTTTACTGGTTCTCGTGTAATCGGACTCACTAAAGAAGAATTTATCAAATCTGATGTTGAGCGAGAAGATTGTGGTGAGTCAAATTTTAAACTTGTTTTAGTTTTCGATAAGAAGGTTGCTTTACGGGTAGGTGTTATATTGGATGAATCAAATGATTCTGAATTCGATGTTGACGGTGCATCAGCTAAACGGAAATTGTGAAGTTGTTAACGACAAATAGTTCAGTATTCAGTTCAAAAGACATTCAAAATGTTTCAATTTGACAGAAAATCGAAATTAATGCTTTTGAGTATTTTCAGACCATTCCCTAGTCAGCAATTGTATTCTGTCGATTAGGAAACACAATCTATCACTTATCAGGAGGCACGATCTATCACTTATTAATACTTAACAAATTACTATTTGAGAAAAGAAATTTCTGATCGAGATGTGCAATAAAATCATAACTTTTGTTAAATTTCACAACATACACTTTGATAGTGACTTAATAAAAGTAAGTAAAATTAATTTTCTTCGGATTTTTAGAATTTGAAAGAATTCAAATAGGAAAAATCCTTTATCAACGTAATGATAATATCTCGACATCAGCAGCATGAAATTGTTATGAACATACACATACATACCTCTTTGCTCAGCATTGCTATGAACAGAGCGACGTTTCTCCTGAAATAAAAAAAGTAAGATATTTAGTAAAAAAAAAAAATGAATACTGGGAATTAATCCAATACAACAGAATTTGAATTTACTCAACATAGTAAAAATTGATGTTAGTACGTTATTAGCTTACAAAAATTTGGTTTTGATTTAGAACAATAACCAATGTGGCGTCATAAAACCGGGGATATCTGCCAAACACGCATTCTAATAATTTATGTGGGTTCCCTGACAAATAATGGTAAAGATCGATGAACAAGAAAAGCAGTTAATACGTTATTAGCTTACAAGAATTTTATTTTAGAACAATAACTAATGGGGAGTCATGAAACCGGGATATCTGTCAAACACAGCGCCTTAATAATTAATGCGGGTTCCCCAACAAATAATGGTAAAGAGTGCACTATAACTGGCATGGTAGGACCAGATAATAGCTAAAGAGCGATACTTTTGCTAAAACAGAGCTCAGATGAAAGCTGGGTTGGAGTCCTGGGTAACAAATGCATGATGCCAGCTAAACTAAAATTTTAAGTCTCCTTTACAACACTCGTTAATCTCAGCTGACACAAACAAAGCCATGATAATCAGAAGAACACTGTCAAAACACCTTTTGTTTAGTATGAGTCACTGATGGACCGCTAGGGTGTGGTCCATCTGTGGCTCATACTTGAAAAAATCAAATTACTGATTAGGAAGGGGGAGACAATAAGAGACATTAATTTCATCCCTACCATTCTTGCTCGGAATTCCCTTTGCTTTTCTTTACATCTCCTCAATCTTTCCTCTCGTTCATTATTATTTGCTGATGACATCAGCGATGATGTCACAGAAAGCTGGGAACTTTGCGCCGACTCAGCAGGTTCGGTAGTTGTTGTATCTGAGTATCAGTCATAATTAAAAGTATATTATTATATACTTCGTTCTGGCAAAAGTGTATGACAGATGGGCCATGTATCCGAGGACAAAGTTGCCCAATCAGATATCTTATTTTGTCAGGTATAGTTCCAAAATGTCTCTGACGCGTTTCAATAGTGACCTAAACAATTTTCTCAATTGGGCCACAAAGCAAAAGCATTGATTACGTCCAGAGTTCAAGCTGAATAAAATACAAAAGTGGATTTGCTGATAACAGTCAATCAAAGTCAAGGATACACAAACGCATGCCCTATTATATATGAAAGAAAACTTGTAAACCAGACTATGGAGAAGGTACAAAATTTTGGAGTCGTACAGCGAATCGCTGTATTGATATCGCATACAACGAAAAGTGCTTTGAACAGAATAAGTTGAGGGTTACTGTGATAGCAAAAAAAGTAACTGAGCATTAATCTAATATTAGAGCATACTTTTAACTCTTGTATTTGACACCATTAATGAAGATATTTGAGATCTTTTTCTGGATTCAGATTTCCGTCGCAAAGGTACCGGAGTAGCTGATATTATATCACAGGAATCATCTTCCACTGTTAATTTGGTCATAACATTACTTGATTCGATATTTTTATTCATATTGCACTTGTAAGCAGTGTTGATTTTGCACAGTGGTAGATAGATGTGATGAGGCAGTTGATGATTGTTGTCAAGGGGTTCTTGGATTGCACTTTAATTGATGTCTTGAACGATGGCAGTGCTAGGAATGTTTGTTTAAGCTTGTGTTTCTATTAGACAAACTAGTACAAACACTTTTTTCTTTGTTAATGCTGGGATTTTTCTCACCAGAAATCTTTTTCTCTGGATAAGAATTGACATGCTTAGCATCGCACATGTCACAAATAGTTCGAGGTCCTCTATTCTCATAAGTACAAATGTTACAAGCCCAAACTTCCGAGTGAAACTCGTTGCTACCAGTAGAGGAAGGTCTCTCGGAATCACATAGCTCACAGAATTGAGAAGATGATTGGTTTTCTAAAGTACATGCCGGACAGGACCAAGTTTCTGTTGAACTTTCTGAATTTTGTGCAGCTAATAATTTCTGTCCATAAACTAAAGAAGTGTTACTGCTTTCAACACTTTCAGTGGAGTCATCCATACATACGATACGTTTTCTTGACTGTTTGTGAATGTTTCCAAATTGTTTTTTGAGCTTGCTGGCAACAGGAGATACAGGTTTGTGATCATAGTTCATTTTTCTGAGCTTGTTCAATTCGGCCTAGAAAGAGACATAATTAAAAAAAAATTAAATCTCTAAGTAAACAATAATCTTTGCAGAGCAAAACTCTTCGTTTCCCAGTGGTGTATTGGTTATGCTGAAACTTGGAATTGCGTACGTTTTATCTTATTAGACTGTTTTCACTTCTATCAGGTTTAGTACAGAGTTAAATGAATAGGTTTGAGCAAAACCACGCACTTGCACCACTTACACACACATGGAAATGTTCTCGGAAGACATAGCATAGACCAAGCCTAACCAAGTTGTTACAAAGTAACATAAACATCTTCATTTCATAATTTAACTTAGTTTATTCACCATCGCATTCCCATTCTATTATTTCAGCTTTTCATTTTAAACATTTTGTTGAAAAATTTCAAGAGACACCTAATTTTGGAAAGTCGAGAAAATTCAATGCAGTATTCATTCATAAATTCAGAAGATGGCTAAAACTCGTGTCTCATACTATATTCCTGTCACTTTTTTCTGATGCCACTCACTGCACTTTACTGAGGTTGTTAAGACCTCAGAGATGTTTTCCACATAGAGAGTAGTAGATTGGCAGAATGACAGCTATTCTGCTACTCAGACACCTGGAGAAAATGGGTTTTATCAGAAGAAAATTTAGCAAATAACTAATATTCCATGATATATCTCTTGCTAAAATAATGAAATGTCTTTTGTTTTAGGTGTGTGGTAGCAACCAAAACGCAGAAAAGTTCCAGATCATCAATACTGCTTTGCAGAGCTGGGCAATTTGATTCGATAATCTGAATCGATTGGAAGCACAATTTATTCGAATCAATCATGAATCGTTTATAGGAACAAAAACTTACTAAAATAACTAGAATTTTCATTTTCAACAACAAAACGCAATCGATTTTGGTCAAGTTTAAAAAATCGATTATACTTTGTTGTTGAAATATGAAAATTGTTGCTCTCAGACTTGTAGTGTGAATTGAAAATACACTATAAACTATAAATTTCTTGATTTTCACAATGAAGACAAGTTGTAATAGTAAAAATGGGACATTTGTTATTTACATGGAATTAGTGATTCGATCACATTCGAAAAAATTATTCCAAATGATTCGAACGAATGAAATGAAATTAGCATTTCAGGCGCCCAAGAACAAAATTACGTCACAGTAGTGCTGTTACATTTTGTGGTAAATCTTTGTTACATGAATGACGGTTAGTTGGCTTCGTTTAGACTTGCCTTCAATTTGCTTAGATCAAATTTCGATAAACAAACAAAAACAACGGTGTGAACGAACCTGTCTCCTTGTAACCCTTTGTGTTAGGCATAGATGTGCTGCTGATATTTTCCAACAATGTAACTTCGCCGAAAACATTGTCGTCGTCAATATCATGTTCTATTTCATCACAAACAAAACTATCCTCTTCATACCCAGATACATCTTCTGGTACTTCCTATGAAAATTTAAAATCAAGATGGAAAGTATATTCTGTAGGCTTGTGAAGTCGCAAGATTACATACAGGTTTTTAAAATCTTGCGTAGATTTCCGTAAAACTACTATGAAGCCCATTTCAAGGATGAGAGATTTATTCCTTGATATTCTTTTTGCTTATTTCCTGAGTAATTCAGTATTGATTCCTTCTAATCTATCACATAACGCTTCCTATGCGAGGATAAAAAAGTTTGGAATCTAGCAAAATGCAACCAATTTTCAAGCCTACATCTGATCCAATATAATATTTTACAGTGTTAGTATTAAATTAAATAAATTGCCCTTTTTTCTTTTATCCATAACCTAACTTAAAAAACAAAATTCAAAGTATTACTATCCTATGATTCTTATTTCATCAAACATGAGGACAGATAGCGATTACTTATCAAAACATGTCTGAGAATATTTTTGACTAGTTATGTAAACTGGCAGAATGCCAGCTACTCAGACACCCGAAGTTGATGGGTTTCATGAGAAGGAAGTTTAGCAAACGGTATATGAATATTTCATGATTATATCTGTAGGTGGATAATTTAAATATCTCTTATTGTGTACTTGGTAGTAACCAAACTATAAAAAGTTTCAAAACCATCAATACTGCTATGAAATAGCAGTGTTGATGGTTGTGAAGCTTTTTAGTCCATCCGATGAAATGACAGAAACATCAACATATATTTGATAATATATTCATATTTTTCTAAAAAAATTAACAAGCATACTTGGGAAAACACGTCAATTCCTTCTCCTACTCCATAAGCAAGTTTGAATTTTCCATTATGACCTTCAAATTTTGATGGTTCAGCAAAAAAATCTGGTTTTGCTTGTAAATACATCGCTTGTTCATCGATTGCACTACCTGAAACATTTAAAAAGCGTTTGGACATAGTAAAAGTAAAACTAATAAATGAGTAAATACTCAAGCATAAGATTCTTATATAGAGTGAATCGATTACTTATTTGGCTGTGAATAGCAAGGCTCAAGATGTTAACTGCCTTTCATGTCAGGGAAAGGAATTTTACTTGTTCCAAATAACTTAAAACAAATTTTCTGTAATGTTTTAAACTCTCTTAGTTCGTTACCAAATATTTTGGTCCCAATCGTGCTAAAAAATGATCTGTATGTTTGTGAATGTATGTTTAGTTGTATATTGCTGATAATAGGCTCCCCATCCAAAAGCATTAGAAAGCGACACCACTTATGTACAGATGTAGAAAAAGTTTCCAAACCATCAATACTGCTATGAATTTTTTTATTGAAATTCACTCTAAGCAAGTTTGGAAATAATACCTTAAAGGAACTAACTAATATGCACTTGATAGCAAAGAGCTACTAAAGGATGTAGTACCAGCAACTGAACACTACACATCCCAAACAAAAGTGGTACATGCAATGAGTAATATCTGCGTCCATCTGGGCGATGGCAAAATCATCTACAATAGCAGTGTTGATGGTTTTTAAACTTTTTCATTCATCGAAAGAAAGGGACATGAACAATCAGACACCAGACAAAAAAACAATATTCTGGATCATATGTCTGGAAGGTTGGTTTAAGTATCAGTCCAGGCTCACCACTCAGGTAAACCGTACTGATTGCGTCTAAACAGGGGGATCTATCTGTGACCCATACTTCACAAAACACATTCAGGCATGATTTTGCAGTCTGGGGCAAAGAGGCCTTAACCAGACAGAGTGATCCACTTCACGTGGAGCGATTTATCACAAAAAAAAACATCAACCAACCATCAGCAACATGTTGCGTTAATACTGTATTATCATTCATGAAATTTTGCATTTCTTCAAAATCTTCTGTATTTTCTTCATTTTCATCAGATGACACATGAACACCATCATCACTTACTTCTGCTTCATCTTCAACAAAATTTCTCATTCGATTACGACGTTTTATTTTGTTGGACAAGCCATATTGCCGCTGTAAAGCATGAGGTACATGTTGAAAGTGAGATTTAAAATTGTGTTCTAAGCAATAATAGAACTCAATAAAGTGAATTTTGAAGTGTTAAACAACCTGAAAAAACTTCACCCAATGGTCTTACAATGGTGTATTTCAGACATAATTCTTACAATTTCTGTCAAAAAGAAAACTGAAAGTTGTGATTTCTTGGGGAATGAGAATAGCAGAATTTAGAAAGCATATTAGACTTGAAACAAAATTTTGGCCATTTCAACGTACAAATCTGAATGCATTTTGATTGCTTTAATTCATCAATAAATATCATATGCGAAAATCATATAGATATGAAAATTATGACCCAATCATAAACTTTTTGTCACATACAGAACACGGATAGACCGGTGCCTTATCATTGCTCTCCGTCAGTGGCTCATAAATACCAATATAGTTTTGACCAGGGCAAATAACACTCACTGCAGTTTACCATGGTGGTTCAGCTTCGTTTGGGACGAGTGCAGTTGCTGGTACTACATCTTCCAGAATCTCTTTCCTATTAAGTGCCCTTTAGTTGGTTTCTTTTAGGCACTACTTCCAGGCTTGCTCATGAGTGAATTTCAATAAAAAAATAAATAAAAAGAAAATAAAAAAAATATTCTAATCTGGTAGTGTTAACTTCATCTCCAAAAAGCTAAACTAAAGGCTGTCTAAGCCTAACAGAGGACAAGAAGAAAAATAATGTGAAATATAGTAGCAATGTATCAAAACTATATAAGAGTCTAATAAGCTAAAATAATATTATAGATATTGACTTACATTAGTAGTACCGCCATGTTGGTCAATTTGATCGCCGATTTTCCCAACAAAATCAATATCATCATCTGAAAATTGCTCCTCGTTTGAAAATTTTGGACATTTTGGTGTACTGTGTTTATTACGTAAAGTTTTTCTGACGTTCAGAGAAACTGCGGGAACAGGGGATTCGTTTTTATGTATATCATTTAAGATGTTATACCTTTGCTTTTTTACTGTAGGGTAGTTTTTGAAAGAGACAATATCATGTTGAACACTTGAATCTGTAACAACTGGTCTTTGAGAAAGTTCACTCTCAGGTGAGAAGAGTAGTTTATTATTCCGTTTTTTACGAACACACAGAGGTGACTCCTCGGAATCCTCTGAGCTTCGACTTGTTCGAGGAGTCTCAACTTTTACATCTTTAAAATTGTCGCACCTCGCAGGACTTGCAAAAGTTGAGTCATCCTGCGTCTCTTTCCGTCGCTTAGAGTAAGAGACTTCCGTACTTTCAACTGAATGTCTCTTTCTTTTCAATGACTCAGTGAATTGAGAGTCTGCAAAACCTCCATTTTCATTATCAATTTTCTCAAACGTTGATATATTTTCCATAGAAGATGTTTGCACAGGGTCTTGAAGAGTTTCAGCGGAATCACTAATGGAAGTACTAAACGATTGTTGTGGTTTCACTTCAGCGACTGGAATGTTACCAATAGTCTGAGACTTTGGCAAATCAGCAAATAGAGCACGATTTTCAACTCTCTGAGTGAGAGTCACATGAGCAAGAGATGTCTTCATAATTTCGTCACATAATATTTTAGGAGATCCATGGGAATTTTTCAAATGAGAACTATTTCCACTGCTGCTTGGCGATGTTCTCTTTTTAGTCATCTGCACAGGGCTTGTGGTAGCATTCAATTTAGACGAAGTTTCAGAGTCATCGAAATCTCCGAGATCAAAATCAACATCAAACATATCAGCAGATGTGTCAAATGTTGCAACATTCCTTGAAACATTTTCTACTAGTTTTTCTGATTTAGCGACCATAATATCATTCATTTTGACATTCTGAATATCTTTATCAGGAACTGCGACTCTTTTTGGTGAAATATAAATTGGAGAGTCATTTGTCATGCTTCGTTTAAGTTGTTCACCATCTGATTTAATATCGTCAATTATATCTTCCTTAATTACTGAACCCTTTTTATCATTTTTACAAGCGCCGGAGACAGATTTTATGTCCATATCATCATAGTTAAATGATACATTTTCTTTCGTATTGTTGTTACTATCATCATCACCAAGTGAAAAACAACTTCGTTTTATTGGTTTTGACTTCCCTTTGGTCTTCAAATTGTTCTCATCGTCAAAAGCAGAGTTGTCAAATTCATCCAGAAAATCAAAATTTATGGAACTAAATGAGGGCGGGGTAGGAGGCTTTTCTGTTGATACCCGCCTTGGCTTGTTTTGCTTGAGGTGATCGAATGGGGTCTGTGTGGGAACGGCTGAGAGACTATCAACCAAATCTGAAAGAGGATTGCTGTCCGTTGACTCAGGTAGTTCAGATGTGCATTCCTCTTTACTGGTATCATTTTCAGTCAACTTCACTTGGCAATTTTTTGAACCAAAATTGTTATCTACAATACTAACATCCTTTTCATCATTAACTTCTTTCATCATGTTTTCATTTGAATAATTTTCTTTACCCTCCATTAATTCTCTACCATCCCCAGAATTTTCATCTGATCCCCAACCTCCAATATCGAAATCAGGCATTTCGACGTCATCATTGTCACCGAGAGTGTTGCTCGAAACACCACTATTTGATATTTTCTCATCAATACTCGAGCAATGCTTTACAGAACTATCATTACTAGATTCATCAATTGTATCACTGTGATCATGTAATATAGATTCAATCCCAGTTAGTGTGTCATCTGTACTACTTGATGCGGAATCCAAATGATCAGATGAAAATGCAAGCAACTTGTTTCTAAAATTTGTTTTAGACGGAAAAATTTTTTTTAATGGATCTGGCTCAAAATCAGTATCCGTACTCATTTCTGGTGATAATTTTTTATCATTCTCAACAATCTTTTTAATCTTTTCTACTGATTTTCGTTCTTTTTTTGTTGCCTTCTTTAGAGGTTTCTCTTTTGGTACTAAAAAACTATCCATTTTATTTTTCTTCGCAGCTTCCATCCGTGATTTATCATATTTTACACCAAGAAATGGAGCAAGATTTTCATCAAAACTTGTTTCTTCAGATTGTTTTATCAAATCACAAATCTCCATAATCTGAATAAAAAAAGTATTTGACATTGAAACTGAAATTTTGTGTTTTCAGAGTCTATGCTTTTATACCTTCATTCCTCCAATAGGCCTTGTAGTGCTGTTTTCAAAATATCCTATGTATTTCAAGAGACATTGGTTGGTTACCTTTCGATGCTGCTCCCCATTTTGTTAAGAGTTGATTTGAATAAAAAAAGAACTATCCATCTTGAATATTGCATTAAAGTATCACGTTGTTGAGAATGAATTACAAGAAGGGGTTCATGCCACTGCAACATGCTAGATTTTGACTTACTACTATTTCCCATGCAAAATAGCCAAGTTTCAAAAGAGAACCAATTGTTTCAGTGTAATTTTCTATCCATAATCATTGCACATACCCCTTGACCTCTATAATTGAAACAAAAATTGAAAATAGAATATAAACAAAAATTTAACCTCTACAAAATTATTAGTGACTGCTGAATGACCACTTATGTCAGATGATTGAAATCTGGTTTGCCAAACTGACCATTCTGACAGCGACAACATTGGATGATTTCTTGATGGTGATGCAACATCTCGCTGTAATAAAAGATTATTATCATCAAAAATAAATACAGGAAAAAACAGTCCATTTTTTGGGTTTAATCATCAGTTGCATATCAAGCAGGAAGTATGACCCTTTATGTTCGGGTTATCTGTCAAAGTATACAGCAGCTGTGATCAAGCTGAAGTACAACATTAATATAATATAACATAGTGCTAACCTCCATGTAACTACTTCTGTCCTTGCTCAGAATGGAATTTCAATAAAAAAAAAGGCGGTATATGCCTAATATTATAGTTAAAAAATTTACAAAATATACAAAAATAAGATTAAGGAGCCCTTTGAAGGAGATTTCCACAAACAACTTTATGGCAAAACGCTACAATAGCTACGTAAAAACTCCTACTCAAATGAACCAAAAAACTAAAGCTGTAATTCCAATCATCTGAAATCTGAAAAAATAGTGAATATATAATATTGTGTGTATTGTGTTACCATGGGTGGCTCAAAAACAACTTATTGTAATCAGTTTTTAAAAATGTTATTTCAAGAAGGTTTACCAATAATAAAGATACTTAAAGGCAGCAGATTGAGTGTATTTAAGTATTTGAAAGGCCATAGTTGGATTCACAGTACTACTCTAGGGCAAAGTTACTAACTTACTCGCTTTATACCATTTAAAATACAGATGATATAAATCGGGGTTCCGAAATAATTTCCTATTAAAAAAACGGATACCGTTAAATGTGATAGCACCAGTCAACGATGAACGCATTAGCATAAAAATGATTTATTAGGAGTGATAAGATGAAGCGATCATTTGACTTACCGATTTACCTTTTTCAAGGCTTGCCATCAACCCACAAGCAGGCAAAAGTTTAAGTTGTGCTTTTTCTTTTGCATTTAATTTCAATTTTTCATCCCATTCTCTTACTTGGTCACGAGTCAGAAAAACGGAGTCCTTGCTTTCGACTGAAAGTTACAAATAAAGAAGGTAAAATAATTCCACTCAGCCCAATCAGAAAATTTCTTTCGTCATGGCATGTGCCACAGATGGACAGTTCATCTTCATTCTTGACAAAACATGTTGAAATGTTATTATTCCAATTGAAGAAGGACGTACAATCTTTTAGCAACTAACGCTCAACAAAATTATAAAATCGGTATGTAAGTTTTCCAAGAATAAGTAACAGCTAGGGCTGGGCAAAAACCAAATCGTTTAAAACTCTAATCCAATTCAAATATTTTTCCTGAATCAAATTGATTTAACAATTAACTAATAACTACGTTTTTGGGTTTTTCCTTTACAATTCACCCCCATTATCAAAACCAAGAGGTCAAGAAATCACTGATAATGACTATTAGAGACCAAGGCTGGTAGTACAGGATGGAAATTTGTTCGTACTTTGAAACCGTACCGTACTTTGAATTTAGTACTGAACTTCATACCGCACTGTACAAAAATATTTTTTTCCTACATCGTACCGAATGTTGTACCAGTACGAAAATAAGTTTTGTTAATATTTTTATTTGTCGTACTAAATTTTGTACGTATCGTACGTAAATCGTACTAATACTATATTCTGTCATCTGTATGTCCCAATCAAAAAATTTATTCGTCGAGCGCAAGCCACTGATGGACCACGCCTTTGTTTGGAAAAAGTTTCTGGCTCGCCTTAAAACAAAAAAAACAGTTTTAGCTTTTTTAGTTTACAATTCAGGACAGTAAAACTGATATACGGCATAGCTGATTGAAAGCCACTCAACCAAAATAAATTATATATGTAGTTATGTGTTTTATTACCCAATCTCCAAAAAAAAAAAACTCCTTTGATGAACATTAACTTTGACCACAATTGGGTTGTAGAACGACATAGATCTTAAAAGAAATGTACTTTCAAAATCAAATACGAAATAAGTATCGAACTTCTTACCGTACCATATGAAGTACGGAAATTGAAAAAAATGAATCGTACCAGAAAATCCAATCGAACCATATTGTACTGCAAGCCTTGTCATAAACAATAGGAACAATGTTCATAATAGTCATTATTAGTGAATTATGAATAGTGAAGTTTAATCCTACAGCGCAAAAACAGGTTTACCAAAGGTTTTTTTCGTTAAAATGTGATAAATTCCCCTCATTTTATAACTTTTTCGAATCGAATTGCCCAGCCCTAGTGATATCGTCAAGGCACATTTAAACTCTATAACAAATTCTTTATCATGTGTAAAGACGTCCTTATATGAATATTTCGAATAAAATTTAAAACATTTATTAAAATATTGAATTTGTATTTGTCCGATGAAAATGAACACTAATCGAGATGTGATAGAGCAAGGAAAATGGGATACATATCTGAAATGCTTGAATCTTCAGTTCAAAGTAGGAGGTATAGCACTTGGAGCACCCAATTGCTGGTAACAGATCTTTGTAATGTAAATGGCCTATATATAGTTTTCGTTTGAACGCATTTTTCCGGCTTTGCTCAAAGTGAATTTCAAGAAAAGTAAATCGGAACTGGCTTTTTGCAAGTAGACAAAACCAAATCATTTGGAATTCAAATCTTATTCGGAACAATTTTTCGAATCGGATCAAATCACCAATTCCATATAAATGATAATGTCCCATTTTTACTATTACCAACTTGTCTCCATTAAGTAAATCAAGAAATTTATGGTAATGCAATGTATTTTCAATTCACACCCCATATTTACGAGCGTGAATTCCCATTTTTAATGACAAAATGCAAATAATTTTGGTCAAATTTGACGAAAATCGATTGCATTTTGTCATTAATAATGAAAATTCTATTTCATTTAGCAATGACCGAATCTTGACTGATTCGAATAATTTGTGTTTCGGATAGATTCGAATAAACGAATAAAATTACCCATCCCTATTAAGACAGGAGGTATAAATATTTTCAATTGAAGATAAACTGACTCGCTATAGCATAGTACAGTATTTGCCCTGGACGAGGGTTAAATCATGTACCACTTTTTACTTTCAGTCACAAAAAAAATATGTTAGCAGAATTCTAACGCCCGCACCAAATATACTATGTACCCACCATTTTTCATCATCACTGAAATATCCAGGTTTTCAGTTTTTCTCGGATTTTTCTTTTTCGCAGCTTTTGAATTTCCCGCGGACGGTTCAGGTTTCAGCTTGATGGTCATGTGCATTTTAAAAGGCTCCGGGTTCAAACCATGAGGAATCATTCTTGGATTGTGTTGATAAAACTGTAAATTACGACCAGTGTTACTGGTAATGGCACGTTGAATACTTTTTCTGTTCGACAAACTGGAGTTATAATCCTAAAAATGATAAAAATAAAACACGGCTGTTATGCCTCGTGACAATTGATTTAAATCTAAGTTTAATTGCAATCACATAGTAGCAATCAAATTATATATAAAACTTTATCATGTAAAATCTGGCAGGAATCATGATTTTTTTGCAGAAATGATGATTTAAATTAAACATTTGGGTTTGAATCAGTCTCGTAAACTTATGTATACTTAAAACAAGGGTGCAAAAGAAAATAGGATTGGTTGAAATAAATGCCTTTTAAATATAAATAACTTTCATGGCTGCCAGCATAACATGAAACATTCAAATGCGTGCTAGAAAATAATTACAATTATGCACCCTTTCTTCTTTCCCCTCCGTCACCAACATTACAATTCTTCCCTTCCTTTTCCTTCCAGTTCTTCCCATTCTTTGTACGAGTCTTATCGGACTTTTATGAGCGTCAAAACAAACAATTAAATCAACATCACCAATATCAAGACCTTCTTCTCCTACACAAGTTGATATCAATGTATTGTAACCGCCTTCTCGGAATTTTGACACAACCTTTGGTAAGGAGAGAAGTAATATATTGGACACAAATTGTAAAACAGAGTGGTAAAAGGGTGGCTTGCAAGAAAATAAGTATTCTGCTCTTTAGAGGACCTGATGAGATGAACAATAAGTAAGCATACTTCGGTAATTATACTTCTGACTGGAGGAATTTCAGCGTCACGTATGTTATTGCAAACTGAAATATCTCAGGTTCTCATACTGAAACAATCCGACTCAAGGAGTTGTGTCGTACGGGTCAATGCTAAAGTTAATAAAGTTGAACGATAACTACGGAACTTAGTTTGAGGGGTTGTTCTATAAAGAGATATTTTTTAGCTTGGAAATTAGCGTGACCAACTTCAGACTGGCAGAATGTTAGCAACTTTGTTGCTCAGATACCCAAAGAGAATAGCAGCTGTAAGAAGAAAATTTATCAAATGGGCAATATTTTATGATAAATCTTTTGCCATGTGGATTAAAATATTTATTTTTGAGTATTGCAAAAAAGCTGTACAAAAAAGTTCAAAATCATCAATACTGCCATGAAATAGCAGTGTTGATGGTTTTGAAGCTCTTTGTTCATTCGAAGAAAAGGATGTGACCATTTCAGACATCTGAAGTAAAGAAGATTCTGATTAACCTCATAACAAGTGTATATCCTCAGAACTATTGCTATTATCTCTACTGTATCATATAACATGTTAGTATTGTTTTGCAAATATAGGCCACAAATCCCTCTATGGACCCACACGGTTGCTCCTGTTACTCTCCGATACATTACCTTCAATTGATCTTTCTGAGTGAATTTAGCAATTTTTCCAGAAGCAGTCGAGTGTCCAACAAATTGCATTGGTCGTACAAGTGGACGATGCTTTTGCAGAAGTTCTGTTATTTCCTGAACACTATCTCGATATTGACAGAATACCATGACTCTGGTTGTATCACCTTCATGATCTGTACACAATAATTAAAAGTTGGATTGTAAATCTTGGGGAAGGGAACAAAATTTGAAAAATTTATGATGTCATAAGTGGCGAGCTGCGCAGGTAAAAAATTCATAGAACTTAGCTTTATTGTATATTAGGAAAAACACAACAAAAACCATGCTGTAGGCACAAATATATTTTAAAATATAAGAATTCCGGGCTTAAAACTGGCTCAATTAGTGAAATGACTATAGTGATTTCTTACGTTTTGAATGACATTTTGCAATTTCTGCATTTCATTCTGCCATTTTCAAGTCTCCGAGAGGACGCCATGACACCATGCCCCTCCTAAATACGCTATCATCTGTGATCCAAGGAGTCACAAGTTGTTTGTAGGGGACGAAATGTCCTTACCGGAATGTTATCAAAGCAATTTAGTCAACTGGAAATTTTCTTAGCAAACAGGAGGCATCATTTTTTTATTGAAATTCACTCTAAGCAAGGTAGAAGCAGTGCCTAAAAGAAATACCTTACGGCAATTTAATAGCAAAGAGCTACTAAAAGATACAGTAGCAGCAACTGTACTATAAACCTCCCAAATGGAACTGAACTGCCACGGTGAAGTGCAGTGAGCAGGTATCTGCACTGGGCGATGGTAAAACTATCTACCACATCTCAACTTTCTTTTAGTAGCTTCTTGAGACAGGCAGGAAATACGTTAGGACTATTCTGAAGCTTACACCTATAGGGCTGAAATAGGTAATTAACAGATAATCAGAATATATCTCTAGTAGTGCAATCTGAAGAGCATCATCAATCAATACAAACAAGTTATAACACATCTAAATTACTTTGAATGAAATCCTGAAAATGGCTGAGAACAACTTCTTCCAACTTTTTAATCTTAGGATGACTATAAACATAAGGTTGTCCATTGCAATGTGCTTTCTGAAACGACTGAAATACAAATCATAAATTTTTCTTTTTTCCATCAGATTAACTGTCTAGGAACAAGTAGTGAAATAGGCTCTGTTAAATCAAAATGCTTTGTGATTTGCCTACACCAAATCGAGACTTTAGTTTAGTTTAGTCAAAAGCCAGTATTTCCAAATATATAAAACTTTTAAGAAAACACAGGGAGCTTTATCAAGCTGTTAATTAAATATCAAACATCGTTCAAACAAAATTACTTCCACCATTCCTGGTACAGTAATGAGATCCCATTTTTAGTCCATACTTTACATTTGCTGACAGAGGACAAACAAGGATGTTGATTGGATCACCCAACACTTTGCCATTGTACAGTGATTCCCAGAACTGCTGTTTCCACCCCCCTCCAACCATATTTATACCAGTTAAAAAAAATATTGACCAAACGTGTTTTGTTAAGCGTGGGTGACTGATGGAGCGCGCCGCATAGACGCGGTTCATCAGTGACTCGTGCTTGACAAAACAAAATTTTCAACTGGGACGCATTGGGAATATTAGTAAAAAATTAGTATATGCTATTTAGTAAACATATTTCAAGAACTAGAAATACAAAATATCACATAAAACCTAATTAAATTCTACATATCTGATAAGTGAAAATCTTTTTAAAAGAAATATTCCACCTGTTGAGTCTGCCCAGCTTGTGTGAGGAGCACTGTAGGATTAGGTGAATCACCAAACATATTTGTTAGATCCTGATACATTTCACGAAACAATGAGTTGGCACCAAGCACAGATTTTGCTCTCATATTTCCTGTAACAAAAATCAGCCGATATAAATCTTTTTGGTGATATGGGACAGATAGTACACTTTAAATGGAGAAAACTAAATAAAATTAACAATATACTATATTATACACAAAACAATAAGACTGCGGAAGGCTGCCATTAAGGGCTAACATCTGCCAAAAGCAGTAGTTCGAATTGCATATTGAAGACTTCTCAACCACGAGGTGTGTTTATTTTCTGATCAACTGATTCATGATCTTTCGTAAGTTGCCTAAACCCTTTTCAAAAAGACAAACCATACCCGTAACTGTTTGTTTGTTATGGCTGTTGAAAAATCCCACATGAACCAAAAAATGGCCTATATTTGGCCAAAATCAGAAGTGATATTAGTCACCGTTGCCCATACCCCTCTATATTTAGGAAGGAAATATAAACATCACATAAACACACAGATGTTTGTTGGGGGGTGTTGAACCCAAATTTATGATCTCATCAGTGGGCTTAGATGAGGTTTGCTTTTTGAGCCTAGTTCAAACGCAAAAAATACACTTATGATGCATATTTGACATTGAGGGATAATATTTAAATTTCTTATCTTTTGTATGTGTCTATAATATGAGCCCATATTCATCATATTAAAAGATCGGAGTAATTTTCAGTTGGTTTTCTTTTTTCACTGGAATTCACTCTGAGCTACTACAAGATGTAGTACCAGTAACCACATTCTGGGCAGAAAACATTTCAAACGGGACTAAATTGCTATGGTAAAGTTCAGTGAGTGGTATCTGACCTGGATGACAGTAATACCATCTACCACTTCTTTGTTTCATTTTAGTCGCCTCTTACGACATGGAGGAAATACGTTAGGACTACTCTAAAGCCCGTTCCTACAAACTGGGAGAGCAGACAAAGTTAACCACTGCGATTTAAAAAGCAGATGGTGCATGGACCAAGTAATAAGAATTAAAATAGTTTTTAGTTCACAAATTGGATTTATTTACTACAAAATGCTTAATTAAATTAAATTGCAAGATAATTTAACTATGTTAATTTTCCAAATACCAAACCAATTGCATCTGCATTAAATGAGCCTAAACTAAAAAAATGATTTCAAATTAACCTTTATCCCCCTCCATCATCGCTTTTAAAAATATGAAAAATGATCTCATTCCATGTTGTTGTAGAAGTTCGAGTCCATGAAATAAACTAATGCATGTTGCAAAATCACCTTCAACTGAGCCCATCTCGTATTTCTGATAAAAATGCAGTATCATTAATGATTTTTAAAAGGAGTTTTAAATTGAGGTACTTTATGCTTCTGTTCATTTTCTATTATTGACTCATAATTACCCGTGGATTGGCAAAATTACACTGTTACTCTGACTTGTAATGATAATGGCTGACAACTGAAGAAAATAAATCAAAAACAACATTTGGAGATATAGTCCTTGTACAACAAGATTAGCAATCTACTTCAAGTGTTGGATAGTAAAAAAAGGAGAAAGGGAACCAAAATTAACAGAACTGCTATTTCATAAGGAATGGAACCAGAAATACTAGGATCCAGCAAACCCAAGTCTTAAGAAAATAGCTGTTCTATTTGAGTCCGCCCAGTCCAATGATGAATACCATATGAATTACACATTAAGATAAGGATCGAATTCCAAGTTCAAATTTCAAGAAAGTCCTGGTCCATATTAACACAGCTTGTGCTTATGCAGTTCACTGATATAAAAATTAAATATACCTACATTCAAACCAGACGGAGGATCTTTTCGAAACTGATCTCTAGCCATAAGTAAACCATATTTTGAATAACTTGACGTTTCTCGTTCAAAAAGTGCCCTTCGGCTTACCAAACTCTTAGTGAAAATTCCAATGACCTGAAAGAATCATAATTCGGAACATTCAAGAAGATCATTTTACTTTGTAAAATTTTGCATTAATCATGACTTTGTTGCAAAATAAGGTCAAACATCAGCAATTTAATTTATCTGAATTATGAAACAATATTTTATCTATATAGTAAATTTCTAAAACCGTTTTAACTTCATACATGAAGAGTAATAACATTTGATTACAACTAAAACTTCAAATCTGAATATTTAATTTTGACTCAATGTTCGACAACATTTACTTTTAAGTAATTTTCTCTCATCTTGGTCATGGTTTCATCAAGTTTGCAGACAACTTTTTCAACTTTCCTTTGATGTGAGAAACCTTGAATATCAATTGAATCTTCTGTTCTTATTTCAATGTGCGATATTAACAAATTTGTGATGACCTGAAAAGTTAGTGAAACTATTAAATTTCATCAAATTAAATCTCAAATCAAGATTTTGCTTCTAATTTAAAAAGTTATTTTATCATTCTAATGTAGTTAGTATGAAATATAATGTTTTCATGATAATATTGTGGCACTCAGCACCCCATTTACTAGGTTTGGCGAAAAAAGCTTCAACACCATCAACACTGACCGCTATTTCATGGCCGTATTGATGATTTTCAACCTTTTTATACATTTTTTGCTACCTGACATTAAGAAGGAATGATTCAAATCTTCTACTCGTAAATATATCATGAAACATTGCGCATTTTCCAAATTTTCTTCTACCCATTTCCTCCAGGTGTCCGAGCAGCAGAGTAGCTGGTATTCTGCCAGTCTGTCACCATTTATCTTACATTTGCTCGAAAATATTCGAAAAACGGTGCAACATTCAAAATGCATAACAATTACAAATAATAATGTTGGAATATCTATATATTCTTACTTGTTGAACAGATTTAACATCAGTTCCCGGTGTCGCACTCAGTGCTAGTACTCTAAACTTTCTTGAGCAGGATGCTAATTGGTTGACAACCTAAGATTGATACCGTAATTAAAAATACTCAAAAACCTTTGAATAAAAGATTTCAAAAATGCTGATGTAAAGTATTCTATTTTTAAGGCAGTGACCTTGTGTGCCAAGAGACACAAATTTCAACACTTTTGCATATACACATAAATATGAATGGCAGTATTCCATTTTTGAAAGGATTGTGCTTGTAGTGTCCAAAAGATTAAATTTGAAATGTTAAGATTCAAAATAAGATTGTAAAATGCCAATGTAATCGAAAAGGCAAGGATAGGCCGACATATTTTTCTCACAAGGTCCACAACGGACCCAAAAAATGTTAGTTAAATTCCCAAATATTCATTTTTCGAAGACATTATGTAATGAACAAAGGTCATACAGATAACCTGACAATATGCATGTTTCCCTTGAGCCTTGTGAGCTTCATCTATAACAACACATTTGATTTGTGAAGCAGGACAAACTCCTCTCGCTAAATCATTGTTGATAACTTGAGGCGTGAGAAAGAAAACACGTTTTGAAGACCACAATGCTTCTCTTTTGTGTACTGATGTTGTCATGCCTATTTAGAAGAGCCCAGATTAAATTTATGTCGATCAAATCAATCCGAACCACAGACAACAGCAGATTAGCAAGACATATTTCTAGTATATTGCCCATGTACAATGAATATGATTTAGCCAAGTTAGTCAAAAAATATAGATAAAATGTCAGATGAAAAGTGATACTGGCACAGTACTAAATTCTCCAAATTGATTTGAGGTTTTTTCCAAAGTAAAAATATTAGTTTTTTTTGTCAGAGAAGTAGCACATCAGAAAAATGATAAAAATAGTTTTCTGTTACTGATGATGATGTGCATCATCTATATGGAATCTATGATCTTCTTGAACCAGTTCCGGCTCCCTCAAATGCTTGGCAAATGCATGGGCTCAAATTACAACCTTGTTTTGAAACAGAACAAATCTAAAATGAACATCAGGTATTCAAACATTTCATCCAGTCAAAGTACTCAAACTTGCACAAACTAGATTCAAATAACCAGCCCTCACATTCTGAGTCTGAAGAGTTCTGTCAGGCATGAGTCAGTAAAGAATATCACTGCTGAGGAACAATCTATGAGTGGCTCACTCTTGACGTGATATAATATTTAATATGGGCTGATTTGATAAATCCAACATGTACATCCTGTAATCTGATGTCATTCATAAATAAGTCATACATTCAAATTAGAAATACATTCAACTGAAACAGGCAATGAAAATGAAAAAGTATACTATGACCGTCAAATTTATGTACCAGTTATCTCAGCTTGGTCTTCAAGTGGTATACCCATAATCTTGTAACAAGCATCAATTTGCTGAGAAACCAGTGGTTTTGTTGGTGCCATAAAAACAATTTTGCCCTGGAATATAGCAATATGTATACAATGAATTAACTACCAAATAAACAAAATTCTAGCTACTTTGCTACACGAACATTCTGGAGACCAATCAATAAATCTGCCATATTTTCCTATGCACATTATATCACCAATTACAAAAGCAGCTGAATATTATCAGTGCTTCTAAATAAATGCGCCTCATCGCGCAATTTACATCATAGGATGCATATCCAATAAGCTACCATATTCAAGAATTCTAATTAAAAGTAATTCCATTATTTTGATTTTTCTTAGACTGATTCAAATTTGTTTTAAAATCATCATATAAGCCAAATTTTATGTTGTAAAATTGTAAAAAAGCATGAATTTGCTGCAAAGTGGACAAATGGTTAAATATCGACAATTTCGTACATCTGAAACGTTGAAATAACAGAACAAAGAAATTTGGATTTGGAAAACTTGATATACGTAGTTACAGATTATTATTTTAGAATACTATAGAAGGCAGACCAAGTCTATCAGTATGTAGTATAAGAAACACTTGAGTACACCCATAATTTGAAATCTGATATTACCTGCGGATACCATCGATAAAAATTATACATAACAACAGCAGCAATGAATGTTTTTCCAAGACCTGTTGGCAGAGATACGAGAGTATTTTTCATCAATGCACTTTTAACGATAGAAAATTGATAATTTCTGATGGGATAGTTTGTCGGGAAAATCCAAATGTGTCCAAGAGAGTTGTCAAATCCAGGAATGTTCTCAACTGAAAAATGATGTATTAATGTGTTTGAGGAATTCAACAATACAATAACAAATGAATATCATTGCTGTGACTATGTTCTTCAAAATGCGAAAGGGCGACAGACACATGACTAAATTTGATTTTCCTTAGCATTTCCAGAATTAACTTCTATATTTCACCAAGTCACCAATACTGATGAAATTGTAGTATTGAATGATGGTGGCTTGAAAATAGTTCTGTTTACTTCGAGACAGATTATTTTTCCTTGGAGAAAAATCAAGTCTTGAAAATTGACCATCAATAATAACCACTGCTATTTTTATTTGAAGCATTAAAAGATTGCTTAATACGAAAGTATTGATATTCTGAGACTTGATGGTTCTGAGACTGGAATGCTGTGACACAGGGTCGCAGAAGCTTGCTTTTCTTCGGGTGCCCGAATGTTGATACAATTTTCTTCAAGTGACCAAAAAGGCTTCAAAATCATCAACACTGCTATTTCATAGCAGTACTGATGATCATGAACCTTTTTATACAGTTTGGTTGTTGCCAGGCACTCAATAAGATCTAGTACTAGATAATAAATCTTCTGACATATATCATAAAATATATATCATAACATATATATATCTTGATATATATATATGTTATGATAAAATACTATTGCTTATATTATGCTAAATTTTTTTCTGATAGAACCCATCTATTCCGGGTGTCTAAGTAGCTGCCATTCTGCTGTGATACATTCGTTATTTCTTCACATAACATATATATATTTATATAAATATATATATAAAATAACCTTCAGCATTTTTGCAGGTTTGTCGAGAGGTTCCTGCTGAATCGTCCATTGTGGATTCTAACATTTCAGCAGCTTCAATTAAGTCATCATCAGTTAAATCTATGGCATCAGCAGACATCATATGAGCAGCTTGAGCAGCACTGTAAAGTTTTCCAGGTGCTATTGTCTTACATTGATTCTTTGTATAGTTAGTACTTTGACCGGATATTGAAGCATCCTTTTTGTTCCAAGCTTGGAAAAGAGTTTTTTGCTTATGTTTTTGATTGTTGGACATTGTATTCTATTTTTTACATTACCTAATTACAGTAGTTCTTTTACATATTGGGTAGTACATATTCAGTATTGGGCTATATCTGGAAGTGTATAATAAGGTTGCGTATTACATGGTTGCCCCAAGGTAAATACTTATAAATACTGGGGAGTCCCGAACTTACCATACTGCATACTCTCAGGTATGCAATACTATATATTCAGTATTATAACCGGTTGTTTTTTCAGTCAAATTTGCATTTAATCCCCTTTCAGCAACTTCGGAATTTATAAGAAATTAAGTTTCTGCTAAGTTTTGGCAAGGAAGGGTACGAAGTTCCGACCGACTGTTATTTTGTTTCGGGTAGAAATTGAACAGTCTGATTCGCTCTTTTGAATTTATATACTGGTACGAATTGACAAGTGTACATATTTGACCCTTTGTTCAGATATCATTTCAGATTTTTTACATTTCAGACTGTTTACAGTTTTTTTTGCATGAACATGCTGCATGCACATGGTTGGTAGAGGAAATCATATCGCACCTCACATTACGTGAACCACCGTGCGCTGGCAAGGTATCCCGCAAATGTCGGGTCTAAATAAAAACTACCTGAATATTCTCACCCTAACTAGGGGGCGCCAATGCTGCAAGCATCTGGCATTGTCTCCCGGGTTAGGATGAGTCGCTTGCAACATGGGACATTTTTATGATAATCGGATATATGCTGTATGGTACTAAACTTCACTAGACCCCAAATGTCTCGCATTTGAATATCCTGCACTGGATCCGAAGGAGTTAGTGATGCATAGCTTGATTGAAGGGTATTCCCAACGACTTTACCAGTTTGAGGCTACCAGTGAGCTAACCCGGCTGCAATGGAATGGTTTGTCTGACATATTTGTTGTTGGAAATATTGTAGACCTGCACAACTGACAATGCTGAATGTAAGCAATTACAGATTAAACTGATGAATTGTATTGTCAGTACGATCAAGCATACCGCATTTCAACACTCTAAACGAAACTGGAAATGTGAACTGAGAGCAGACCTGCAGACACAAAAGCTGAAAGTACAAACGATTTTTTTAATATTATTTCGATATTGCCCTCTAGCGCATTTAGGGAGGGACATGTTGAACACCCTACCCCTTGAACTTTCCATATCTGGTTGTCACGTTCATCCATCCATACGCTGCACGAACTAACCTACAATAAAAATAAAAACCCATTCTGGATTTGGGACTGTAAACAAAACTCGCGCTGCAGAGAGGCGGTTGTGGGAGTCGGTAACCGCGCATTCCGGACAACATCGGTTAACATGATGCACAAAAAAAGGCGGAAAATTACGAAACTCAATCGATGAAGCGTTGGTATACGAGGGATAGTGATGCTGATGAAGAATGATTATATGCGAGAGGTCTGTTGAACGTCTCGCCGGTAGTTAAAGTACGATTACTGCTTCCTCCACTAACCAGGTCCATGCATAGAGCAAATACGTAAAGCCAAAAAACTTTCACCCCTGATTCGCAACTGGTATCTGCACGAGAGGTCGTGGTTGGCCATATGGCTAAGCTATATTCTCGGCTTTGCTTTTCCACAGGGTAAAAATGGAATCCTATTCTAAACTGGCAGGTGTGGCCACAGTTTGTACAGATGAAAAAAAATACATACTGCTTTCCGTGAAGCCAATTTTTTCATGTTATACATGGATCTTGATAAATACCAAGCAATAGGAAATAAATTACTTCGTAAACACTAGCCATTGATAGAGAAGGGGTTGAAATGGAATTTTTAATATTTTGAAATGTTGCGAATATTGATGGGGAAAAGGATACAATTTTTTTTAACTTTAAATGTTTTCCAAAATTACTGATATTGAAAATACAATATCTTTATAACGTTTTTCAGGCGTTCTATATTTCTGTTTTAAATATATCGTTTCTAGAACATATTTTCATAACACTGATGAATTTGAATTTTCCTCCAAAAGGCGGTATATCGTTATACGAACTTTTTTCTGATTCCCGAAAACGTGTTTGAACAGACTTTTGTGGCCAAAGTCAGACAAGGAAAGGCTTGATGTCATGCTAATGCTTTGGTCATATGCAAGGCTGGTAGTACGGTACGGTAAGAAGTTCAGTACGGTACGATTGAATTTTCCGGTACGAAAGTACGGTACGATTCATTTTTCAATTTTCGTACTTGGTACGGTACGGTACGAAGTTCGGTATTTATTTCGTACCGTACCGTACTATTTTTCGTACCTTCGCATTACACTTTATTCTTCTCAAATTAATTCAGGAAAATAATTTCATGTAACATCTATGCCGTTTCATAACGGGGCGCTGATAAGATAAATTGTGTCTATCAAAGAATGTTTTAACTAAAGGGCAATTTTAAAATGATTAAAAGCGGCGCAGGTATGGTAATAAAAATGCAACTGATTTATTTGAGCTGATTAGATGAGCTATGTCGTATATCGGTTTTACTGCAGTGGCGTAAAACTTTGTGATTGCGTGGAAATACATATAGGCCGCTGATTTATGACGTCTTATTCTGAATGTATTTTTCTGTAATAGCGAAAGTTGTGATAGCCCAATTAAAATCGACAAAATAAGCAGCATTCATAACACTAAAAAGCACGGTGTAGTTTCTGAATTTATCGTTAGCATCGCCGATGTGCTTTGACCGGTTTTTATTTAAAATTCACAATGGCGCAGGAAGCACTGTCCGAATATACCAACTACAGTGGCGGATCCAGAAAAAAATTTAGGGGGGGGGACATTTTTTCCAACAAGCAAACATAGGCTTTCAAATTCACAAAAAGATTAGGCTGCCGGAGTCGCGCAAAATTTTATTGAGAACGAAACAAAAATACATGTTTTAAGAGTGAAATAAACATCACCAAACAGGAAAATGTACCTGAGCGCCGGAAGCCCGCTGAGATTTTTGAAAAAATTAAATAAAAATTCTCACTTTAAAGGCTAAATGCTATGATATATACAAAATTAATCAGGGAAAAATATCGCGCAAATTTTATGAAAATTAAATTAAAAACTCTCTCCCCCTCACCAACTATGCAACTAAGTTAACAAGTAACCACCGCTATTACGTTTTGTTTGTACTCTGACACACAGGAGTATATTCTCAGAGCAGAAACATCAGAATATAAAGATATATTTAGGATGTTTTGAGTTGAGTGTTAGATGATGCTAATCTAAGGCATGTCGGGAATACGTCTGTCTGATATTAAAAAATAAATAGCATTATTCAATAATGTGAAGAAAACGTGAATTGCACATCCTTGTGAACAATGATATTGGGGTGACATATGCTTAGTTATGCCCATGTTTTACTGTGCTTACTGATTTTGAACCAGATAGCATAAAACTGCATCACTTTGATGTAAGATGTTGGTGACGTTTCTTGCGGTGGCCAGATCTTACAAATAAAGCTGATTTGGACATTGGTAGTTGGTACGGTACGAAATTGCTCCTCAGCGAATCGTACCTGTTTTCGTACTAGTACGAAATTTAGTACAATAAATGAAAAATATTAATCGAACTTAATATCGTACTGGTACAAAACTAATCAGGGAAAAATATTGCGCAACGCAGTTGCGCGAAAATTTTATGAAAATTAATTTAAAAACTTTTCTCCCCCTCACCAACTATGAAACTAAGTTAACAAGTAACCACCGCTATTACGTTTTGTTTGTACTCTGACACGCAGAAGTATATTCTCAGAGCAGAAACATCAGAATATAAAGACATATTTAGGCTGTTTTGAGTTGAGTGTTAGATGATGCTCACCTTAATAAGAAGATATATTTTGTAAAACAAAACAGCCAAGTCACGACGTAGACAACAGAGGCATGTCGGGAATACGTCTGTCTGGTATTAAAAAATAAATAGCATTATTCAATAATGTCAAGAAAGCGTGAATTGCACATCCTTGTGAACAATGATATTGGGGTGACATATGCTTAGTTATGCCCATGTTTTACTGTGCTTACTGATTTTAAACCAGATAGCATAAAACTGCATCACTTTGATGTAAGACGTTGGTGACGCTTCTTGCGGTGGCCAGATCTTACAAATAAAGTTGATTTGGACATTGGTAGTTGGTACGGTACCAAATTGCTGCTCAGCGAATCGTACCTATTTTCGTACTAGTACGAAATTTAGTACGATAAAGGAAAAATATTAATCGAACTTAATATCGTACTGGTACGAAGTTCGGTACGATGTACGAAAAAAATAATATCGTACGGTACGAAGTTCGGTACGAAATTATTTTGCTTGTTCGAAGTACGGTAAAAGTTTCGTACCGTACCGTACTGCCACCCTTGGTCATATGCAACATCGTTTTTTTTCTGTCTGGGCGTGGGCTGCAATTCGATGTTGAAAATCGCAACTTGCCAATGAATCATGGAGAAATAACTGAATGACTTTTGGACTTCAAACAGAGAATACCGGAATTGATTTAATGCATGTATTCGCAGAGTCTAGTTATTGACATGAATTTTATGAAATCCGTACACAATTCTGTACTTGTCAGCTGGTACGGAAAGAGAGAGGAGGGGAAAGGAAAACAAGCAAAACCTATTAAAAGGTAGAAGCATAATTTACTCGGAAATTTCCCATCTATGTCGCGATTTTTCGCTATGATTTTTTTATTATTTCCCACTAAAATTGCACACTATATTCGGAAAATTTTTTTGCTGTAGGTCTAGTGATATTTCCCCAGTTCCGCTGCGCGGGACTGTTCTAATTTCATGATCAATCAATGCCAATCATGATTGTGCTGCAATTGGGTTGATATTCATCAATCTATTCTTAATTTGAATCTGTGAATTGCTCCATTTGGCACAGTCAATAAATCTTTACTTCTGAAAACAATTATATGGTAATTTGTGCAATAGACCTACTTTCCGTTATTAAAATATTATATAAATTCGGATTTAGCTGCAGATAATGTTGTACTTGTCTGAAGTGTTTCGGTGATCATCGCTCTTGTTAGGTATAATACATCCGTGGATCATGTTTGTGTCGGTATAAGTGTTACCGAATGAATGCGCACAACTCTTCAATGAAAAGACACTACGGTTAAATCTTATTACTATGAATTTTGATTTGACTGAAATGTTATTTTAGTTAGATAAAGTACTACTAATTGTGAATAGCATAATTAGGGGAGAGCTGAATTCGATGACCGTATGGTCGCATGTGATCGTCCCCTCCCAATCAATGACGAAAATTTCTGCTTTGGTATTTAATGTGTGGATTTGTGTTTATATTTTTCTGGTCGATGAAAAAAATAAATCTCTCTCTCTCATAATGTTTAATTTAATAAGTGGTTATACCATAAATAAAAATGGCTCAACATGCCCTACCCAATTATTTTCACTTATAGGATAGAGCATGCAAGAAAAACAAGCATTAATTGACATGGTTAATTGTTAGTGAAACGCCGGAAAAACGGAACAAGCAGGAAGCAACACTTTGCCAAGCGAGAACTGATCCGAAGTATGCAGGCTATGTTTCCTGTTATGTCAAATCCCGTATACAGAGAAGTTGAGTAAGTCCCAATTAGAATGGTTCGGATAATGAACGCCACTATATTTTAAAAGTAAAACTATTTTCTCGAACGGAATGATCACACAAAAGCTTTAGCACATTCCATCTATTCTCGAACCATATTCCATAGGAATATTTCGATTATTGGTTGAATCTGGTAAATCATATTAGTTTTTGAATGTTTTTTTTTTATTTCCCGCTGATTTTATTCAGAATGACCGCTAAAATGTCGATGGAGGGTTTAGTTCTGTAGGCGATGTTTTCCGCCTTAGAGTGCAGTAGCTGGCACTAATCTTTTAGTAGCTCATTGCCGTTCGAGTGGACGTTAGTTGGCTCTATTTAGGTGCTGCCTTCGACCTTAAATAGGGCAAAGCTCTATTAAACGAAATTTAATAAACATGTAAAATATGTGCTTGAGCGAAAAAGTAACATTCGACCAAGAACGTCATGATAATTTTTTTTTATATTATGTAATATTTTGATATTTAACAATAATAAAAATTGATTCATTCATTATCTGATGCCTTATATCTATATACATATTGAATTAATTCCATCTATTTAAATTGTTCTTTTATGGACAGGTGCCAATTAATTAAAAAGTATTTCCGACAAATATGGCATCCTTTTTCAGATTCTTTTCTTTCGAATATATTTCAATTCCACTGTGATAAATATGTGGGGGAATAAAATAGATAAATTTTACATTAGATTGCCAATATTTTCGCATCCGGACCGGTGAACTTTTTGTTAAAACCACTTTCAATGACCACAGTCGACCACATTTATTGTAATCAATTCGAATCTTTGAACTTAGATGTTTTGGTTATATATTATTTTGATGATAACAACCTATGACAACCTGAAAAAAATAAAACGAATTTCTGAAACAATGCTTTATTACTTTTATGTGATTATGAGTCGCATAACGACTTGTTTTCATAACGTTGTAAAAAGGTGAAATAATTATTCTGCGGCCTTTCTCCAAAAGGCCATTATCTTTTCTCTATGCTCAGCTATGTGTGCTTTATCTGATAATTCACATTGTTTGCTAACATCTACTGTTTATTCGGTGCATGCTCCGTACACTTATAGTGTTTTTCCTTGATTTTTCCCTCTTTTACATTTAATTATTGAATTGGCTTTAAATCCCAAAATTTTAGTTTTCATGATTACAAAGTCCCATTTAATTCTGTTTTGAGTTGTCGATAATTTCAGTGATATATATAAATACGTGTAAGCAGGCTCAATTGGCGAAATGTTCCTAATCCGAATGCAGGAAACAATTCGCATTTCCAAATTTAGAAATTTTCACAAGTGAGTCAGTAGATATGTTACTGTCGAACACTTGTCGAAAAAAGTCAAAGCCGGATGGTTAGAGCGTGGGACTTGGGCCTTGGTAAAATAAGGTCCGAGTGGTGTTTACTGTATGAGAAAGTACATTTTTTTCTACGATTGAAACAAATGACTTGTTTGTTTTGCGGCAGCAATTTTCATGTCAATTCCTCTTTTTTCCCTTTTTGTTTCTACGTTATATTCAGTACCATTAATTTATTTACTCAAATATTACATTGAATATATTTACCATCTGTTTCGCTAATGAATCATCATTGTATGAAACCTAAGCATATAATAGTTTATCACTGCAAAAAAGTTTGTCTCATATAATATCCATGAATTATATTTAAAAAATATAATATCTTATTCCGAACCAACTATGAAATCCCAGGGTGTCGCTGACTTTAAGGACCAATTTGATCCCTCTCGTGTCCCCATCAATTGCAAGAGTTTATTTCAGGTCGATTATACTTTTTTTACGTTTATTAGTGTACTATATTATGCTTTCCTGAATGATGAAAAAATTGAAAAAAAAACTGAAAATATTGAATATTTATTTGAGGAATGTTATTGGGGGTGCAGAGAAATAGGGGTATCAATTGTCGTATGGTGTGTAAGATATTTATTTATAAGTGCAAATTGATGAATATGAGACCACAGTTTTCAGTTTATTCAAATGACATCCTATGTTAAATTAGTGAGGAAAATGAACGCAAGAAAGCATAGAAAACTGTTGTCACATATGGTCAAGTAGGATTTTGTTTAAAAGTAATAATATTGTATCAAGTTTTTTCCTGGCATGCAAGCGTTATGTATTTTACATTTTGTAATAAAAATTACAAAAAACATCAGTAAACGTTTAAGTTAGAAAACGAATAAATTGCAATAAAAAAATAAAGTAAAAGTTGTTAAAAAATTACTTTACTATACTTACGAGTGCAGTTGCTGATCTTGCATTCTATCAGCTTATTGCCGTGTAGTGGCCTTTGATTTATTTTTTCTAGATAATGCTCTTAAGGGTTGATTAACATAAGCAAAGCAAAGAATGCAGACGAGGAGGGATAACTCTATTTGATCGGACAGAAGTACAGCGTGCGCACATATTTAATTTTAGTAGGATCTCCGGCTGTAGTAGGGGCCACACCTTGCAATGCTTAATATTGGGGTAGAAGGTTTGACCCCTCACCTAAATTAACCAAAAATATGATAAAAATGCGAAAGAACACCAACTTTTCGCCTTATCCACAACGCGATTCTTCCGGCGATTTACAATCAATCAATCAATCATGCCATTAGAATATTTTCGGCTAAAATTTTTCCGTATTTTGCAGAATAAATTAAAATTTTCTTTACGTTTCTTTGCCTTCGATATGTCTTTTGGTTATTGTAAAACTTCTAACTTGACTTTTGATCGGTTACGCCGAACCTCTTCAATATTAAAGTTTTTCCGTTCCCGTTGGTCGTGAGAAGCAACTAAAAAAGTAGTAGCTAACGGTTTGACTCTTGGAAATCCTTATCTTATAACTTATATTGCCACTTCGAATTCTGGGCACATTAGTCCTCGAATCATATCACTTAGAATCAATTATATTTAACAAATTGTTAAAAAAAGGCAATGAATGGCACAATTTTTCAGCGCATCGGCGGAAATTTTCGAAATATTTGTGAAAGTTGAATAGAAATTGTTGACAACTGTTGTCGAACATTCCAAAAATATTTCTTCAAAAGTGTATCGCCACAACCTAAACGTAGATAACACCATTTTATGTAACATATTAGATTATGTTGGATTTTCCAGGAATTGGGAAAACAGAATGAAAAAATCATGAAATATAAATAATTTCACTCTGTTGTAATCATCGACTGGTTGGTTTACCTCCCACTCTCGAAGGCAATTTTATTCCGAGCACTGCATTAGTTATGGATTGAAAAACGCAAATAAAGATTTTTCCATCATTTAAATGTACTGGCGGCAGAAGCGGACCCCTAATTTCGAAGATCTTCCGCCACTGGTTAAATGACGGGGCACGGAAATTTGCCATCTCGCTAGATGTACGAATACATGCTGCAAATTGTGTAGCGCGTCGTAGCCGTGAATCTTAAAATCGAGGGATAAAGTTAACATAATAAAGTAAAAAAGTTTAGGTTACACTTGAATTTTTGCCGTACAACAAGGTAAAACAGATTAGACCATTTTGTTTTTCGATTTTCAAAGCAAGTCAGAAAAAATATATTTCAACGAGGGTTAAAGGTCAAATCCTCTTGACTCATAAAAATTATTTTGACGGCATTTTAAACTCTTACTTTTTGTAGGTGGACACTACTCAGTCAGAAAAATGTTGAATAAACAGACTTTGTTTAGCGTGACAAAATGACCCTTATGTACTTGTTCCAGTTAACGCGCAGGCTCACTTTTATAAATCAATTACAAGCAACAAATTATGTGTGGAAGAAATAAAAACGTAAAAGTAGTAGGGGAGCGTCTGAACAATGTTCACACGGTCAGTACTACTTTAAGCAGCATGAACAGTCGCGTTTCACTACTTGCTTATCGTGATTTATTAGTTAAAGATATAACTCTTCCACAACAAATATTGTTGTAGACTATCTAATTTTAATGAAACATTAACTATTACCTGCAGATTAGGTGCACAAATAAAGAAGTGGGGATATGATGATGCTCGACGCCGGTTTGATTTTCGATATTTTTACTTCGGTGAACAACAAAAACAAGTCCGTTTGACATTTTATATGTCACTTGTTATAAGTACCATTAATCAAACGGATATTTGTACATTTACCAGAACACCATTGAATAGAGGAATTCTTCGCAAAGTGTGTGCCGCGGCACAGAGATTTGAGTTATTTTTAGGTATATCGCGGAACTTTTGGAAACTGAGCTATCTTGCAGAATAAAAAATGTTGGGATTCAATTTTATAGAAATTGTTCGGCTAATTATTTCCTTTTTCAAGTACGCCACAAGTTGAACAACTTTGCAATTGTTTTATGGAATTGATATTTGAATGTTATCTGGATTAAGGTCGAATATGGATCATGAGGGACCTCGCAGTACTTGCCGAGGTACATTTCGCGTTATCAACAGAACTAACAATTCATATTAGATTAATATGTGCAGCCGAATACACAACACATGTCTATGCCTCAAGGCGATTAAATATGACGGCACCAACAAACAGGTTAACGAACTTTTTCAGCTGAAACTAAAAATCTTGAAAATTTTGAAACTGAAGATCTTGATATTGATGCATTTGAATGCATTGAAGGATATCAGATTTATTCAGAGAGAACAATATGCTGAATTATGAAGCTTATTTTGGGACGCGAATACCAAGGGTTTGGTTGGCAGATCATAAGATGATGTAATTATGCTTGTTCGAAACGGGGAGCTTCTTTTCAGACAAAACAAGTTATTTCACAAGTCGATATTGTATTTTCAATTCATCTCTCCTTACGCGGTTAATCAGCAAGAATGAAAGAATGAATATGTATGTAGTTAAATGGCATATGTCTTCAAGCCTCGAATACCACTACAAGAACTGTGTTATGGGGCATCCTGTGCCTATTTGTTTATTTATTTGATATGGTCATATTAATTGACACGATTTCAAGGCTGATTTTGTAGTTTAGGTTTCAAATTTATAGATCTGATCTGAACTGATTTATATATGTATATGATATTAGCTTGTGTGTTCATCTTGTTAAATAATTTTGCGACACTTGACAACCTATATTGTGTAAACGTGTGGTTTGTGTATTCATTGCTTTATTTTTATTCTTTGTAACCCTTTGAAGGCATGCCAGTAAAAATGCACTTTCCCCCAGTTTGGGTATTTAACTTATTATTTTTTTGACGTAACATTCTGTTTCAACGTGTTTGAATGAAGAAAACGTTATGTTTGCTAAATAGCCACTGCAAAAATTGCGTCAATGGTATTTTTGATGTTTGTCTATGCTTGTGTGTGCAACTCACGCTTTTCATCAGATCAAACATTAATTTTATTTGATCGACAAACGAGATTATCGTTGTCTACCGGATCTCTTTAGTTAACAGGGCTCCCGAATAAACGTGCTCTTTTTAAAGACAGATCAACAAGATAGTTGGAAAGAATATTGAACGAAAAAGGCGGGTAAATAACGCAAGAAAAAATAAACTATCTGTCTACATTTCGCGGCCGCAGAGTCAGTGTCTGTTCAGTGCGGTCAACATTGCTTGGGCGTGGCTTTAAAAAGGGGCTCCTTGGAAGCGGAAGTGATTTTTTTATGAACCATACGTTGGCTTGGGGTGGAATCGGTGTCAATTGCAATCTTACCGTTCTCGGATTTGGGTGATTCAAAACAACGTTTGGATCGCTGTGAATTTCGTGAACATTTACAAACCTTTCCAACGTGTAAATTTCATGTGGACGACTTATACTACATTTAATTAGGATATTTAAATTCGGATGCTAATATAAATGAAACTGAAAAAGCAGGCGCATGTGAATACTGTAGGAGTAGTTTCTTTCCCTTTCGGGAATTAAAATTTCGATTATAATTTTTTCATATTTATTCTATAGTAGTCCATGATGCAGCTCAAAATGGCTTCATCGTTAGATTTAAAAGTCAGTTGGTGTACCGCTCTCATCAAGTTCGTTTTGTTTTTTGGGTGTTTGTTACACACAGCTAATGCACATGGAGGTGAGTCAATTTTTAGTGTGACCCATGGTCGATACAATAAAAGTGTCCATTAGAAGAATAATCTGGTTGCATTCGCAATTGCCAAGCCTATTCCTTAGTTAGGGTAGTGTTATAATAGTCCCGTTTGTACACGTTAGAATCCATTTTCCGTGCGTTTCGTAGCCGATGGAAAATGTAGCCGCGATTTTCTTGTTCTCATTAATTTGGAGATAATTACAAACAGCAGTAATTTTTGTCAAATCACGAAGGGACATGGAATTCGAATTTTTTAACCAAAAATTGTGGCCTAAAGTCGCGTAAAACCATGATGAATTTTACGTATTACATATTTTGACCGTGATAGAAATTTGCAATGCAAGTAATTGGTTCCAAAGGCGCGCCAAAATTTGTTATAGAAACATTCCCGTTCATAACTTGGAAACCTTGGACCGGAACCAGTGATTTTTACTGAAAATTTTATTTTTGACAGTCAATACAGGTATTTTAGTGGATTTTAACAAAGTGTACTCAATTTTTCTAAAAAATTATAAAAATCAGATCTCTAATGGCTAAAGATCGGGTAAGCATAAGTCCCGAATCTCATACTCTAACCGACCATTTTACAGGAGAAGGAGCGGGAAAGAAAATATGGGAGGATTGGTCAAACCAGCCAGCATTGGAACGGGATCGAATGTATTATGGGCAATTTCCTGAAAATTTCATGTGGGGAGCTGCAACAGCAGCATATCAAACAGAAGGGGCTTGGAACGAAGATGGAAAAGGAGAGAGTGTGTGGGATCATTATACTCATAATTCACCTTGTTGGTAAGAATTTTAACGACATGGTGTTTATCAAAGAATGAGTCCCGAGGTATCGTTTAGTGAACTGTAAAACATCCTTGTTTACTTGCGATCAAGGGTGGCAGTACGGTACGGTACGAAACTTTTATCGTACCTTTCGAAAATTTTCGTACCGTACCGTACCGTACGATATTATTTTTTTCGTACATCGTACCGAACTTCGTACCTGTACGATATTAAGTTCGATTAATATTTTTCATTTATCGTACTAAATTTCGTACTTGTACGAAAACAGGTACGATTCGCTGAGCAGCAATTTCGTACCGTACCAAATACCAATGCATAACTAAGCATATGTCACCCCAATATCATTGTTCACAAGGATGTGCAATTCACGCTTTCATCACATTATTGAATAATGCTATTTATTTTTTAATGTCAGACAGACGTATTCCCGACATGCCTCGTTGTCTACATAGTGACTTGGCTGTTTTGTTTTACAAAATATATCTTCTAATTAAGATGAGCATCATCTAACACTCAACTCAAAACAGCCTAAATATATCTTTATATTCTGATGTTTCTGCTCTGAGAATATACTTCTGCGTGTCAGAGTACAAACAAAACGTAATAGCGGCGGTTACTTGTTAACTCAGTTGCATAGGGAGGGAGAGGGAGAGAGAGTTTTTAATTTAATTTTCATAAAATTTTCGCGCAAGTGCGTTGCGCAATACTTTTCCCTGAATAATTTTGTACCAGTACGATATTAAGTTCGATTAATATTTTTCATTTATTGTACTAAATTTCGTACTAGTACGAAAACAGGTGCGATTCGCTGAGCAGCAATTTCGTACCGTACCAACTACCAGTGTCCAAATCAGCTTTATTTGTAAGATCTGGCCACCGCAAGAAACGTCACCAACATCTTACATCAAAGTGATGAAGTTTTATGCCATCTGGTTTGAAATCAGTGAGCACAGTAAAACATGGGCATAACTAAGCATATGTCATCCCAATATCATTGTTCACAAGGATGTGCAATTCACGTTTTCTTCACATTATTGAATAGTGCTATTTATTTTTTAATATCAGACAGACGTATTCCCGACATGCCTCGTTGTCTACATCGTGACTTGGCTGTTTTGTTTTACAAAATATATCTTCTAATTAAGATGAGCATCATCTAACACTCAACTCAAAACAGCCTTAATATATCTTTATATTCTGATGTTTCTGCTCTGAGAATATACTTCTGCGTGTCAGAGTACAAACAAAACGTAATAGCGGTGGTTACTTTTTAACTTAGTTGCATAGTTGGTGAGGGGGAAAGAGTTTTTAATTTAATTTTCATAAAATTTTCGCGCAACTGCGTTGCGCAATATTTTTTCCCTGATTAATTTTGTATATTTCATAGCATTTAGCCTTCAAAGTGAGAATTTTTATTCAATTTTTTCAAAAATCTCAGCAGGCTTCTGGCGCTCAGGTACATTTTCCTGTTTGGTGATGTTTATTTCACTCTTAAAACATGTATTTTTGTTTCGTTCTCAATAAAATTTTGCGCGACTCCGGCAGCCTAATCTTTTTGTGAATTTGAAAGCCTATGTTTGCATGTTGGAAAAAATGTCCCCCCTAATTTTTTTTCTGGATCCGCCACTGTAGTTGGTATATTCGGACAGTGGTTCTTACGCCATTGTGAATTTTAAATAAAAACCGGTTAAACCACATCGGCGATGCTAACGATAAATTCAGAAACTACACCGTGATTTTTAGTATTATGAATGCTGCTTATCTTGTCGATTTTAATTGGGCTATCACAACTTTCGTTATTACAGAAAAATGCATTCAGAATAAGACGTCATAAATCAGCGGCCTATATGTATTTCCACGCAATCACAAAATTTAACGCCACTGCAGTAAAACCGATATACGGCATAGCTCATCTAATCAGCTCAAGTAAATCAGTTGCATTTTTATTACCATACCTGCGCCGCTTTTAATCATTTTAAAATTGCCCTTCAGTTAAAAATTCTTTGATGGTCACAATTTATATTATCAGCGCCCCGTTATGAAACGGCATAGATGTTAAATGAAATTATTTTCCTGGATTAATTTGAGAAGAATAAAGTTTAATGCGGAGGTACGAAAAATAGTGCGGTACGGTACAAAACAAGATATGACTTTCATAACAGCGAATAATGCTCGAACATTATTCGCTGGCTGTTATATATGTCATATCTTGAAGCTTGACGAAATGAAAACCTTGATTTTGAAGATGGGTGATGATGATTCGCAAACCTCTCCAAGTAATTATATATACCTATTTATATTGTTATCATTATTTTCTATGAAATATGGTAAAATTAACTTGACTTGAGATATCTTCGTGGGATTATATCGAATCACAGAAATGAGTAGATTGTTCGAATTAGTGATGACGAGCTTAGTTTTTTCTTAAATTAGGTAGAGTGGAACGAATTTATCACAAAACTACTAAATAACCCAGTTTGACTTTGAAAATGAGATAGGCCTAATACCTTAATTGAAAATACCGTAAATTGGGTAATCATCGTTTAGATGCATTTGAACATTTTATAGATTTGAAGGTTAATATCTTTGTATAGTCTATTTATAATCTTTTTTAATGGAAATATGATTTACCTATTTTCTATACTAGATACCTAGTTTTTGAAGCAGGGACCTACTAATAGTTCAAAAGGAAAATTTGTTTGTAGTTAAAATAGCTAAATCAGATATCAGCGAAACTAGGTATTTTGAAAATAAAAATGAAAACACGGTGAACTGGTTAAACGAAATACTTTCACTGAAAATTGCCAACAGGAATGTGTATCTTTCCAATCGGATATGTTATTACGATATTTGTCGCAATTCCATATGTTACAACCCTAATTATGATATCGTGCGTCTTATCACAGGTCGGTCTTCAGAGTTCGTGTTACATTTTTTACAAGGATAATCCTTCCAATATTGTTTTATGATTTGTTTGAATTACAAGGTCCGTCCAAAGTTCATCGAAATCGGTCACAAAACTTGTATTAACATGCCGAATTTCAGTTTACAGATGCGTACTGATATTGCCTCGCGTATGTTAATCGAATACCATTTGTGGCTGGTGCTTCGTGGAGTATAATTTTTGAAGTTATTAGTAATTTTCTTACCGTTTAAACACTGTGAACTTCATACAAGGGTGTCACCAAATATTGACTTGCCCTAACAATGTGATATTTGTCTGCCCAGAGCAATCAGTCGGCTTTGGGTAGGTTACGTAATCTCGTCACCATTGGTTACGACTTCTTCCACCTATATCCTTGTCCACCGTCTATAGCAGTGGTGGCCAGACCTGCTTCATGCTCGAGCCGCATATAACAAAATCCAGTTTTAAAAGAGCCACAACACAATAAGAAATATGAATTGTATACAATATTTGGACTATAACTGGGATTTGGGATAAATAACTATGTAAAACTTTCTCTTTTATAACTCATTTCAAATACGAATTTATTCACTCACAACGAAGTGTAGCTATTGATTAATATTAGTGCTGCGTGGTACACTGTGAGTCTCCACCTGGGCTGTAAGATGTTGAAATTAGGTTGGTATGATGTTAAAGCACTTCGGAGCAGTTCCGTCAAGTGTTGGTTTGTCAAAACTGAACGGTATTTTAACTTTACAAATTTCATCATGGAATACAATGACTCACAACAGTATGTTGTGCTGAAAAGAGAAATCATCCGGATAGCTGTTTTCTTTAGGTTCGGGTATTTTGCTTCTGGGACTGTTTCCAGAACTCAATTGTACTCAGAGATGTATCAACCTTTTTCAAAGCGAGATCTTCCTGCAGTTCCATTTGACTATTACATCCACTTTGACTATTGCTAACAATCAGTCGATTGTTACTATTTGTGATAAAAGGCTTAGTTTCATAATCTGATCAAACAACAAACGGGGAAAACGCATGTCTAATTCACCAATTCTAATCCATCAAAGAGCCGCAATCCAAGTCTCAAAGAGCCGCATGCGGCTCGAGAGCCCAAGTTTGGCCACCCCTGGTCTATAGCATTTCAAAAATAACAGTGCGCCAAATTTAAGTTATTGGTTACGGTCAAGCATGTCCGTGATTGATATTTCAAAAAATCTTTTTATTTTTTTTATAAACTGCTGAAAATAGCGAGAGTTCGATGAAAATGCTTGACTTTCAGTTGGACTAAATTTTTCTCACCGAAATCTTATTTTTAGGTGGATGCGAAACATGACAGGCGATGTGGCTTGTGATTCTTATCATCAAATGGATCAAGATGTTCAAGCAGCAGTTGATCTAGGACTAGGTTATTATAGATTTTCAATTGCTTGGACTCGAATTGTTCCAGATGGTCGCAACGGTGCAGAACCAAACGCAGCAGGAATAAAATTCTACAACGACACAATAAACAAATTATTAGCTGCTGGGGTCGAGCCCCTTGTCACACTCTTTCATTGGGATACACCTTATGCTTTGCAGGAGGAATTCGATGGATTTGCTAGCAGACAAATTATTGAACATTATGCATATTATGCGGACATTTGTTTTAAAAATTTTGGGGATCGAGTAAAGCATTGGTATACATTCAATGAGCCGCTGACATACTGCTGGTTGGGTCATGGTCTTGGTGTCAGTGCCCCTGGAATGTTTCGAATGGCTAAAGGAGCTTATGACTGTGGGCACTACATGCTTCTGGCTCATGCGACTGCATATCACAGGTAATATTACATTGATCAGTCAAATTTATTCCCGGCAGTTATTAAAGAAGCTTGCCAGTTAACCTCTGTTTTAAATATCAAATGACGTTCAAACGATTTTATTTCAAATTACTTGTGTCAGCGCGCGTTGTGTCACGAAGATCAATCCTGGTCTTCTATATAATGGATTTTCGGTCATTCACCAAACTGTCCCTTTATGATCTCTTTCACGCTGCAAGTTTATTTATATCTACGTACGGTAATGGCGTACTGGGAACTGAATGTTTGTGGCGAGGGGTGCTTGTAGAGGGATATTATATCCGGCGTAACACATTCTCATGCTCTGGGTGCAGTTTTTATGTTCAATTACAATAGAAAGGTCTAGCGTCTCCACTGATTCCATTAATCATTTTTTACGCAAAAGCACGTTTTACAATAAGTTTCGAGCTAGAAATTCGTTATACTAGATGATAATTTATAGATAAAATAAAAAGTAAAAACAAGTAACATAAATACCTCACTATGGATTTAAAGTCATTGCGTGTAAGTTACTGATCTGTACGTTATTCCGTTATTTTTCATTATAGTTATTCGATTTCCGTCGAATTTTTTTCCAACTACTCGGCCAAACCGAGTGCTGCAACGCCTGTGACATCATCCCACTTTAAAGTATAGACTGCCAGAAACTGAGGATATTCCCTTCTTTACACAAGATGTGATTATAATATCAAGATGTGATTGTAATATACGTGCCCCACGAGCGTCCAACTCAGGCGACGTCAAACGCCAATTGGTTGTTCACTACTACTTACCATTGGGATCTGATGTAGTTTCGACAAGATTATGCGGAGGCACTGCTGCTCATATATAGATTTTTGAGTTTGTTAACAAATTTAAAAAATCCAAAATTCCATTGTACATAGTTTTGACTATTCCATATTTGGCGTAAATCGCATCAACAATGCGTTTTGCTATTTGGAATATACAATTACTGCTAATGAACAGTAAATTTACTGCAATTTTGTCGCAGTGGTACATTCTCAAGAAAAATCACATTGCGTGAAATCAGGGTTGGGAACGAGTCACGCCACTTCGAGTCCCAAGTCAGTTCGATTCGAAGAACACGCGAACTGCGGAGCCGAGTCCAAGTCTTACAGAAATTAAAGCCGAGTCACTGTACTTAAAGGTCGCAAGTCAAGTCGAGTCATACATTCACGAGTCACAAGTCGATTTCTAAATCTATTCGACAGCAATGACATTGAATTTACATTGCACATTTTGCACCCGGAGGGGGTACGTCAGCCACGACGAAAGCGGCATGCTGAATGCGAGGCCGAGGGTAAATTCGGTCGTCAAATGTGTAATTTTTATCCCTCCCCTTCAGCATATTTGCCCGTAATCAAATGCAAATCTAAAATGTTTTATTTAATTTGCCTGGCGCAAGGTTTATCCATCATCATTGCGTATTAGAAGATCCGTATATTAGAGGATGTAAGCCTTTCAATTCAACATAAAATCTTATTTCCCCGAATGTGAACCTCACTTTTTGATGTTGGCGATATAATATATATTACGATGATGTTCTTGACATATCAGAAATGCTCGTTTGTTAAGCACGCCATTATATGCATTAGTATTCTGTATTTGGCATGGTTTGGCGGAAAGTTATCTCTGTTTGTTTCATTCAACGTCTTTCACCAGGTACAATGATGTATATAAAGAGACACAACGAGGTCAAGTATCGATCACCATCAATGTAGAATGGGCTGAGCCAGAAGATCCACAAGATCCAGAAGATGTTGCGGCAGCCGAAAGATACATGCAGTTCAAAATGGGATGGTTTGCTCACCCGGTTTTTGTGAACGGAGACTACCCAGAAATTATGAAAGGTAGGAATTCTCAACTTTTTATTGGTTGAACACAGGCATCATACAAAAGGAAGTAACTTATAACCACTAACTGGCAAACAACTATATCTATACAGAAGTCAAGGTCAACGGTTCAAAAAAAACGACCAAGAAATTACTAAAATAACATTTTTGATATATTTTTCAGAATTGGTTAGGAATAAAACTGAGAATCAACCATGCTATGCTCATTTGGGATCAAGGCTACCTGTATTTACTGAAGAGGAGAAGGCATTTGTAAAAGGAACAGCTGATTACTTTTCAATGCAAATGTACACATCTCGATATGTTCATGATTTTTACCCCCCAGATTGGTTTGTGGCAGCAATTGCAGATCGTAATAATCGGCAAATGTGTGACCCCAGATGGGTTCAATCACCATGTAAGTATTGCAATATGATTAATTGACCTTGAAAATAAAATAATGAAAACCAGTATGGGATATGATGATTCATTCATTCACATAATTTGTACCGGGCCAAAAGATTTTTGTAATTCTGACTTTTCATAATCGTGTTCTATCGGGCACGCACGAACAATTGAATGAAGACGCCTCTGTGTTGAGGTCTGTTGGTGTTTCATGCAAATCAGAGTAGAATCTAACAAATCCATTCTGCCTAGTAATTTATTTTCGATTGAACGAAATTCACTCCTCTCCCCCTTTTTGACTGTTGCTTCAAAGGTGAGTACTCAACATCAGGTGAAAGAACAATAATATATTGTGCACTATTGATTTATTTTGTGTCATAAATCTACCGGGTAAATGATTTCTATGGTCTGCCTGTCTCTTAACAAATATTTTATTTTTATAATGTGATGTATAATGAATATTGTGAGACGAAATAAAACATATATATTGTGTGACACATTATGACTATGACTTTGCATTCTAAACCACTGTATCAAGGTATGCCGGAATAAAAATGCCTTATTCAATTGTTTATATAATACTGGAAATTCATTATATGGAATAATATGTTTCTCATAATTTCTATTGTATGATTGTGCTTCAGCTGCAGGATGGCTACGAGCAGTTCCATGGGGTATCCGACGACTTTTAAACTATATAAAAATGGAATATACTTCATTACCAATCTTGATCACAGAGAATGGTGTAGACACAAATCCAGTTTATGATGATTTTAATCGAATAAACTACTTCAAAACACATTTCAGTGAATTGTTGAAAGGTATATTAGAGTACATACATATTTCCCATCATGGTTTATACTTCCAAGCAGTCAGGTATGGACTTGGTTTGAATCTCATATAGCGTTGAATTTTCTTCGCTTTGTTGAATAGCGCCACAAAAAATGTATGGTAGGTAGAGCCTATGTTAATATGAATTATTGCAGATTACAACTGTTACTGTTACTGAAAATGCTAAAAAGTATCTCCTGTAGTGCCATTGACTTCTAGTTCATATCATTAAATATAATTGTTTTGCCCACCCAACATTGGTTTTAAATTTTATTGTTTGTATATCCGTTGTAAATGTAGAAGATTGTTTGGACCTGTTATGTGTTGATTTATAGATTAGTGGAATAGTACCATCCATACCATTTGTACCATGTGTTGGTTTACACTTTAGTAATAGACTACGTCATAGAAAACAAGAATTCCATAAATTTACGCATATCTAGTCGAATAAAAATTAATTGATTTCTTTATAGCTATACACATTGACGGTGTTGATTTATTTGGTTACCTGGCATGGACATTGATTGATAACTTTGAATGGGCTCAAGGTTTTGGACCCAAGTTTGGAATTGTCTATGTCGATTTTGAAGATCCTAATCGGCAACGTTATAACAAGAGATCGGTTGACTGGTAAACTTTTAAATGATAAATATTTTAGTGAATATGTTATGCTGCCTCATTTTTTGGTTTTAAAAGTGTTCATTTTATATATAGAAGAGCTAATGTAGACAGATTAAAAAAAATAAAAATTAAAATGATTGTGATTTTTGTGTGAATACTGATACTGATTTATGTGTGATAATTTTGTTCGAAGCTCGTGGAGAATTGTGATTCAATGAAAAATTCTGTGTCTTTGCTAAAAATTTCTATTTAGCATTGTAGTTGGGAATAAGGTTGGAGTTTAAATTTGGAAATGTGATACTAAAATGGCTGTGTGTGTGTTAAAGATTTACCTCTTTGATACAGTCTGTGATAGCCTTTTGGTTAGGTCATAGCAATTCTTGCCGGTGTTTTTAGTAAGAACATATGGAAGTTTATATTGTTTATAATCTCATTAGTTTGGTTTATTACAACTGTTATGTATATATTTATTGGATATGGAACTATAGTTTGCTCTATTTAACAAGTATTATACTTATTATGTTAAAGCAAACAAATATGAAAAATCATAGGATTGATGTGTCACACCACAAAATATATTTAGGTATAGAGAAGTGACAACAACAAACAGTTTAACAGAACCTGATAGAGAAAAGGTGTTTTATGGAGAATTTCCAAAAAGTTTTGCATGGGGAGCAACAACTAATGCGTATTCGGTATTTAAGACATTTATTTATTTTCTATTTTTAACAAACAGTGGTTTCACAAATGAAGAAAAAGAGAGAACATATCCCAAGTTTGAAAAGAAGTGCATTTTTTATCTTTCTTGGGCAATGTCTGTGTCTCTCTAAACTTTTTGCATTTTACTTAAATACTATATTGAATTCAATTCTCTGCTATCTATTAATCAATTTTAACAAAGATGATTTTGTGTACAAATACCATTCATGGAAAGTTTTTGGAAGTACATTCCAATCGATGTATAAAAAATTTTTTCTGAGATATTTGTTAAAAAAAAATTGACATTGACTTTCTTTTCGATTTGATTGTACAATTCATTCGGTCATTAGTATTCGAAATTTGATTTTTTCAAATATTATATCAAGATTGAAGGGGGACATGATGCAGACGGAAAGAGTCAGAGTATATGGGATGAATTCACAGATGTATCAATGATTACTTCTCCAATTGTTGATAGATCAAATGGAAATGATGCTGCTGATAGTTATAATAATATTGCAAGAGATTTAGCAATTCTTAAAGAATTACGAGTAAGTTCTATAATCTGTTTAAAGTTTTTAATAGAAATACAGTACTCTGAATTTAGAAAATGAAAAATTTTCTTTGCTTTGAGTTTAAATATATTGTCAAAAAATTAAATTATATATTTGATGGCGATAATCTTTTTCCCTTATTCTTCTGAACTGTAATTATGGGAGTATTCCACTGAAAAAAATAATGATTGAATTTTCAATGTGTGTTTGCATGTTTTATGGCTAATCACGCTATTGTGTTACATTATCTTTTATCAGGTGTCACACTATCATTTTTCGATCTCATGGTCACGAATTTTACCAGATGAGGATCAAACCATCATCAATGAAGCAGGAATTAAATATTACAATGATTTAATTGATGGTCTGATGGCTATGGGAATTACTCCGGTTGTGTCTCTGCATCATTGGGATTTGCCCACAGTATGATTGTTTTTCATTTATTTAAAAAGTGAAAGAGAATGTAATCTTGGGAGTTCAGTGAAGTTTAACCGCACTTTCTTTTTAATAACATCACACTAAAACCTAATTATGTTGAAACAGTGAAATTTTTCATTCCATGCTGGCAGATGCAAAAAATATACTTATTCTTAGTTGACTCTTAGGAAAATTATCTTCATTCTTTGGTTACCATTGTCATGAGATGTACTGAAACACAGTAACTGTTAAATTAGACATGACATCTCTTCTATGGCTAAGTCTAAAATATGAATTGAAAGTGGTTTCCTACAAATATACTGAATTCCAGATGGGTTATGAATTAATTATTTTGAAACATTCAAATATTTCACGGGCATGATGGCCTAGTAACATGTTGGCATCGCAGGTTGAATATCTTGGGTTCGAGTCACTGCTCATTAGTCCATACCCCCACTCTCAACCCAGGATGTAATAACTACGCTAGGCTCAACCAAACAAATCTAACCCTGTCAATCTATAAGTTCACTTCAAAAAGTGACTGTAAAAAATATGTTACAGTAAAGGTAGAGCACCGGCGAGGCATCCAGCAAACCTCTCACATATATTCATCATCCATCACAGGATTCGAACCTGCGCCATGACGATCAGAGATGCACATCTCAAAGCGTATTCCCAGTGCTTTACTCATTGAGCTAACCGAGCACCTCAATGCATTACATTTTGTCAAATACGAGTCAATGATGGATCACGCAGCTTAGGCACGGTTCGTTTGGGACACGTGTTTGACAAAATAAATTTTCTGACTGGGCTGGCAGTATTACAGTACTACAGGTAGTACATTTTTTATTTCAGAGTATATCAGATATTGGATGGTTGCAAGAGAATGTTGCAGACTTTTTTGCCAATTACTCCAGAGTATGTTTTGAAAAGTAAGAATTACCACTTACAATTTGGAAAATGAAAACGTTAATTAATATCCTATGTTTTAAAGGAATATTTTATATTTGAGTTTTTCAAAGTTATATTATTAAGACTTTGAGCGTAATATTGCTGCAGGATTTCAGGTAAGAAAATAGAGAAATATTAGAGGATCTCCCCCAAACACGCACACACTGAGTTCTACTCTCAAACTTCATTTTGTTTTGTTTTACATTTAGAAAATAACAATTGGCATGTTGATTCATGATTGCAAAAAGGCAAAACAGGAGTTCAAGATAATCACTGACCCAAAAATATTTTAATTTCAGTTGAAAAAATTATTTTAGGGGTCTAGTATAACCTGATAAAAAAATCTTTTTTCGAGTTATTTTATCCACCTTAGATAAAATCATTTATTGTTATAATTGATACGTATTTTTTTCAGTTTTGGAGACAGAGTTAAATTGTGGATCACATTAAGCTCACCACAAGTTGAAGCAAAAAAAGGATATGATACAGCGGAATTTCCACCAAATAAAAAAGTAGATAGTCAATTGACGATTGTCACTTTATTTTTTGAAGCATTAATGTAGAAATATTAAAGTATAATTCAAAATGATTATAAAGTCAATGGCATAATATGTTTTATCAAAAGCAAAAAAATTAATAAATGCGAGCTTTGTTCATAGAACTATCTCCCAATCAGAAATTTTATTTTGTCAAGCATATGTCACAGAGAGACAACGCCTTGGCGGCATGATTTAGCGGTGACTCGTGCTTGACAAAATTTGTTGAGAGAATTTCTTGACTGGGCTATCACTTTTTCAATGTCACGAGTCTTGATTTTGATTTTCTTTTATGGATGTCGAATGTTGATCAAGTTCTTATTAATTACAGTTTTCTTACTTATTATTCCAGCAACAAGGATACCAGGCCGCACACATCATGATACTCGCACATGCAAAAGCTTATCATGTTTATGATAAAGAATTCAGACAAACACAGAGAGGAAAGGTAGAATAAATAATAATAGTTTACTATGTTTTGAAATATGTGGTATCTGGGATTTATTCATAAAATTTAAATTGATTTTAAATAGAGGAAGAACTAAATTCTGCAGCAGAACTCAGTCTTATCTAAGGTTTTTTCTAGAAGTATTGATGGAACTGGATAGGGACAGAATTTTATTTTTATTCTGGAAGAGAGGAAAAGCAAGAATATTACTTAACCATATGGTGAACCATGTACTCTTGTGCAAGTATCAGTTTCCATTCAGGAAATTGTTTGTACTAGGACCCAACAGATAGGTATATCGGCTGAATGTAGCTGAAATATTGGTATTGACAGTTTTTCTGCTTTTCTGAATTTTCGGCAAATGCTCATATCATCCCAGTGGGTCGATTCATCACTGGTTCATATTTACTTTCGTTTTCCGAGTCAGTTTTTCTTTCAGATAACTGTATTGCATTATTTTTTGTTAAACTGTGACTTTCTTCTATACAATGCTATTATACCTAACCAAAAATGATGTAATAGATTGGTATATGCTTTAAATGAAATGAGGAATTCAGTACTAACTATAATGAGCATGTTTCGATATTTTATTAACATTATCGGTGCATGAAATCAATATGAGTTGATGTCTAGTTTGTTCCTACCCATTTGATGATTTTTTTTGTGTGTTGTCGTGTTTGGTCAAAGAAGTCATAACCATTCAGTACGAGAAGCACCATTGTGTACCGCTGGATTGTCCAGAAATTCTCTCGCACATTCTCCATGCTTTTTTGAATTCGAACCTATGATCAAGACTATCAGAAATGATTAGCTCAAAGCACCTTACTGCTATATTTAAATTGAACAAATCTAGCTCTCACCTAGAACAAAATTATTTGTTATTTATTTAATTATTTATTGTTTAAGTAATAATGCTTTTGAAATGGTACAATAAACGAAGAAATGGCAGTATTTATATCAGGATTGTTATATGAAGTGTTTAAATGGTATAATTATCAAGTAACTATAATATTTCATATAAATTATGAATATCAAGAAAAGTAATGTGTAAAATATGGAACTTATGTATAATTGTATTTGAAAAAGATGTGTGTGATATTTATTTTCTAGTTGGAAATAATATCCTGTTAACTACAGTAATTGTTAATAATAAATGCTATTATTAATAACGAATGTTCACAATAAAAATTCATTAACGTTTTGTACTGCGATATTCTTATTTTCCAAGAATATAATTTAATTAATCTTTCCTAATAACAGATTTCAATTTCAATGCAAGCAATATGGGGTGAACCTTTTAATCGATTGAATCAAAATGATGTGGATGCTGCTGACAGATTTATGCAGGTATGGATTTTTGAGCATTTTGGTTAGAGTTGTCATTATAATTTTGTTTGAACAAAATTCAAAATTTACTATATAAATAGAATAATAATTCAACATTACAAATGAATAAAGTTGCTGATATTTAACCACATTATACCCATTAACAAAATTGCAGCCTGTTTAAATGCAGATGAGTGCCTGGGAAATGTTTTTAAATAAAATGTCTAGTTGAGTATTTAGTTTATGAATGAATTACTCGTGAATGGAAATTAAGTTTTCTGTAAATTTGATATTTCTGATCTTGAAAAAATCCAAAATTTGCATTAATAGTGTGCAACTACGAAAACAAAATTTGTCATGCTTACAACACATGTAAAATATTTGAACTGTAACTAACAATGACGTATTTGGAACCTTGAGAAAAAAAGGGGGGACTTAATTTTAAAGCATTTGAAAAAGCAAAATTCCAAAATTTACTTGAAAGGTAAAGCTTTCCAAAATGTGAAATGCTTGTTTTTCAATTGGCAAATTTTGACTGATTTCATGAATATGAAAAGTTTTCCACCTACTGAGAATATGAGGTATTTGTTGATCAATGATTACCTTCACCCTGCTTGATTAAATAATTTATCTATTCAACTTTTTTCTAATGTGAACCTCCGAGAGTGTTGGATTTTCATCAGTTTTTTTTTTTCAGAGAAAAGTAAATGGTACTTGAGCATTTTATGTTACGCATATATAGTTGCATATATAGTTTAGTTAGAGTGGTATTCCAAATTCATTATATTTGTATAGATTGATGTTTTTTACATTTCAGATAAACGAAATTGCTGATATTTGACCATATTTTGCCAATTCTGCAGTAAAGTCATGATTTATGTCAAATTTTACAGAGTAAAATGTCATGCATATGTCATGATTTTACTGCAAGATGAATCGACTTGAGAATAATCAATAAACGAAATTACTTTTAATCAGAATCTTTGAATACTTGACTACTAGGATAGGGGGCATCCCTAGTTACACAAGAAATGGTAAAGCAAGAAGAAAATGCAAAATGTTGACGGCTAGCTGCTATTATCTAGATGCAAAAGCAAATATTAGGCAAGAATTGTCTTGTCCTCTTGCGCAAACACTTGCATAATACTACTTGATGTAATGTATACATAGAGATAATAGAAAAACTTTGAGTAAATCGAGGAAATAAAAGATAAGGAAGACATGATTTTGTTTAATTTTATTCTTTATACATGTGTTAAATGTCAATATGTGTCGTCACCGAAACAAACAATATACGATTGTTTGCAGAAAAATAAATAATGAACACATGAACCAACCGTATGTTAATATTAAACCACACTAATCTAATGCCAGTTACGTAATAGTATCACATTGTGTTTGTTTCTGCTAGAATTCCAAATAAAACCATGCCTGTGAATATAAAGTATACTTGTGAAAATGTTAGACAGTAATTCTCAATTTTTTGTAGTTAAAACACATTAAAATATAAATATTCTGTGAATTTTAAAAACTACATAATGTGCAAATAATTGGCTATAAACTGTAAACTTATTTGTCGAATAAAATTTCATAAATACTTTTATTTCAACTCCATATTCAGCATATTGGTAACAGTAAAATGCGATGATCAGTGAAATATATTGATAAGAAATAACCAAGGGAGTAGGCTGTTCAAACAAACCTGGAATTTATTTCAGAATGGTCTTATTGAATATTAGAACAAAATGGTAAAAAAAAAATGTGAGTGGCACATGTTTGCTCACCTCACCCAGTAAAATATTGAACTTGGAAAAGAATGTTCACTTTGATACTCACTAAATGTGTATTTTTTTATATTTCGCAATGGAAAAATGATTAATTTTGACACAATATTTATATAAAGTCATCCATCTTTGAATGTTGTTGGGTATAATATCCTTATGAGTTCATTGGTAGGTTAGAGCAAATAACAAGATAATAAGGAAAAAAATTTTGGAAACAGTCATGACTTGGATACGGAATACAAATATTTATTTTATTATGAGCTGACTCATTGTTTTGCAGTGGGAGATGGGGTGGTTCATGGGTCCACTTATCTATGGTGATTATCCTGTTGTAATGAAGAAAAAGATTTATGAAAAAAGAATGGAAGATGGTATGCCCGAGATCTATTTTCCCCAATTCACAGCTGAAGAAAAAGAATTCATCAAAGGTACCTTTGCTTTGCACCAAGTTAGTTCCTGTCTAACGTAATAATACACACTTAAATGTGTTTTGATTTGCTATCCATCTCAAATTGAAAATATAGCAAAAGGACAGTTCTTTCGTGTTGAAATTGGCTAAAATTAAATTATATCTTAAATATGTTTGTGTTTTAATACTGCTGATCTAAAGCAGGTTAGCAGAATCTTGTATCCCTTGACAAATCCAGATTATTTCCATTAAGTAATTCCAAAATCTCCAACATCTTCACTGCTATCAAATAGCAGTGTTGATAATGTAAAATTATCAACACACCACTGAAGGTAGCATTCTTTATTGCTCCAGAAGTAATGTACTTTGCTGAATTTTCTTCTGATTGTGTTTTGAAGTGTTTTTTTACTCAGATGGATGTTTGGGTAGCAAAGTAGCTGATATTATACCAGTGTCATGTATCTGAAACCAAAAATTATTTTAAAATAATATTTTTTGGATTTCTCACAATTAAGATATGAAGATTATTCCTGTTATTCTGCCTTTCCTGATTCGGATACAACCATTACAAGTTTTAAGTTAGTTATTCGTTTGTGATAAACTCCCGATCTCTGATTACATCTTTTTCATTGCTTTACTTTAGTCTAGTTCAGTAATTGCTATATTGTCATTTTTATAGGAACTGTGGACTTTTTGGCAATCAATCACTACACTACCAACTATATCAGTCAAGCAGATATTTACGGAAACCAAACGGCACCAATCCTATCTGCAGACGAATGTCGAGATATCCCTACAGCAATTCCTGATCTCCCTCCTCTACCTGAATTACCAGACTTATCATGCGCAAATGAATCTTTCCCATTTCCTCGACCTGGTGATAGTGAATATGATGAGTGGGTGAAGTGGGCTATCGAACAGAGTGCAAGTCATGGAGGCAATTATCCCAGTAAATCAGAAGAAGAGAAAGCAACAGGTGACTAAGCATTTTATTTTCATTTACAAAGTGAACTGAAGCTTTGGTTGGAGCGAACTACAGAAACTTTATATCTATTGTCCCTCATGGTCTTCTATTCTCACTCAGTGTTACTAGACTTGGGCAAAATATTCAACTCCTCCAAAATAATTCCGGGAAACTTAAATCAGTTTTCGAATATTACATCCCATTTCTAAATTCATAACAACATGATAAAAACGGTGTTAATATGAGCAAATGCAATAAGGTATAAGCTGTCTACTTAATATAGGAAGTGGCAAAACATCGGTAGTATCGATTGAATTGATTGCTACTGTTTATTTTAAAAAAAAAGATTAAATAAGGCTTAAACAGTTTAGTCTATTTTGAAATATATTATCCAGGCACGAATGTAACTGAAAAATCCTTGTTAAGAATTGTTTCTGGCTGAACTTGCTTTGTGCAGCACATGTTGAATGCTATATGCCAACTATAATGGTTTGGTTTTGCAGTATTACCGTAAGATAATTATACTTTAACTGGATCATCATTCAAATCTCGTTTTTTTTTTTATTTCAGAGAGCGCCGTAGTTGAGCCATACATGGATGTTTTCAGATCATACGATTGGGGATGGCAGGTTGGAATAGAAGATCAATATGTTGTTCCGTGGGGATTGAGAGAAATACTGAAATGGATGAAAGGTGAATTAAATAATGGATATGATTTTTCTCCAAATATTTTGTCTGACTCCCAAAATACATCTAAACTGAATGTGACGGAAAGGCCAGTTAAAGTCTCATTTTCTAACTTTTTCATATGTCAACCTATTTGAGTGAATCATCCAAAACAAGGCCTTTTACAAGCGGCCTTGTATAGATGAACACGTCTATTATTGTTGGAAGGATATAGTTTTCCAGTTTGGCCAAGATTATGCAAGTTATTACACGCTGGGTTGAGTGGTGGGTATGGATTACCGGGTAAGACTTGCAGGGACTTGAACCCGACATCTTTGCCCTGCTGTGCCAATAACAACCACTAGACCATCATGTCCCTTCACTATGTTTTGAACCTCAGCAACAAGAGTACCAGTCTTAATGTTACTGTTTTATTACCATTGTGTTTCTTTATCTTAAAGCTCAATATGGAGATTTGCCTATATATATAACTGCGAATGGACTTTCTGAACCGATAAAAGTCAAAGAAGTTTCTGATTGCAATGTAGAAAGCCTGGGACATTATGTTGTGTATGTGTGTTTTTATTTTTTTAAATTCAATATGAGGTTCAGAGGATAAGATTTTAAATTTTCACCAGTTCTTTTGTGTGTGTCATAAGAAATGGCTGAAAGAAAACAATGAAGTTGTAGGTTGTTCTACAATCACCCAGGGCAAATGCCCCTATATGAAATTTTTCCCCCATTACCTTGCCATGGCTATTGGATGCTGCTGTCCTTGCTTAGAGTGAGAAAATTCTTAAATCCAAAGTTGGCATTGCTAACAGTAATTGATGCCTATAAAGTGGATGATCTGAGGGAAGAAGATGAAAACAATTCTGGAAAATACTTTTTTATTTTGCAAAATCAATGTTTTCTTGAAAAAGAGAATCAAATATAGACTATATTGAATGGTGATAATAAAATTTTACAAAATGTATTTAAATTAGATATTGTGTTTTTTCTCTTATTTAGAAATCGCGATGTAGGACTGGATGACAGAGAGCGAGTAGAATATCACAGATCATACATTGATGAAGTTTTAAAAGCAATTCATCTTGACAATGTTGATGTTCGAGGATATTTTGCGGATTCTCTGATGGATGGTTTTGAATATCTATCTGGTATGAATTTATATTTTCTTGTATTAGGGTTTGGTAGACTTTTATTCTAAATAAAAATGCTGATCGAAAATTTGTATTGATTATTAAATAATGCGAGGGAAAGTAAAAATTTTGGATTCTGCTAGATGTGTTCTAGGGACATTCTTATCCAAACAGAATTTGATGGAAGGTAATTTTTTTTCGATGTATCCGAATTGACCCATTTTGCCGTCAAAATGTGATATTTGCCGAACTTAATGCTTATAAAGTTTGTCATAAATCATGATTTCGTTGCAATATAAGCCAATTTTCTCTTAATATCTCTTAATATTATTATTTGAATAATTATTAATTTGTTACATATCTTTAATTCTCATATATATATATTTTTTTTGTGGAATACATGCCACCACTGATGTGTGTTTCACGATATGCTTCATCAGCGCGACGGTGGCATATATCAAACAATAAAACTCCAAAATGTCATCACACCAATCCAAGGAATTCAAGTCACTGAGATGTTTTTTTTGATCAAAAATTTTTGATTGAGAGGATTGGTGATTAATTTATTTGTGTTCATGGCCTCTGTGTTTATCAGTTTGGCTTTATTGGCTATCCCTATCTGACAATTCGATTATCTTCTACTAAACTGAGTTTTCTTGATCAAAATTTAATCACTTTCATTGTTATTGGCGACAGGTTATACAGAACGATATGGTCTTTTTCGAATAAATTTTGACACGTATGAAGCAACAGCTAAAAGTTCTGCACATTTTTATGCATCTCTAATTCGAGAAAATGGAATTCATGAACCTAAGCATCAGTGCCAACCTAATAATGACAGAGATAGAATGATATATGGACAATTTCCAGATGGTATATTGTATTTTGTTTATTGTCTTCTTGAGGTTGTATTTATCTCTAAACTACTAGGACTAGGTTGTTCTATAATGCCCAGAATCCTTGTTTTAAAAATGGCAGTACATGAAGTTAGTACGTGGTTTAATCTGCAATTGTTAAAATTGTTTAGCTTCCAGCAAAGCAAACTTTAGGCAAATCTTAAAGGTAGGATTAGATTTGATTTTTTAATGCTGCAGAGGATCAAAGTCAAGGACACAGGTCAACCATATAGCAAACCACAACCTGTTGTGCAGTTGTCAGTTCCGAGTTGGATGCAGGTTTTATCTAACTATTGATTTTTCCTGCGCATGAATGCATTTGCAGAGGCAGGAGACCATAACCATCAGTTGAGTGAATCATTGTGCGTCAGTGGTGATATGGCTAACATCTTCTTATATATGATCACACCACACAATATTTGAACCTCTGCCATCTATGCATCTGATACACATATATCAAAGTATATTAAAACTCTCTTACCGGTTAAGAAAACCGGCCATGTCCCACCATATTTATAAGTCACTCATACTTAATACCACATGATTAGGGGAGAATTTACAGACTGGGTTACAATGGATTAATCCTACCAGTGTGTTTTATCAGATTTCGCATGGTCATCAGCAACATCTGCTTATCAAATAGAGGGAGCTTGGGATGTAAGTGACAAAGGAGAGAGTATCTGGGATACTTTCGTACATGAAGGAAATCATGTTGCTAATAATGATACAGGAGATGTGGCTTGCGATAGTTATAATAATTACAAGGTTTGTTACTTTTTAAAAAATTATACTAAAAGAGAGAGTGAATTTAATTATTTGACAAATTATGTTTTGTTAAGAATGGCCCACTAATGTCAAGCATAGTAGGGCATGGTCCATATTTAGACAATTAATTGATTTCATCCACTACTGTCTGCATATCATAAGACACAAAACAATAGATATGTCATTAGTAGTTATTGTGTCATAATTTAGTCCATCATAGATACACGGTTGTCAAAACAATCTAGATGCTGCATCAGGGGTTGAGTTGGAAAAAATCATTTGTTAAAAGGTACGATATGATACGATCAATTTTTTGAATCATCATCAATCATAATAAATGATATATGAACATTTTATTTTATTGTTTTTATTCAGTGGAATTTCTATGCCACTTTCTTGCCGAAAGTTCAAAAGTTTATTTAGGTAACTTTATTACACATCTTATGTTATTTTAGGGTTTTGAGAATTTTCAACCTAAATTGAAAGTTGCTTCAAAAGGTAAGAAAATATGTGCTACTAATAAAATTTTTCTGTTTGCAGACCGATGTTCAGATGCTAAAGAACATGTCAGTTGGTTATTACCGATTTTCGATATCATGGCCCAGAGTTATTCCAACAGGAGAGTTGAATTCAGATGGAAGTGGTTGGAGTCAAGATGGAGTCAATTATTATAACAATTTAATAGATGAACTTTTGGCCAATGATATCACGCCAATGGTAACATTATATCATTGGGATCTTCCTCAAGTGAGTAGAGTGTATTAAACTCTAAACGCTTTTTAGAGACTTTTATAAAATAATTATCAGGGAAGTTGAATGAATATAGTTTATATGATGTTCAAAGTTTAATCGAAGTGATAGATTTATGCTTCGAAATGTCAGATAATTTGAATCAGTATATTTTGAGCATATTTGGAGCTTTATGCAAATGAGTCTTGAATCATTTATCATGATTTTATTACAAGGTGTAGTAGGTGAACGGCATTGAATTACCCTGAAAAAATTTCCCTTATGTTGAAAAAAGCATACAGTGGTGGTGGCTTTACCATTGCCCAGTGTAAATACCTACTTGGATTCGTGCCTTAAAGAAACTAACTTACAGTCTACAGAATGCAGTGTCAGCAACTGATCCTCAACTTTAACTGAATAACTGATGGAAAACATATATAACACAACTGATCTACTATAATAGTAAACTAGCACAATTTCCATAATTAGCAATGTAATGGAAAACTCAATTTTGCAGGATCTACAAACCAAATACGATGGATGGTTAGATCAAACTGGTGCTATTGTGGATGCATTTGAAGCGTATTCCGATTTATGCTTCAAACAGTTTGGCGATAGAGTCCAATTTTGGATTACCTTTAATGAACCATTCATTGTTGCATATCTCGGTGAGTGCTTGATAATATGATATAAAAAGAGACTTTCAAAGACATTATTATACTTATTTTTCGTAGCAATCATATCAGTCTTAAATATTCATTTGTTCTCAATTTTTCACTCGGTGCAAGTTGAAATTCAAGTTTTGAAAAGTCAGGGAAGTAACTTCAAATAGATATGCTTATCTAGTTTTCTACCCTAAGTCTGTGATTGGGTTGTTGCAGGGAATGTTTTGCTGACTTCAAATATTAAACATTGAGGTAAAATAAATCTGTTAAATATCACATTCATTACATTTTAGGCTATGGTGTTGCATCATTTGCACCTGGTCATTACGACCCAGCAAAAGGTCAATATTATGCAAGTCACAGTATTTTGAAAGCTCATGCAAAAGCATGGCACAAGTATGATGATTCGTACCGGACAGAACAAGGTGGCCAGATTGGCATAACATTGAATTCAAATTGGGTTGAACCTCAAATAGCTACAAATCCTGATCATATTGCTGCTGCGGTAAGCAAATTAAATGAAATTGTAATGTTGTAATTGTAGATTGATATCAGGTGATTGGAAATCACATTTTTTCTCGAGTGCCGTAAAGGGCAGCAAAAAGAGAGAAAAGATGTGATAGATAATTCTACGTATTGTGGTTTAGTTCTGTATGTGATATTTTTCACACAGTGCAGTTTTTGGTGTTACATTCTGTTGTAGCTCTTAGTCATATAAATGTTTGTTTGTTGGTCCCTTTTAGGTAAAAGGTGAAAGTTTTCTGGTTTTAACAAAAATTCAAATCGGTAGTTGTATTGTAAATAGGTTTTGAAGAATTTTAGTTTTTCTGTTCTATTTCCTATTTAATTTGAGTACCAAAGTGCCCCAATTTATTTAAATTTATATGAAGTTTTCATGAAACACAAAAGAATATTTTATATTGTAAGTATCATATAGTGTCTTAAGAATGCTGGTTAATTTCTATGTTTTGTAATTTCCAATTGATTTTGCCTTGTTATGCCAGAGTCATCTTTTAAATCTGATTTTTCTGCCTAATGTTATATTTATAATTTTACTCCCTATTTCATACATGTTTCCATTATTCGATCTCATTGACAGTAATATTTATTCAACAGGAAAGAAGTTTGGCCTTCAGTACTGGATGGTGGGCAGAACCCATATTTCTTACTGGAGATTATCCTGATGTTATGCGATACAACGTATGATTCAAATTTCATTGATGTTTATATTCCATACCCAAGAGCTCTGTTATGTTGATTGTCTTGCTCGGTAGATGCGAGATAAAATTGTGCAGATGATCATCACAGCAAAAAAGATTACTGAATGTTTTGCTCATGTAATCATGTTCTGGCTGATCATCATCATCTGACTGATGATAAAAGTATTGGTTTGAAAAAACTGTATATAGATATTAAACTCTATGAAGGGTTGTGGTTTACTTGCTGGTTTAGCTGTATTCTCCATTTTGTCTCCTGCAGAAAAAAATATCACAGTATCAGAATGGCACAATGTCAACTGCCATTCACTAAATGAAGTCCTCTGTATAATACAAATAAAATATTGTGCCAATTTCAGGCACCAGAAGGGAAACAAAATTCTGTCACCTGACATGATGTCATGCAATATTATTATCAAATAAGACTGAAAAACAATTGTAAAGTGCAGTGTGTGGGTATCTGTCCTGGGCAAGGATGAAACCATTTACTACTTTCTGATTAGTTATCATCTTCCAGGTTGGCAACAGGAGTGAATATTATAACATCACAGAACCAAGATTGCCAGAATTTACTGAAGAAGAAAAACAAATGATCAAAGGAACTTCTGATTTCTTCGGACTGAATCACTACACAAGCAATCTTATATTTCCAAATTCATACTATCCAGAAGATGGGCCTACCTATGATTCAGATCAGGTAATGCATGGCGTCACTATAATAGACTTATTTTATGTAGTTGCAAAATCCTTTATAATTTTTTACAATTACCATCATAACTTTGCCATGTATGAGACAAGCAACCTGATTACAGAATAATAAATAAAACAATAAATAAGAATTTGGCAAGATGTCGAAGAGGCAGGAAAATGCGACTGTATTTATAACTAGGCTACCACTGAAGTATTGAACAAACTATCATTAAAGAGACAATACCCATATAATAAATGCAAATTAACACCGTAAACTAAATTCTAAAATGCTCCATTCAAATTTCTAATGAATGATATTTTATGGCCTGGGTTGTGCTTTATCGTTATTTGAAAATTTGAATCAAGAGTTTTATTTGCTGAGCATTATATCCATGCTTTTTAATTCTAGGAAGCTAGCGGGGATGGTTGTGCTGAATGGATGGGATCAGGTTCCGATTGGTTGTATCAGGTACCATGGGGAATAAGAAAGTTGTTGAATTGGATAAAAGTAAGTAAACTATAGGCTCGAGCTGTTCCAGTCAGAAAATTTTATTTTGCTGAAAAATTTGCCACAGATGGACCACGTCGCCTCAGAAGCATGATCTATCAGTAACTTATAGTGATTCATAAAAAGATGTTCAGATATTTTTGTGACTGTGATTTGCTCTGGAAAATTGTGGGATTGATTGACCTCATATTTTTTACAAGTTACTCGGCTCAACTTTCACAGGTTTGGTAAAAAGCTTCATGTCATATTTTTTATGATTCGAGGGACCATCATCTGCTCACAATTTGAAGGAAAATAAATCAGTGTTTGGAAATAATCTTTTATTATATTGCATCTTTTTGGATGTTTGTTGAAGTCTTGTACTGCATAGGAATTATAAATTACCTTTCATCTGACTGATTTTTGAAGCTCAATGTAATTTATAACTTCATTCTAATTTTACAAGTTTTATAATATGAAACGAATAAAACTTCGGAAAGCTATTTTTGACTTTGTTTTTAATATGTTGTTATCAGAGAAAATATGGAGATGTTGATATTTATGTCACTGAAAATGGTATCTCAGAGAAAGATGTATTCGATTTGAATGACGAATTCCGTATCAATTACTACAGAAATTATGTGAATGAGATTCTGAAAGGTTTGTGTTTGCTATTATGGAGAATGACATTCTAAAAAAGTTAGATTTAATTCAAATCCTGAATTGAAATATTTTAAATTAGATCAAACTGTTGGAATAAATAATCAAAAATATTTTATTTGTTGAAATAGTAAAAGTCCAAAACTGTTTATAGCTTCTTGAGTGATAAAATTCAAGCTGTTAAGCAAATGCCTTTAAAAATTATATATATTGAATATTTTTGTGTAATTTAATTGATTTAATTGAAATCCTGAATTAAAATATTTTAAATTAGATCAAACTGTTGGAATAAATAATCAAAAATGTTTTATTTGTTGAAATAGTAAAAGTACAAAACTGTTTATAACTTCTAGAGTGATAAAATTCAAGCTGTTAAGCAAATACATTTAAAATATATATATATTGAATTTTTTGTTGTGTAAAATTCAGGTTGCATTACTTTTCCTCCTACTGGATGTTGATAAATACCAATATTTATTTCCATATATTATATATGGAATATATATATTATATTATAATATTATATTTTCTCACAAAATGAGTCCGAACACAAATGGAACGAAAGTACCGAATTTAATTCAGTTGTAATTTACCTTGAGATCATTTAGGCTTGTGATGTATCATTAACTGCACAAAGAATAGACACAAATTGTTTATAGCTGTGGACAATTTTTATTTCCTGTGACCATTTGCGTATTTTATCTGGTGGTGTGAACAAAAAAAATAACTTGATTACCTGAATTTTTCATTTGAATCAGCTAACGCTTATCAAGCACTGTTAATCAAAAATGTCCACCACCACTTACTACTGTCCACTGAGTACTATAATGACTGTGTTTTGGACATAGATTTTCTTACTATTTTTCATTTATTCATATATTTTAACAGCTGTAACAATTGATGATGTAAAAGTCAAAGGATATACAGCCTGGTCGCTTATGGACAACTTTGAGTGGGCGAGTGGATACACAGAACGTTTTGGTTTATATTATGTTGACTTCAATGATCCTGCAAGACCAAGAACTCCAAAGGAATCGGTGGCATTTTATAAAAGTATCGCCGAATTTAATGGATTTGAAAGAGCTGCGACAGAACCTTGGGAATACTTTTGGGGAAAGTAAGGATTTTACACACTACCATACAATTGTACATCCTTGTCTAAACATTTTTTGTTAGATATATTTAATATAGCTATATTTGGGATTTATGTTCTCAAAAAAACACTTTCTGATTGAAGAAACAATTTTTCATAAAATATTTTTTTTTTTCATTTAATTAAATTTTCTCTCTGCAAGGCAGGAAACTGGAACCAACTCAAGGCCACTCAAATACCAAAGATCTACCACAACATGTACTTCCAGCAAGTGCACACTGAGCGCAAAACCAGCGGGCTGAACCACTATAAACTACTGTAAACAGTGTCTGCCCTGGTGATGATCATCTGCCACCTCTTTTATTCTGATATTTAATTTTAAGAAATGTCAGGAGGACACTAGAGAACACTAGAAAATGACTCCATATCGAAAAAAACAACCAAAATGATAATGTTTTGTTACAGTAACTTAACTCCTTCACAAGGCTCTTCTCCAAGCAAATAGTTTTGGGGGCAAAAACAATGAAAATATGTATCTCTATATTGCATACTATTATTGCGTGCTTAATTGAACAAGAATTTTGTCTAATAAAATGTTTTTTGTTGTATAAAAATGCCAGATTGGTGGGGGGTGACTATACCTCCCTTTTTAAAACTCTGAATTTGAGGGAGATATGTCCCTCTACCCCCCATTCGGCCTGCCAGTCAATGGGGGTATGTCCCCCAAAAACTCCCACTCATTTCTGCACCTAATGGATTAAAGAAATGAATGACCATAATTTTTGTGAGAGTTCTGTGTTTTGTGGCCTTTTTACAACTTTATCCACATTTCGAGCACAATACATGCATTGAGACAGTTTCAATATGTAACTTTGTATATTAGAGTGCCAAGGTCTGTGTTTGCTCTCAGCTACTATTGGTAAGACTGAAAATGAAATGCAGAAAGCTTTGGTCCTGTGATCTCTAGCTTACATCTAATATTCAACCATAGACTTCAACACTATTCTTTCTGTATTGATTTGCATACAGTACTATGGCGCAACAAAGAGTCAAATCATGTCTACGCTGAGAGGGCTCAATCAAGACTGCTTCAGAGATATATTCCTGTTGTTGCCACAGTTTGAAAGGCAAAAACCTCAAATGAATACACAATAGAACATGTTAATCGATAATCAGAAGGCCATGTGAAATCTGTAATCGGTGACCAAAGCTAAATCAATAGCAACCCGGGGGTTGGAAAGTGCTGTACTAAAAATTAAAATGTCTCTCCAGTGTACAAAAAGCTTAAAAATTATCAACGGTGCTATAAAATAGCAGTGTTGTTGATTTGAAACCTTTTTGTCCATCTGAAGAAAATTACGTGTGAAAGTTCCCCAAACATCAGGAGAAATACAAGATTTTGTCACCTTTTGCCTTATATACACAACCTGTCCTTACTTAGTGCTAAAAATCATATACAATATAAATATTACAGAAGTGAGGTTGACCAAGATAGATTTTATCAAGATCATCTTCAAGATGATTTTGTATGGGGTGCAAGTTCATCGGCATATGGTGTTGAAGGTGCTTGGAATCTAGAGGGAAAAGGTAAAAAAAGACTTGTAAATCTTTCAAATCAATTACATGTCTAATATTGTGAATTAATATATATATATATATATAAACCTAAAAAGTAGTAAATTTGAAAGTAGATCATTAGGAGTTAGGCCAGCCAGGTACATCAATCATTTTTCGTTGGTGCAATTTGAGAGCCTTCCAGTTAGGTCAAGCTTACCCAAGCATTTATACCTCAAATTAGTATGTCGTGCATGAATTCAGCTTACTTTTCAAGAGTCGGACATAAGATCTAAAACCTATGATGTTAAAATAAACAAAGTGATAACAACGAATCTGAAGTATTGATTACTAAAAAGGTTTAAGGTATTGGTGAACTTTCACTTTATACACGTTATTGATACTTTGTTCGTCCATGGTCAAATTTCTCTTTAAAGCTTTTAATATTTTTTTGTGCAAGAGGCCTGCCTGATAGCAATCATGTTGACACTGTAAATTGAGAATATCTAGGACAAGTGTTAACTTTATGCCCACCACTCAACCCAGGATATAATAACATACGTACGCTCAGCAATACCAGAACACTCATGACCTTTCCACAACATTGGCCATGTTTAACTATTAATGCTTGTGACCTTGCTCTAAAGTCGTTGACCACGGATGACGCAAAACAAGCTGAATAAAATTCTTTTTTGAAGACTTCAGATTATGTAAAAAATGGCTTTTGTGGTTCGTTGCATTAGAAGTGTTTTATGGGCTAGACTGATTCAACTTTTTAACTGTTTCATTTTGTCTATTCAAAAAACTCATTTATTGCTATGTAAAATGATGGAGTAAAGAAGAAATATGCATTTTTTATTTTAATTACGGTAGGTGAGAGTATCTGGGACAGTTTCACTCATTCATCATCTTCAAGTATTCCGATCAGTGAAGAAATGAACAGTACTTATGTTCCGTACAGTATTCTTGATGATTATTCGTCACTCAAATCAGGAGACATTGCGTGTGATTCATATTACAAAGTTGATCCAGATATACAGGTAAGATAAACCTGAAACAATTTTACGGACTTTGCATTCTGCATTTTGTAGGATGTGAATAAAAGCAAGCAAAGAAGTAGTAGATAGTTTCAACTTCCTCCAGGCCAGATTACTATGAACTGCACTACTATGAGGATTCAGTTTCATTTGAGATGTTTTCAACTTAAAATGCAGTTGCTAGTATTACATTCTGTAGAGCAAACTTTAATGTTAAAAAATCTCAATCACAGTGTTGTGTCTCAATAGTTTTTTATAAATATTTTTTCAATATTCTGTATGGTTTGTTTAACACAAGATAATCAAAATGGACAAAAATAATTTTTAATGCATTTTGCAAATGTTGTGCTTTGCGGAATATGTTTGACTTTTGCTGGGAGGTTACATAGATGCCCAATATAAAAAAAACAAATTAATAAACTAATATTTTGTGATATATCACATACAAAACAATGGTAAATCTATAAAATTTTGTTTGCTTTGTACTAACAGCATCGGGCAAAACGCTTCAACATCATCAACACGGCTATTTAATAGCAGTGTTGGTGGTGTGGTATTTTTACAGAAGCTCGATTTCGGAGTATCGTAACTTTAATGCCAAAACTGGTATTTTTTGGTCACTCATAAGTAGAGTGGATCGTCCTGGATAATATGTGAATAAGTGAGGAATGTTACTGTTGTTTGAGTTTAATCAAGCCTACTCAACGTATTACCGTTACTGGGTTGATGTGTATGGACCAATCTGGTTTAAAACTTAAGATTAGATCTATTATTTCCAATATTCAGCTATTGAAAGGAGTCGGCGTCTCGCAATACAAGTTCTCAATCTCATGGTCTCGCTTGTTTCCGAATGGAGAAGTTTCTGACAATGGAGTGAATACTGATGGTTTAGCATACTACAACAGACTCATTGATGGATTATTGCTAAATGGAATACATCCAGTTGTCACATTATACCATTACGATATGCCACAAGCTCTGGAAGACGAAGGAGGTGAGGGAGTGTATGTTGAGTAAATGTTTGAGTGAGATAGATAGTTTTAGCTTTCCCCTGGATATGGCTCGAGTGTATTTATGAAAACTTGAGAATTTTTATTCATATTTATAAACATAGACACAAGCAATGACAATAAGACCTTAGTTGTATCAGAAGTAGTAATTAATACCTTAGATGTCTGTAGTGCTTTGATTGGTCACAAGTGGTCCGTGTTACATCTACGTCACAGATACATAAGATCATTTGTCTAAATCCAAATACATTATATTCTCCTTTTTTGAATAAGTACTAAAGATGATTAAAAAGATGTTCAGTATTTACATCCCTCTGACATGCACCTAATGCCAGTGCAATTTTTAAAAACGTAAAACTGCGGAATACCAATCTGTCAGGCTTTCACTTTATCATATGCTTTTGATCACTATTTTCAATTTCATATGGAGAACCAACATATACAGATGGTTCTTCATATATTGGAATTAACTGTGAGCGATTTTGTTGAAGTTTACTGAAGTTTGAATTTTACTGTTTGGGATCACGCCATTGAAAAACGTTAGGGTTTAAAATAGTGCGTATCACAGCAAAATATACATATAAGGATAAATTACATTAAGTGTTCTTCTTGCCTCAATTTTTCAGTATATCTATGTGTTGATGATTGTTCTATGGGTTCAGAAAATTCAACTATTTTGCTTTTGAATATATTAACATGAAAATATACTGTGTAAAGGTAGAAATTACTGCTTTCAGCATTATTGCAAAATGTTTTTGTGAGGAAACTAAATTGAATTTGCAATTTTTTAAAGTGTCGCAAGTACCCTATGTATCGCTGATGGATCGCACCGATACTTGACAATATAAAATCACCAATGTAGAGAAACATTCTTATTTTGCAGGGTGGCGTTCTACTTCAATGCCTTCATGGTTTGAATTATATGCTGAATATTGTTTCAAACAATTTGGTGATCGAGTTAAAACTTGGATTACCATCCATGATCCTTATTCTGTTGCATGGAAAGGTTATGGTACTGCTGAACATGCTCCAGGTGAGTGCAAAAGAATCCTTCTTTTTATAGAAATGCATTCCAAGTATGGCTGGGAGCTTTCATTTTTATCCTGCAGAAGAGAAAGGCGGGGATGAAGGACTTGGCCTATCATGATTTATCACGATCATAACACTATCATCATTCATGTCAAGGTTCACATTATATAATTTGACATAGATCTTGTTTTTACTTCATTTACTGTATTGTTTGTCTGGAAGTATATTGGAATCTAATGCTAAACTGTTTGAATTGACACAAACTCAATTTTTAAGTAAGTTTCATTTTTGGGGGTAGAGCTAATAGGTTGATAGGTTGATTTACAATTTTTTCATATGATAATATTTTTAAAAATAATCTTATTTTTGTAAATTATAAAAAATGTTTTAATATTTAAACAAGCACATTAACTCTCAACAAATATTCATTGCCAGCTTTACCAGTTTTATCCTGCAAGTGACAACAGTTTTTAAAACTTTGATACTTAAAGTATCGAATTAAAAAAAATGTTTGCTGCAGCTCTCCATTTTCTTTCTTCGTTTTACTCCCTTATCAAATTTAAAAAGACAAATTGTTTGTTTAGGTTGGTGTAGGCAAACTGTAATTATAGGAAGGAAAGTGTGATTCTACATGGGTCATCGAGTCCTCCGAAATAATTGTGGTATTAGAAATCTAAAAATTTATTTAAGATAAGAACGTATTTCAAAATCAAGATTCTATGTTTATCGCTTGAGCCAAATCATTTGTTTTATTTATAACTTGCATATTCAATAATACTTTACAAGCTTGTTTATTACTAAATAACACTAAAATGTAAATTTATGCATGGATAACATTAGTTTAATTTTTTAAACAGGTAATACAGACTCAGTGAGTAATCTTCCATATTCTGTTGGAAGGAGTGTATTGTATGCTCATGCTGCTGCTTACAAAACTTATGATGCAAATTATAGAGCAACACAAGGAGGGCAGGTAGAAAATTCTATTAATATCAACCTGTGGTTTTTTTCTTAAAATAAAAACAGCTACTATGCTATACAGTCAATCAAATATAAAAATGACTTCTATCATAAGAAGAAGTATTTGAAAACATATCCTGTGATACATCACACAACTGAATAAAAATCTTTTGAAAAGAATGAATGGAATTGGAAAACATAGCTCTTTTAACATAATATATATATTTGAGACTTTCATAATTCATAGAAGCTTTTGACAAATAAATTGTGGAATATTGACAAATTATTTAATTTTTCCTTTAATGACATCGCTTGTTGTAAGAACTGTGTTTTGTTGTTTTAATATGGCAGGTTTCAATTGGACTGTCAACTGACTGGTTTGAACCAGTCAATTCAAGTTCTAGCTCAATAGATGATATTAATGCTGCCATGAGAGCTAATGATTTTAGACTTGGTTGGTTTGCTCATCCAATTTTTGTTGATGGAGATTATCCACCAGATATGAAAATGCAAGTTCAAATGAACAATCCAGGAGCATTACCGCCTATTCTCAACGACGTTAATGGTAAATTGAAAAATAAAGTTGTCTGTTAAGAGTGTATGATAAAATTTTGTGGTAGAAGTGGTTAACATGTTTTGAGATTAAAGTTCTATTAAATAAGTCAACAAAAAATTTCCCCTTCGATTGAACCACTGCTGTTTGTATTGGAAAAACATATTTCAGCTAAACAGTTTTGCTCTTCAAATAGCAATGTTACTTTTTACATCTTTGGTACTTGTTCAGACCACAGATCTAATTCATCAGGAGAGTGTTTATTCTATTTTATTTATTTTACATCGTGTCATCCATGGTATTTGGTAATATTCTTCTTTTGATTGTATTGAGTTTTTCTGAAGATAGTTGTTAAAAAGTAAGATAAGTAATAATAGCAAATGTGATCAGGTGGTTTGAGAACCACTAGTGTTGGGCCGTGCTCACAGTGATCGTTCCATTTACCGTAACCAAGATTGCAAAAAATAGATCTGAAACATGTAAAGATTGTTATCAAATTACCAGTGGCTTTGCATCCCTAATAATTTTAATAATCTCTCTACCAACACTTTCAATTTATAACCATTGTATTATTAGGAGAACCTAAACCTTCTAAATGCTGGTTTTATCCTAGCCCTGGTAACATAAAATAAAACTGCAAAATTACTAGCATTAAGGCTTTCAAATTAGGATTAGATTGCCATGCTAATTTTGCCACACAGCTGCATTTGTAACATTACAATGACAGAATCTTGTTTTGCTTCATATTTTATAGCCATGTTGGTGATTTTGAAGTCATTTGTTTAACTACCAGTTACTCAAAACAGACGGTAAACATTATGCAAGTCAGAATCTTGTTTTATTGCATCTTCTGATGGCAGCCATTCTCTCCGAGTGTCTGAGTAGCAGAGTATCAAATTTCGTGCCAGTTTCATTTCAAGTATTCATAACAACAAAAAGAGCTGTCCATTTTATCTATTATGATTTTTGTCTTGCCGATTTGTAAATCAATCAATTCAACCCATTCAGCAATTTGAAATTAGTCAGATTAAAAAAAATTATTTGCTCAATGTCATATTGGATACAATTTAGACTGTAGCGCTTAGTGGAATTCCAGGCCAATATCAGCATTACATCCCAAATATATGGATGCCCATTCCACTAATTTCACTAAAGTCGATAAATTTATCTTGCATTTGTCTATTGTTGTCAAATATAGAGAGAATTAAAAACTTTCAGCATGAACACACTTTTACAATCGTCTCACTTTAGGAACTGCTGATTTCTTCTATCTTGTCCCGGGAACAGCACAACTAGTGACCGATGGTTCTCCTCCTGGTTCAATAGGATGGTTGCGAGATCAAGTGAGTTGGCAGACTAGTTTGTTTGTTTTTGATTATTTTGTGCTTGAGTACTTTTTGAATATTTTAAAATAAGCACTAAAATATTTCATCAGGATAGAGGCTGACTCTCAGGGGCTGCAGAAAAGGTGATGCAGGTTTTATAATGGTTAATTCTTGAAGATGAAGGATGCAAAATTTTATCTAAAATTCACTATATAAACATTTTCGAACGCTCTGATAATTTGAAAATATTGTTCTACATTAAGCAATGCTAATTTAATAGAAAATATTTCACAAAAATCATGATTGACTTGGAATCTGCCTAACACTGACCAATCTGATACATGATCAGTGACCATATGACATGCTTGAAAAATTAACTTTTAAAAAAAAACTTTTCAAAATGCCACTAACTATCTTTGTGTTTATAATGCCCTAAGGGACATCATATGACCATTATGGAAACTGTGGAGAATATGACTACAATTTTATTGACTTACACTACACTATTTAAATTATACAATGTCACCATCAGTAACAGATAAAATATATTTTGATGGTGCTTTCCATCTTTGCTGCTTGTTGCCAAATAATGCACAAACTAATTTTTTTTACTGGAAATTGATTGCTATATATACCTTTTGTTTGTATTTACAATAATAAGTGATTAAAACATTCCTCGCAAAGGTTAATTCGATTCTTCAACTACAGGCAGTCCATTCAATTCAAATGACTATTAATTTATGATAAAATCAATCACAATTAACAATGTAAAATCTATTTATTTATCAAAAAAATTAGTAATTATTAAAAAAAAGTTAGTAAAAATTGTATAAATTTTTGCCAAAACATGATTTATATCATTTTTTTATTGAAACTTACTCTCTTTACGTTATCTAGGCTGCAACTTTTTCTCAAGATCCAAGTTGGAAGTCAGATTTTCCGAATGCAGCAGATTTATCAATGGTTCCTTGGTCGTTAAGAAGAATCTTATATCTCGTATCTGCAAAATATTCAAAAGATTTACCAATTTTCATCGATGATCCAGGATTCAAAACATCTGACAGTGTTCAACCTATTGACGATTATGAAAGATCTGAATATTATCAAACTCAAATCAGTGAAATTCTTAAAGGTACCTAAATTTGCTATAAAAAAATTTTTTTCTATCCAATTTAGTTTGAATAAATTAACTACAGATGAAATTTTCCATGTTGATATTTCAAGATCAGAAATTTTGAATTATCTTTTTCTCTAATTTGGGAACTGCTGAGAGTTTGTGTTTTACCATATTGATAAAGAATTTTTGTAATATCGTTTGATAAAGGTCATGTGATCTTGTAAATTTTCGGGTTTTCCAACATGTATTAAAAGCAAATTTTTTTCTATATGTTTAAAAATGTTCCATTATGTGTTACAGCCAAATATTTGGATCTAGTCAATGTCGCTGGATTTTTTACTCCTCTCATGGATTCATTTGAATGGGAAAATGGATACACACAACGATCTGGACTTTATCATATTGGATTCAGCAGCATATACAAGTAATATATACATGTTGAATGTTTGTCATGTTGGCTTGTTCATTTAATCACTACGAATATCCTTAAAACTATCTTTCAGTATAATTTCAAGAAAAGAAAAGGGGGGTAGACAGTTGTGTGGCATAGGATAATTATGATAGACACCTCACTTGGTATGCTTATGACTTCCTCTACTTTCATACACATTTGTATTAGTATAAGAACTGGCTATATATTCTCGAATTGAAATTTGGGGACTAGGTAGGATTATGTCTCATCCTACACCCAAGACAAGACAAGATTTAGATCCGAATACGGATCTGTGCTGAATCCAAGAATCTTTTTATTCGGAGTTTATTATTAATCTTACTATAAAAATATAATTAATATAAAAATAGATATTCGTACTTTTTTTAACATGTTCAGATGGAACTTTTAGTAAAGTCATTAAACATGCATAGCACTATATAATTTGTATGAATTCTCTAAAGAAATCATTGATGGATTTGCGAATAACTTTGGCTATAAGAAATACGAAAATAAGTTTTGCATAACAATATATAGCTTTTTGTGCATTTATACATTGTATGACAATTTGCAAATAATACGCTTCTCATTTTTTGGTATTTATCGCTAACATTTTATTCAGACCTAGAACAGCTAAATCCTCGTCAAAATCATACAGCGGAATAATTAAACAAAATGGATTCAAATTACCTGCAACAGATATGTGGCAATATGGAACTTTTTCAGAGGACTTTGTTTGGGGTGTTTCCGATTCTGCATTTTCAGTGAGTAGGGATTTTAAATTTAGGTAGTTCCCAATCAGAAGAAACTTTGTTGAAGTATCTTTTGTTAATCATGTGTCCCTGATGGATCGAGTCGATGAAAGAGAATAAGAGATTTACCCATAAATTTACATAAAAAACTTTTTAGAGAAATACAACCGTTAGTCTGTGTACGTATAGTGGTTCATTTCATCCTATTTTCTGTAATTTTGATGTTTTTTACACCTGATATAATTTGAATCTGAGTTTGAATTTTTAAACTGTTTGCAGTATTTCCATACAGACCAGCTGCAGTCCATTCTTTCTGGCAAATTTAAACCATCAAAATACTTATACAATTTTATAAAACGCTTTTTGGTCCTTATAAATTCAAGTGTGGCAAGTAATAAAATATGTATTTCTTAGTAGAATTGGTAAAGCGTGGAACATCAACATAACTCTTCAGCCATTGAATAAATCAGGACTATTTGGTTCAATCTGCCGGTTACCCAACGATAACATGATAAAATAGAATTATTGCAGCCAAGATTTTGATATCAATATATTTAATCAGCAAAAATTCGTTGATACACCATATATTCAATAGTATTCAATAAAAAGAACTCTTTCTGCCCTATGGTGCTTTATTGGGTTTTCGGAGCAATTACTGGTGGCGAGATCAGATGGACCAATCATGAAATAATGCAAATTTGGAGTAAAAACAAAAACTACATCGGGAAGAAATATTGCCTGCCTACAAGATTTCTCTTGAATAAAGAATATATACTTCAAAGTGTATTTAATGATTTATGTTCATTTTATTCAATGATCAGATGAATCATTTGTTTTTGTGTTTGTCTGAATAAAACTGTATTACTATAGGAATATTAATGTAGGTTTTTGATTTGGTCTATCACATTGCTATTGACAGACTCTGTTGACTGTTTACATGTTAATATGGCAATGGTTAGTATTATTACAATGAGAAATATTTTATCGAAATGTCATTTTTAAAATTTTGCAAATGGAATTATATAAATATTGCACAATTTAAAAGTCATCATTTCATTATAGGTTGAAGGTTATTGGGATGCTGATGGAAAAGAATTAAGTTTATGGGATGGCTGGGCAACAGATTATGAAAATGCAGCTGGGGTATATGATCTTTCACCTGAACAATATGCAGAATATGTTGTTGGGACTAAAGTATCTCATTATAAAGTTTCACTCTCATGGCCCAGGTATGTTTCTTTTTCAAATGTTTTCCGCTAACGCTCAATAGCTAAAATTGCGTAGCAAAATGTGTTCAAGATGATTCCGTTTATTCAGAATCTATTGTATTTAAATTTGAAGTGATACTACCTACTATCAACTATCATATTTCAATCTATCATCTTTATTGCCAGGATACAATTTAATGAGACCATATTATCGCATTATCAAGAATTGTTTTCTCAACTAAACATCAACGGAACTTCAATAGTTGCCGTGCTATATGATCATGATATGCTACAGGATCAATCTGATGCCACTACGGGTTGGACTAAGGAGGACATAATTGTAGAATTCACAGCTTATGTTCAGAAGTGTATTGATGAACTCGGACCTTATGTATCACATTGGATAACATTTGCTAATCCTTATGAAGAGGTCAGAGTTAAAATGTGCAACAATCGAATTAATCGACCTATTTTAACACAATAGATCTCATTCCCTTCCAGTAAAACCTAATTTCTTGCGATTCTAAAGCACATAGATTTTTGTCACTTTTTGACTTGGAAAGTTTAAATTAGACAATTTTTAAATCTTGCATTACCACGTAACAAACCTTTTGACTTGAGCAGATTTGTTATAAGAGTGACAATATGTAAGAGGTGTAAGTAGTAAAATTTATCTATTTCTTATATTACAATTAAAGCTTTACATTTATATTTGCTCCGTTACACACATTGTGCCTTTCTGAAAGCAGGATCAGAAACTCACCAGGCGTCAGCAACTTGACTTTGAGATAAGATTTATCTTGCCGCACATTTAGTGCTTTCATTTAGCTTTTTCTGTTGTTAGATCACTGGATAAAGCATTAGGTATACTAAACTATATGCGACCCTAATTGTGATTGAAATGATTTCTGCCCTATGGAACATGCCTCTGTTTAGCTCTGGTAAATGCTCATACTTAACACACACTAACCACACATTTATTTTTAGATCACGAAAGCATATTTTAGTGATGTTTGGCCTCCTGCACTAAACAATCAAACAAGTGGTCTCAATGCAGCTCATAATATGTTAAAAGCTCATGCTGAAGCTCACAAAATATTGGAGGCATCGTAAGTTGTGTTGAGTGAAAACACTAAATAAAAAAAGAAATTCTACATACTTAATTCTGTTAAACTAATTTATTATGGTCATCCATTTGAGTAGTTGCACTGAGTAAGGCCCTAACTAATAGCAGTGGCCCAACAATCGCTTGTATATTATTGTGGGTAATAATGTTTCAAGTTGGGATGCAACAGTCTGAATCCGAGCTCAGGTACACTGCTGAATTTAGGGTTTTTTTAGGGTTTGTCCAATGTCGGACTATGCTGATACTCGGTGCCTAGTCCATGATTGTGATGTCACAAACAATTGTGCAGTTGCTGTTTGCTAATACAGGGTATAAACATTCGAACCAGTTCTATGATCTTTAGATTAGTGCATTGGTATTTATAGAGAATTCAAATCGGGAGAGAATTCGATTATGTCTATAATTTGTGCAAGCTTTTGCATAGATTTTCACAATCGTCATTATTTTTTGCTATTTTTGAATCATTTGGCCTCATTTTATGTCTAAAAGGTTAATTTCAAAAGGGCTGAGCTACTCGGTTTCGGATGAAAATAAGGAAAATTTGCTGGACACTACACTGGTACATGGTGGTTCATTTGATTATTGATTACAGCTTCCTCAATCAACTATATCCATACACTGTAAATGAGTCAAATGTCATACAAAAATTTTCGGTTTTCCTATCCCTCAGAGTAAAAATGGAATCATACCTCTGAAATCAAATCTCATCAATACTTTTGTCATTGTATGCTTTAATTTAATGTCATAAAGGTAGCTAGACCGTCTAGACAAATCACTGGATATTCCACCAATATCTTCCATCAAATGAATGTTTTGAATTTTTCTCCAGGCCTTATTCTGACACTCCTATCAGTATGTCAGTGTTAGTGGATTGGATGAGTCCGAGTAATCCTAATATTCAGGAAGATTATTACGCAAGTGAGACGGCCATGTTAGAAAGAGCGGCATGGTTCCTAGATCCACTAATAAATGGAGATTATCCACAGCAAGTGAAAGACAAATATGGCAGTGACTTGCCAGTTTTCACAGATACTGAGATGAATGATTTGAAGGGATCGATTGATTTTATTGGAATGGAACATTATACAACATGGCTGGTATATAATATTTTAATAAGTTGAAAACCTGGTTAAACTTCACTGAAGATTTTTTTGTCAAGTATGGCCAGATACATTCTAACAGCATGATTTATTAATGACCCTTCATATTGTATATTTTCAAGCGTTCCTTCATTGATCTTTGTGTTTTGGCTTTCTGTTGCAAGTGCAAAAAATTTTTGGATTGTATTGCAAAACTACTGCACCTGTTAACTGTAACCGGCCTTTCACTCATGCTATTTTAGTTTGGAATGGATGAGACGTTATGCATGTTTTTATTGCTCAGTTAAATTAATGGGTATGCTGAATTTAGCATTCAAATTAAGAATAGCGGGACATCAATATCAATATTCACAATCATGCTATTCATTTCCTTGAATGGGTGTTTGGGAAGGATCATTACAAACTTGATAACACCTTTTTTAAGCATGGGTATTCATAAACACATTATCTAGTAATAAGTTGTTTTCGGGTAGTGTAATTGTGTATGGGTGTATACTTGTATAGTCTTCTCATGTAGGGTTTTACATTTATATAAATTATATAAAAACTTTAAATTCCTATTATGATTGATAATCTCTAAGGTGGATACTTTCACTGAATATTTTATTGCAGGTGAACTCCCAATCTTCACATCAATCTGCCACTGCAATTAATACAGCTTCTCCAGATATCAGAGTCAATCCTGATGGTTTGAGAAAATCGTTATCATGGTTGAAAAACCGTTATAACAACATGGACATTATTATAACCAGCAATGGACTTGCTGACAAACAAGATGTAGATGTATCAGGAACAGAACTTCAAGATTACAGATCAAGTTATATTAATGAAGCTTTGAAAGGTAGTTTAGGCCTTAGGCACAGACTTCGGAATAATCCTAACATATCTCTTATGTGTCGTAAGAGGTGACTATAAGAAAAGAAGTGGCATATAGTTTTATCATCTTTTTGATACCACTCACTCACTGCTCCTTAACATAGTAGTTCAGGTCTTTATGGGATGTTTTCCCCAGAGAGTGCAGTTGCTGACGCTGCATCTTATAGTAGTTTCTTGCCATTGGAGTGACCCGGTTATTTGAACAATATTTTATCTCAGGTATAGCTTCTATTCATACCACACATTATTTTTGTGATTTTAAATAGTTTTGTGTGAGGGTTTACTAAACACTCATTTAGAAATACCAACAGCACTTTTTAGTGTTACAATGTAAATAAAAACTACAGAAATTAAAGCCAATAGAGCAAACTTGCTTCATAGTCTTGTATTTCTGCAGTTGTTTTTACAATTCATAACTTATTTCATAGCCACTACTTGGAGTGCATTTGCCTGAACAAGGCTCTGTACAAGCTGCCACTTTTAGACAAACAGGGTTAGAGTTTTTGGAAAGATATGATCTTTCCAGTTTGTCTCTCCGGCATATTCAAGTAATATTTTTGTTTTTATTGAAATTCACTCTGAGCAAAGCTGGAAACCGTGCTTAAAAGGAACCGACTAACAGTCACTACACGATGAAGTATGAGCAACTGCACTCGAAGTGGAAAATATCCCGAATGGAACTGAAATGCTATGGTAAAGTGCAGTGAGTGATATCTTCCATGGAGCGTAGAATAATGAGTCAGATGCTATTGAGTCAACATGGTGAACCTCAAAAACAAGTTGAAAAAAGAAATTAAATTTGAACCTGAAGTTTTAGTTCAAGTATTGAAATATTGTTTGTGAATTTACCATTTTCTGAGATGTAATATTTTTTGCAATTTTGTTATTCTATATTATTTGCAGCATATGTTGTTGACGGTGTCAGTGTGAAAGGATATTTTACACGGTCCTTGTTTGATGGTTACGAATGGGAATTGGGATACACAGCAAGGTAAATATCATTTTGAAATGTTGTATATGAAAGTTCAATACCTTGTAAGCAAGACCTAGTTAGATCAATTTTTTCTCAACATCTTTTGTTGAGTATGAGTCACTGATAGAGAGCGTCGATAAGTAAACCACTGTACATTAGCAAAGTGTTCGACAATCAGAATTCAAAACCAAAATGATTAGAGATGCATCATTTGAAGTACGCTTAACGCTTATCGAATGAACTACATGGGAGGTGTATTGGGACATACTTTTAACATTGAAACTATTTTCTAAAAACAGGCTTTTTCTGATCAGTTTAATTTGTCATGCTTTACTTTAATAATTTCATTTTTTTTCATCAGATATGGATTGTACCATGTAGACTTCAATTCTGATGATCTCACAAAAACAGCAAAATCCTATCTCACAAGTTACGGAACGATTATTGAAAATAATGGATTTCCAATAGAAACTTCAATTGGAGATTACGGCTTACAACCAACAGAAATTGTATGGCAAGATCCATCTGACACTACTACAAGAAATGCCAGGGCGATTAAGGATCCAATCGAAGAATCAACAGTACCATCCCAAGCTAGTGTATCAGTGTGGGAGGTAAGTATAACTTGACCACAGTATTTTTGAGTGATATGTTTTAGAATTGGCACATGGCTTTGTCATTGCCCAGGGCAGATATTATCCATCTCCTTGCTTGCTTTAGACTTCACGTATGTATCTACAAGGTGCGATACATCTGTGGTCCATACTTGACAAAACATAATTATCTGCAATTTTTTTTTCGATCACTTGATTTTTCATTTTATTTGTGTACACCGTGTAATATTTGTACAGCACTACGCTATATTGCTGTTCTGGTGACGCAACATGCTCCAACCTTCTACGCAGAACGGTCATCCATCTGCATATGTAATTAAAATTTATATTTGAAAGATAATTTTCTTCTGTTTAAAAGTTTTCTGTCATTTTAATTTTTTGTAAGCAATACAAACAATATTTACGCAGTGATTTAAAGATTCGTTAATATTTTTCTTTGAAATTACTCAGGATTTCAGTGGACAATCAAGAAGAGAAAGAGATGAATTTCTTTATGACGTGTTTCCTGAAGGATTCAAATGGAGTACATCTACATCAGCTTATCAAGTGAGGCATTTGTTATATTCAGTTACTAAGTAATTTATATTAATTTTAATTTAATTCGGCATTCAGAGTTGACCTTCCAAATGAAATCGATTCCCTTATTATTCTCTCATATGCGTTATTTCAAGTCGCTGTCATATTGGGTTTCCAGTACAACTGCATCAGGACAATGACGAAAATTTTTTTGTATGTTGATCTACTAATGGTTTATTAGCTGCCCTTGCTATTCCATACCTGTGCATTCCTATTGTATGTTTGTGCAATGTAAAAATGAAGGCAACTGTACTTTATCTAATACCTACTAGTGCAATAATGTGATTACTAAATTAGGTGAATGCAAAGTTGGCGCTATAATTTATTGATAGAGCCTAGAGCTGATAGAGAGAGATTAAACTTCTAAACCATGAACTATATTGGCAGAATGTTGGGTACTATTTGGAAACCTGAAGAAAATATTTATCATCCAAAGAAAATCTTCCAAAATTACCATTTTTTTGATAAAATACTTGTTAGACGAATAGAAAATCTCCTTTCTGGATATCTTGGATGAAGTTTTACAGAAGTATCCAAGATAGGAATATTTCTATGATATATTACTAATTGGATGAATAAAACATCTCTCTTATTGGCGTCTTTTTGTACAATAAAATTTTACCAAAGTATTTTCAATCATCAACATTACTATTCTATAAATAAAATAGCAGTATCACTGATCTTAAAGACACTTACTTATGAAAATTATTGATTCCTTCTAAGAAAACAACATACAAGTTCTGGACGATCAGACGACAAAGCATAAATTGCCGTCAGCTGCCATGAAAAGAACCTACCATACAAAATTTTATTGTTCATTTCAGATCGAAGGTGGATGGGATTCAGATGGTAAAGGACCAAATATATGGGACACATATTCACACAGGACTCCTTCTCCAATTGCAAATGGTGACACGGGTGATATTGCTTGTGACAGTTATCATAAGGTGAGTGTCTATTTCCTTTAAATTGGCCTCTGAAGATGTTTCACAGCAAAACGGAAATCGTTATCGACATTTCGCTATTTTACTATAGCAAGATCAAATTTTGTGCACTGCAGGCTCAAGAATCATGCTTACATATTTTGTGTGCGTTGTAAGAAGTAACTAAAAATAGCAAAGAATTGATAAAAGAAGATGGTTTTACCTTTTAGAAATTCATTCATTTATAGAAATTCAGTTGGTTTGGGATGTTTTCTGCTTGGAGTACAGTTGCTAGTAGAATACCAGTTCACCCCATATGCGGTTGGTGGTCAGTAGCTTTTCGATTCTACTCCTCAAGTTGCTTAGAGGAAATTTCAATGAAAAAATTAGAAAAAAAATCCCAATTTTAATTTTGTCGAAAGACATTCAGCAAATAGGTATTGTTACATTCATTAGTTTTTCGAAATGTCAAGCTTTCATTTCCAATTAAATTTTTTTGTATTAACAGGTTGAAGAAGATATCAATATGATTAAGTTATTAGGAGTAAATCAATACAGATTCTCATTATCATGGGCTAGAATATTTCCTGATGGGGGAGTAGGAGATGCAGGAGTGAATCAACCTGGTGTTGATTATTATAACAGACTTATTGACGGACTTCTTGAAGCTGGAATTGAACCTGTTGTGACCATTTACCACTGGGATCTACCTCAAGTATGAGAAATTGTGTTATTGGAAACAGAGGTCATGGGAATTTTTTTCCTGGTGTCTAAAACTTTCTGTTTATTAGAACTACCGCTGAATTTAATAAAAAAATAGTATTTCATACTATTCTATTATTGCTAGACACAGAATTAAAAACAGTTTAATCTATTGCATCTTAACAATAATATATTTTTCAGGCATTGGAAGATATTGGTGGATTCCGAAATGAAACATTTGTTGAATATTTTCATGATTATGCTGATTTTTGTTTCAAGACATTCGGTGATCGAGTGACATTTTGGATAACTTTCAACGAACCATATGTTATTTGCTGGCTTGGGTGAGATTTGTAGAGATTTAGTTCTTTTTAAGGTGGTTTTAGCTTAGATAACAGTTTCTGGTACTGCATTTGGTAGTAGCTCTTTGTTGTAAGCCGCCTATTTGGTTCCTTTTTAGTTCATTCTAGCATTGCATAGAATGAATTTATACCGTAGGTTTTGAATTTATGCCAGTTATAAAGATGTATTAGCAAAGCTTTTCAATCTCCTAACCCATATTTCATCATTATGAAGATACGGAATAGGAGTGTTTGCGCCTGGAGACCTTTCTGCACCCGGAGAAACCCCATATATTGTTGCTCACAATCTTATCAAGGCACATGCTCGAGCCTTCCATTTATATGAAGATAAGTACAGATCGGCACAAAATGGAAAGCTGGGAATGACAATGAGTACAGAATGGGCCGAGCCGAAAGATCCGTCAAATCCTGATGATGTTGCAGCAGCAGATAGATTTATTCAAGTATGTGGAACTCTTTTTTTTAGTTCGATTAAATTTTCAGTTAGAGTTTCCCAGATTTTGGAAGTTAGTTTTTGCTTGTTTATTACTGAAGTTTTTATTCGAATATTCGAATTGATTTAGAAAAATTTTGTAATTAACTGTTGAATCGACCCAATCAGATATTTAATTTTGTCAAGTATGCACCACAGATGGACCGCATATCGACACTTTCCATCAGTGACCCATAATACATTGAGTCTATTTTATCAATTGGGAAGAGGTATACGATTTTGACCACCCCTAACTACAAGGTAATGGAATCTTTTTTTGATTTTAACGTTGATGTGTTAGTCAAGTATCTAGCATCTTCCTAGGCAGTGTTTAAGACCCGTATTCAACCAAATTTTTTTGAAAATGCTTTCAGTCTATTCTGGGTTGGTTTGCTCATCCAATTTTCAAAAATGGAGATTATCCTGATTCCTTGAAATGGCAAGTTGGAAACAAGAGTGAATTAGCAGGTATGATAATATCTTATATATTATTTCATATATATATATTTATTTTATCTTTTTTTATTTTCATGTTTTTATTTCAGTCGGACAACATGCAAGTCTATGAATATTTTTGTTTTGCTTAAATGTGTTAAAAAAACTTTGTCAATCATGAGTCACCCTTGGATCGCGCCTGAAAGGCGCCGTACTATCAGTGACTTATGCATGACCAGAGAAAATTTCTGATAAGGAAATACTTTTATTCGTCAATAAACAAATAATTTTTTCATTTTAAGCTAGAGCTCCCCTTATATACTTTTAAATGCAAATCATTTGAAGGAGAAGGATAAAATGATATCTCATCCCTCCCTATCCTATAGGCTCTTGAAAACATTAAAAAAAACATTAACAGATTTTGGTCAGTTGTCTCGTGACCTCGCCGGTATTGCATATGGACCCACACAATGTGTATTGCATGGTCGATGCAATTGTAAAATAAAAAAGCTATCGATTATATAGTCCAGTCTTGATGCCAATTTATTCATTTATGACAAGTGTCAAGCCATAATAAAATTCCTATTGTTCATAATTATTCTGAGTCTTTGTTTGTTGGGATGTCGAGAGAGTCAGCGTATTCTGTGAAAATATCTGATTTAGGCCCTCTTTACCTCAGGAGTTGTGTTGGTTTAAAAATATATCCCAATTGCACCATCCAAGAATGATGATCTTTTCCTTTGATTTAGACAAAGAAAAGGACTTGAAATTTAATACAGCTTAAAAAATTTCTGTCAACTGCAATGGATTCTATCAACCGATACACATGAGATAAATTAATATATTTCAGGTTTACCACAGTCGAGGCTTCCAGCTTTTACCGAAGAAGAAAAAGCTATGATTGCTGGTACATATGATTTCTTTGCTATTAATGGATATACAACAAGATTAGTTAGCAATCAACTGAAACCATTTAAAAGAGATGAAGAAGTAGGGTCACTCGCATATTCTTATGAGGATGATAGAGACTGTCATGAGGTGAGTTCAATAATAATTTTGACAAAAACTGTGTACAGTGTGAGATATTGAGTCAAATACTGATTTATTGGCTGGCAAGAATACAAGGTGACACATGCTTTCAAATGTGATTGGAAAATTATCTGGGAACAGCCTTCTTCTCAAAACTTGACATCATGTGCCCGGTTTGAACACCAGTATATGCTGCTAAATATAATTTAATGATTGAGTGCATTCAGGGAATGCCATATTCACAAAATATAAGTTCATAATATCTTGCATCCTAAGTAATTAATTTTACTATAAATTATTACAGAATATTTTGTACATGCCGCTCAGAACCTTTTTGCTTGACTCTGGGGAATTCGGTCAAAATGATGCCTTATTCAGCAAATTATATTGTTTTATCCCACAACAATCTAATTCCATTTTTTTCTTAAGTTATAACTTGTTCTCTTTGTAAATTATAGGAATACTTAACTGACGTCATACAAGCTGTACCTGACTGGTTGCAAGTCGTACCCTGGGGTATGAGAAGATTGTTGAACTGGATCGATCGTGAATACAATCATCCACCAATATATATCACAGAAAATGGAGTAGGAACCGATGTTGCAACAATCGATGATCAAATTCGAATTATGTTTTATAAGTCATACATTAACGAAGCTCTGAAAGGTATGCTTGTCTTTTAATTTTTTTCTGTTCTATGTTTAGCACTTTTATGAAGATTTTCTTGCTATATTACCAGGAAAAATTTTTTAAATAAAAAAGGAACAATTACAGCCAAAATAGTCGATGCATTTATACAGGGTTGGATGTATCAATTGGAGCTTTTCATCTGAATTGGTCTAGATTGCATCTTGAGAAAAGTTCATAACTATGTAGCAGTAATTGAAATATCAAGATGTGACTTGTTTCACTGCCTTTTTTGGCAGCAGTTAACAAAGTTTTTTAGTTTATAGCAAAGAAATCTTGAATAGAATATAAGCAAAAATGTAATACTGAGAAGAGGCTTCGATATTTTTCCTTTGATTAAAATTATATTTGAGTTAATTAGTTCAAGTTACTGACTTTTCATTCCTTTTTTTGCTGTGTGAAACTGTTGTTCAAAATTAATTTAGCAATAGCAGTATTGCAGATTACAAAGCCTTATAAGTTGTCTTATCACTGGTTTTTACTCGAAAAGGGGCAATTAAATAAATATGTTAATAATTATGAAATTATCATTAAATATTGCTGTTTGTGGAAATTTTATCTGATTACAAACTTTCTCCGGGTATCTGGGCAGCAGTGTAGCGGATGTTCTGGCATTCATATTGATTGATTTACCAATATGTATGCATTCCCCCCTCCCCCGAACGAAAATTTAATTTTGTGAAATTTAATCGCGTTATCCGTCAGTCACTCAAAACTTAACAAATGACGCCATGACTAAATCTTCAATTATTCCACAGCCAAAGTGTTGGATGGAGTTGATGTAAGAGGATATACTGCCTGGTCATTGATGGATAATTTCGAATGGGGAAGTGGATATGGACCAAAGTTTGGTTTATTTAATGTTGATTTCGATGAGCCATCAAGACCTAGGACTCCAAAGCGTTCCGCAACTTTCTACAAGTATGCTCTTTGATTCTTTTCTATATTTGTAGACCTAAATTTGAAAATATCTAAAGTATGTTTCTTTATGTCGTAGTGGCGCACAGAAAATGAAAATGATTACCGAACTTAATACCTGATCAGTAAGTTGATTCAATACAGTGCAAGGAGGGGATAAATTTGCCTGGCATATGGTTTTTAGTACTGCAAGTCGCTTTTATTAAATGTCTTTACATAATAACTGATTGCAGTGATCGCTCTGTAGCGAACCTATGCAGATTTTTCTTGAGCAAATATCTGTAGTAGAATGAACACCTAATTAACAAAGATAAATTGTCAAACATGAGCCACATATAAATGGCATCTCAGTAACTCGATTAAGTCAATCAATTAACTAATCATACTTGATAAGGTTTGACCAATTTTTTCATGATCGGGTAACATCATTTTTGCAAAAATATGTACCGGTAATGGGCTAACTAGAGAGATGTCTCGTATTGTGTCTCTCAGACAATTGGTTCAGATGGTGTCACAAATAGTTTGGTTTTTATTTTTATATGGCACCAAATCCCAGTAACTCATACTTAACAAAACATCTCTCTACAAAATCTTTCTGACTTGTTTGTTTCATATATGACTTCTGATTCGATTCAGGAAAATTAATTCATTTGATTCCGGAATCAGTATCAAGATGTTCAATTTAGGCCACCCCTATCCATAATGCTTCCTAATACTATGAAATATTCCACTGCATACCTATTTGAAGATCATATGTTGAAAAGAAAATTGATAAGTGACAATAAATGAAGAACAGATAATACATGTGTATGTAACCTTTTTATTGCAGTAAAATAATTCAGGATAACGGATTCCCAGCCTTGGAAAGAGACATACCTATTGTAGCTAAATTTCCAGAAAACTTTATTTGGGCAACTGCTACCTCATCGTATCAGGTAAGATAAACACTAGATAAAACCGAAATATTAACACTATCACATAGAGTCAATTTAGAACTGTTCAAGCAATGTTTCTTATACTCATGTGCGAAAGAGTTTTACATTAAAAGTTTGTCCCAAGATTATCTGGTGTTGATTATGATCATGCCCGGTCAGATTAACTGACAACTCTTCACTAATACACTTTGAGCTATGCATCCTTAATTGTTGATTGGTTACATGAGATAAATGTTGGCTCAAGTACCTGCTGATTGCAGTTTTCCTCATCAATCTATGCATAGAAAAAAGTAGTGAAATAAAGGTAAAAACGTTCATCTCCAAATTGAGAATGATAATTGTGATTAGTTCACCGTATGGTTTAGTCGTATTGATGTGATTAGACAGAGAATTCAATTTCTGAGTTCACATTTTTTTATAATCCGACTTCAGTCAAATATACAGTACTTACAAGCCAAAAATTATTTTCATGCAATTTGGTCAAGCATGATTCATTGACAGAGTGCGCCAATGAGGTGCAGTCTATCAGTGCCACATACATAACAAATTTGAAATTCTGAAAGCAAGTACTGTAGTTAATTAAAACAAGAAGTTGTATTTACATTGACACATCAAATTTTTCTGCACTAAATTTATAGATTATTAAAATGGATTTTTTGTAACAATCAGATTGAAGGTGGTTGGAAACAAGATGGTAAAGGTTTGGGTATTTGGGACAGAACATCTCATACACCTGGTCTCGTGGCCAACGATGCCAATGGGGATATTGCCTGTGACAGCTATAATAAAATTAATGAGGATGTTGCCATTCTGAAAAACATTGGAGTTACACATTATAGGTATGTTTGATGTTTTATTTTACTATTGTTATACACGGCAAGCAAAGTGATACGAATATAATTGGATCAACATGACATTGCTCATTTCGTATACTGGAACTCATAACTTAATTTCTTTTTTTGAATGGGTCTTTAAGAATAGTTCATTTAAATGATGCGGTATTCTCAATATTTGAATCCAAAGGTGAATTCCTAGAAAATAATGATTTTTATATTACACTAAAAATACATCAAATTCGCTCATATTTGTAAGGGCTTTTATAGCTGACTTGATAACATAACTCTTTCATGTGGACACAGTTTTACTATGTTTCATGGCTTAGGAATTTGCGAGTCCAATTAGAACGAAATGGATCGAATATATATTGTGCTGAGGTTTATGTGCTTTACAGGTGACCACAAGTGACCAAGCAATTAGAATTTATTCTTTCTCCATGAAATATTGTGTCAGAATGAATTTGAAAAATTTATATATTCCATCTTATAATTTCTATGAAATTGTAGACTAGTATTTATTGTAAATTTGAAACGCATGCTAAACATATATGTAATAAATGTATATTATTAAATAACAGGTACAGTTTATCATGGCCTCGTATTATTCCCACTGGAAAGTACACAAATGATGATGATGTAAACTGGGAAGGTCTTCAGTATTATAAAAACTTTACTGATGCATTATTAGCTGCTGGTATTAAACCTATGGTCACATTATATCATTGGGATCTACCTTTGCAACTTGAGGTACGATGCTAATTGTTTTCTGATGAAGAAATTCAGTTTTATAAAGTAATAGGGACGATTGATACAATGAGAGCATGGATGAGTATTTGCTGTAAACCGGAAAATTTCTTTCAAATAAAACGGTTCCCATGTGAGGAAATTTTAATGAAAAAATGAGATTTGGTGGTACATTACACAAAAAAGGAAAAAGGCTACTCTAATCTGTCAAAATGCTTATCAACATTTTTATCTCCATCATGTCTCTGTCTTATTTCTATTCTTTTTTTTTGTCTGTTTTTTTTCTTGTTGTGTCATTTGATCATCTAATGTCTTCATTTATTATTTTATGAGAAAAAATCTTGCCTCTTTATTCAAGTTCCCTCTAAGCAAAATGTATCACCAAAAACTGCCCTCTATGCAGAAAACATCCCAAACTGAACCTCTCTGAACTGCAGGAGTAGTATCTGTCTTGGGCAATCTGTTTCAGAAATGAGATTCATAACTATTCAATTTAGAGTGTAGACTGTTACTCGATTGTTAACTGCCTCGATCAAACTTGTCTTAACAGACAATCAATAGGTGAATTTTGAGTATCATTTAAACCAAACTGTACGGAAAGCCATAGTCCCAACCAAACTCATTAAATAATTATTGTTTGTAGTTTTGTTGCAGTGTATTAGAAATTCCTCATTGATCAGACTCACCAAACTATGAAGATTGAATTATGCCTAAGAGTGTGCATACTACTGTAACTGTGCTTTCGATAATTTCCAGATTTTATGTAAACCTTACAATATTATACTTTGATTGATTCTTTATGTCTTGACTTCAATTAATATATTTGTGTTACAGGAGGAGTTTGGTGGCTGGTTGGGTGGAGAAATAATTGACTGGTTTGAAGCATATGCAAGACTTTGCTTTAGAGAACTTGGTGATAAAGTCGAACTATGGATTACTTTCAATGAACCTTATGTTTTCACATGTAAGTTCTGTAGAATCATGTCTAGCATTTTACCTATTGAACATATCAAAACCGAAACCACTATTTTCGAAATATAAACATTGGTTCCACATGTTATTGTTGAACATAAGTTAATAATGGATTGCTCCTTCATGGTGCGATCATTAGTGACTTATGTTCAACAAAACAATAGTTCTACATAACTACATAATAAATGATTTATAAGGTGAGCTTAAAATTCATTTATTTTTTGTTAAAATTTGCTCTGAGCAAGGCTCAAAGCAGCACCTAAAAACAAACTAACTGTCAGCAGCAAAGTTACTCTGGTATGGGCCACAGCTCTCAATCTTATTGTTATTCTGTGTTTTTAGATCTCGGTTATGGTGTTGCTGCTCATTCGCCAAATAAAAATGACAACCCTGGATCAGATGAATACGTTGCTGCTCATAATGTTATCAAGGCTCATGCTAGAACTTATAGGTATAGTAGTAGAAATAGCTTTGTTTGTGAGTTCACTATCTGATAAAGCAGAAGGGCAGAATGGTACCGTATTAGCTTTGCTACTCAGCCAAAGCAAATGGCTGAAGAAAATTTAGCAAACGTGCAATATTATGTGGTGAATCTTTTGCTGGAAGATCACAATGATTCTTTTTGAATGCCTGGTACTGAGGAAAAAGGTTCAGATGCATCAATACTGCTTTGAAATAGCAGTATTGATGCTTTTGAAGCTTTTTGTTAATACGATATAATGACAAGAACATTCTGGCCACCTGAAGAAAAAGGCATGATTCTGTCCCTTTTTATAAGGTACTGAACAATCAAGCGGAAATTTGGTCAAATCCGAGTAGACTACCTTTTTGACAACCTCATAAGATGTTTCAACACGCGCTTTAACATGCGCATGGGCAAATTTGTAAATGAATTTTGGCCAATACTGCTAGAAACAGGTGTTTTCTAAAATAAAAGGTTATATCCCAGTCACCACTGAAGCTGCTAAAGTTGTAATAAAACAATCAACCAGCGAGCGACTCACAGTTTGGAAAAACAATACATCACAGTATTTTATGAGAAGTAGTATACTATTTATTGTTACACCACTCGAATGACAGATCACAAAAAATTTCAATTACAGAATGTATCACAATGAATTTTTTGCAACTCAAAATGGACAAGTTAGTATTACATTGAATTGTGATTTTTCGGTAGCCAGAAATACGGAAAGTTGGTTAGATCTTGATGCTGCCGAACGAACACTGCAGTTTTTCCTTGGATGGTTTGCTCATCCTGTATATGTAAATGGAGACTATCCTGAAATTATGAAGGTTTGTTTGTGAGGTTTTGTATAGAATAACTGTGTGCATAATTGTTTCTCCTTTTGTGAAATGGTGATGACTCGTAAGTTTGAAACCAAAAGTTTAAAGAATTTTTTTTTTTGAAAATATTATTAAAAATAGTAGCCAGTTTGAGAGTGAATTAGTTCGCTTTTGGTATCTTTCACTATGAAATGTTAGAAATTATGAAATACCTCAAATGTGCAATACACGAAATATAAAGTTAAATAGAGGAGTTGAGTCAAAAACTCTCTGTTCTTCTCATGAAATTTTTGTGATCACATGAAAATATCCAAATTTTGCCACCCTGATTTTTGGTAGGTAAAAACAAGATTGATTGATCAACCCAATCAGAGATCTATTTTGTCAGCCATGACTCACGCAGCGCAGTCCATCAGTGGCCCATACTTAACAAAGCATGTTTGGTCAACAATTATCTGACTGGGCAAACTGTTTATGGAACAGTAATTTTGTGAATTCTCGAATATCCCTGTTTTTACGAAACAAATCACTTCGAGGTAATCCCTCTCATATATTTTTATTCTTTTTGGTATGGGCCACAGAAGAACCACACATTGGCGACGCAATTTACTAGTGGCTGACACGTAATAAAATTTACTGAGACAACATTTTTTGATTGTGATTATCCCTACATACCTGGGAATGTCCCATCTACTATTTTACTTGATTTTTCTAATTCTTTTCAGACTCTTATCGAAGCGAGAAGCAAAGCCCAAGGTCTGCTAGAATCTAGATTGCCTGTATTTACCGAAGAGGAAAAAACTATGATCAATGGATCATTTGATTTCTTTGGATTGAATCACTATACGACCACTCTTTCTTACAACAATTTTGTCAGTGATTTATCAGTCACAAGTTACGATTCTGATAAGGAAACTTTAACTGATTATGACACGACATGGCCACAGGCACAATCTGAGTGGTTGAGAGAAGTGAGTGGAGTAGGGTAATGTAAAAATCACTTTTCGTTGAACATGGACCAAAAATCCACCATCCTTTCCAGCATCTTCAATTTTATTCATTGTAAATTCTCATATTCATCCACCATATATATGTATTGTGAGTTAGTCAATTAGTTGCACTTGCATTCAATTACTATTATATTATCAATAATGAAATAACCAAAGAAAGTTAAAGTAGATTTCAATCAGTAATATTAATGGTAAAATAAAAATGATAATACACAAAATAATAGTAAATGTTTTTATTCGAATATAATAAAATAAAGGATTATTTATTTCATTTCCTTTTTTCAACTTATTTCTTCACCTTTTCCATTGGTTAACCTATAAGAAATTCTAATTTGTTAATTAATTCTAAATTGATTATATTTAATCGTTAAAATATGAAAATTGCTGCTTTTAGTGTGAATTGAAAAGATACGTAAAAACTATGAATTTCTTTATTTTCACAATGGAGAAAAGTTATAATAGTAAAAATGGGATATTTGTTATTTGCAAAGAATTAGTGATTCGATTTGAAAAAATTATTCGAATCAGATTCGAATTCCAAATGATTCGGTTTTGCCCAGATCTAATTCAATGACAGATTGACCATCTTTTTTGCTCGGCTATCTATTTGTAACTCACACATAGCAAAGGATAATTTAATTTAATTATTTTCATTGATTTGGCCTTAATCAACTGATACTGCATGCTTGTAGGTACCATGGGGTCTGAGGCGACTTCTCAATTGGATCAAGAAAAATTATGGAGATGTTCCAATCCTCATTACGGAAAATGGTTTGTCCGAAGCAGGTACATCTGAAGATTTAAATGATTGGTGGAGAAAAGAATTTTATACGAGATACATCAATGAAGTTTTGAAAGGTATAATATGAAGTATTGTAAGTAGGGGGGGTCTTAAATCAAATATCTCTCGGCTTTAGGATCGAATCGAATAACTTTCCTGAATTGAATCGAATATTTAAATCTGAAGACATATAAAAAAAAAAGACATCATTTCTATCAGCTTTTGATTTACAGGAAAATTCACACTTATTTATTAAAAATATTCATAATTATTATTTACTTGATTTGGAATTGTTGCAGAAATTGAATCGAATAATCTATGATTCGAATAGGTATTCCAAATTGAATGGAATATATTGAAAAGCCCTACCATAATTGTAAGGTACAACATAAAGGAGCACTTGCCAGATTAGTCAGGATTGCAATTTCATAAAATTCAATATTTTTTAGCAATTGAGGAAGACGGTGTCAATGTGATTGGATACACTGCGTGGTCACTAATGGACAACTTTGAATGGGCAATGGGATATGAAGAACGGTTTGGCCTTCATTGGGTCAATTTCACTGACCCAGAGCGGCCTAGAGTTCCGAAAGCATCAGCTTTTTGTTTGCAAGAGCTATTTGCTCTCAACGAATTTCCGGCTGAAGGCTTAGAAATGTGTAAAAAAGTTATTATACCGGCGACTACAACTCCAGAAATAACAGAGCAACCAGCCACAGAACCAGAAGGTTAGTAAAATTCTGAATGTAATTAGTTATTGGTTTTTCGAACATGGACCATGCCTTATCGGCATGATCCATCAGTCATCCATGTTTACCAAAACGGACTAATGGAAACAAAATGTAGCTGCAATCCTGATGTAGGATAGGATTTCATTTTTATCCTGCAGGAGGGGAAAAAATGTTATTGTTTTGTTCTTGTTGAGGATTGTAGTTTAAAGATATATTGACACTTGTTCATACCTATTCACCAAAATTGATACCAAATTCAAAGACACTAAAAATGAGCATTGCTTAACTTTATCCTTATTGAATTGAAAGATGAAATATCCCGTCTTTCTCAAACTGCAGTTGGACAGAGTTTCTTTCACCGATGTGATTCATCGGTGAGTGACAGATACTTAGATAATATTGTTTTGGCGAAATTCTTTCTGATCGGGGATCCCTACTCCATTTTCACTCCATTCTTTTGATTAGTTACTGATCCCAGTGAAACAGAACCACCTGAAGAAACTGATCCTCCAGAAACTGAACCACCTCTGACAGAAGACCCTGGTGCCCCAGAAGGTAGCAGGAAAGTATTTCATTTTTATCTTGCCGGAAAGAAAAGCTGAGAATATATCTTATCCGCATGGGGAACCACAACCTCTCATGTAGATGCCAGTAAACTTCTTAATATAATCATTCGTCATGAGATTCAAATCTTAGGACGATCAGAGATGTGTAGATCTAAGTGTATTCCAAACAATTTTGCCAATTGATCTAACCAGGCACCTGGACACAAGATTGTGTCAAATTAGATACAAAGTTGTAGTCAAACTTTTTACAGGGGAAGCAAAAGCATGTTGTTGAAAATTGTAGGCTTTGATGGTGATGGCTTTCGCAACTGTGGTTGCCAATTTCACATACATTTATTTTGAATTCACATCTTTCTGAGGCAACGTTTTATATCGATTTATCGGTAGTTCTAAAAATATTTGATACTTTTTTAACAATGTCTCCATTTTGACAGAAATTATTGCGCCATATTTCCTTGGATCTTACATGACAACACAAGACGCAGAAGCTGCAATGAATGCACTGTTTGGATTAACAATTGCTTTCTTTTTAACAACAGTCATCTCAGGTGATCTATTTTTATCTGGTCTGGTCAGGTTTTGATCTAACTGATTACTCTTTTTTCTAGTAGATGGACATGGTTGGTGAAGAAAGACGAGAGGAGCGCTTTTGTCAATCGCCATGCCCCGGCAAAGTATCCAGCAACCCCATCGCGTCAGTCACTGCGGTTTTTATGAACCCTTGGAATATATGAAAGAGTCTGTATCCAGCCCTATAGATACAGCTTTAGGATTGACCTAACATATTCCATGTTTGCCATAAGAGCCGACGGAAAGGGAACTAAGAAGTGGTAGATGGTTGCACCATTGTCCGGGCGGATTCCACTCACTGTACCCTAGCACCATGTCGGTTGAATTCTGTAAAGGTTGTTATTTGCTTAGGTTGCAGATGTTCTTCAAACAGTCGCTGTAACTCGTTGCCGTATAGTTATAGCTGCGCAAAACAAAGCATTTGGAATTCGAATCTGATTCAGATATTTTTCGAATTGGATCAAATTGCTGACTCCATAAAATAACAAATATTCCTTTTTTACTTTTAATCTTATTGTCTCCATTGTGAATGGCAACTAAATAATATTTACAGATTACTAATATCAATTTAAACAGACGGGAAGTGATGTATTTTCATTTACACTCCAGTCCAAGAGTGAAAATTTTTATTTTAACCACAAAATACAATCGATTTTCGTCAAATTTGACCAAAATCGATTGTATTTGTTTGTTAAAAATGAAAAATTCAAGTGATAGAGATTTCTTTCTAAACTTAGTGATGATGAATAAAATATTCTTTTTGTAGCACTATTCATCGTCAAACTGATGAGAGCTCCAGTTGCGGCTGCTAAAAAACTATCTGAAGAAGTTGTGTTGACTAACAAGGGAGTTGAAGAAGGAGTGAAGTCTGAGAATGACAAATCAGCTGATTTGACATCTCTATAGCGTTGAGACTCAAAGTACTTTAAAATTTAAAATAAATAATTTAATTCTTTACGCCATTCAAAATTTTCTATAATAAAAGTGAATCTATGTACTTTGCAAGTAATTTGGTTAAGGTGTTTACTTTAATTTCAATTTTTAATTTTTTTTTGTGTTAATTGAGTTTTATTCTGCTTACATCATGAAATAAAGAATTATTCCGTATTTTAGCAGTTTCTGGCTGTTTTCGTGGAAAAACTAAATTCGGGCACAGATTTTTTCAAGTATGGGACGATGATGGACAGCGTCGTCATCGACAAAACGTATTTTGGCAACTTTTATGATTTGGAATTGGTGGGAAAATGAAGTGGATTTTATCCTATGTTGTTAGTTGCATAATGTGATTGTGTTTCGCTTTCATGTTTGCGAGATAAATTTGTAATACGATCCTATTTTCTCCTGCAAAATATGAAAGAATCAATAGCTATTTAGAGTTAATTTCCGTGATCATTGAAGGTTGGAGTTTTTGCCATGCAGTTGGGCCTCCTATTCTGAAAGTTATTGTGCAACAAATTTCCAGGATATCATTGCCTGGTGACCTGACTTGGTCCTTATTACGACGTAGGGTTAGGGTATTGTAGAATATGATTTTCATTTTGCGTAAGAGGAAAGTGCAATCGTATGGCGAACCCCGACTTTTGATGTTATTCGTTGCAGTGCTGATGCGTGCGATCTGTTTAGCAATTCTTTTGCATATATCATTCTTCCTCCACAGGATTCGAACCTGCGGTCGTCGCTTTGAATGATTTGAGCTGTATAGATAGGAAAGTACTCTTATGCAGTACTGGTTGAGCTAAGCTCAATTTTGATATTTTAAAAAGATTGATCGATTTTTTAGAACGTGGAAGAAAAGGAACACGTGTTTCACATGTCTCTATACAGGGAAATATTTCACATTAATAATCCCGATTGATGAACGTTTTATTCAAGTCCAAATCATTGGTTCAAATGATATGAAGAACGGCCTTTATGTTTTATCCCCAAAATGCGACAACCAAAGAAAAAGTGGCCGATTGTCGACGAAATATTCTTTTCTTACGCGCAGACACAGAGCATACCAAATGAAAAATTTCATATTGTCAAGTTCGAGCCACAGACGGACCATTCGTGATTCATGCTTACATGGGAGACAAAATTTTTCGATCGACATCGTCATTGACGGGTTCGTGGTTTTGACACTAGTTTTGTGGAATGGGTGAATTTCTTATATAAATTCATTCTATGTAAATATTTCAACTGTAAAATTCACTTAAATCTTACAGATTTCGCATCGTGAATATAGGATAAAAATTATAAAAATCTTTTATGAAGTAGAATCAGCAAAAACATCTTCTGTACCAATTACAACTTGATAATCAAAATTAATATTTTCCTGTTTAATTAACAGTACAACAAAAAACAATGTTGGCAATTTTAAACTGGGTATGCGGTAAACGCTGTTAGATACCTGGGTCAATAAACTAGGTAGTCGGCAAATTTAACTAGAAATTAGGTTAAAAATCTAGGTAACTAGTGAGTGAAATTAGACAAGGTATGGAATAAAATTAAAATGCCCCGAATGCAGACGAGATTGTTCACCTGGTTTGTTATCAAAGTACTGCCTAGTTTTGAACGTGGAATTAGGTGATTTTCACATAGTTATATGAAAAAAATTGTTACACTTTATCTAATTTAGATAAAAACTAAGTTGCCATCATTAAAGGCGCTTCGGTATCGTTTGGGGATGCAAGTTTCGAATACACCATAAAAATGATCAAAAGGTCAAAAAATAATGAAATGTTTGCTTTCAAGGTCTGATAACGACGGGGCTGTGGGTGAATGACGGAATAAGATTTGGAAACTATTAGAATCACGATTTGTTTTCTTGAAATGCCTAGGATCGATTCGAACTGTATATGGGGAGTATTCGTATCGATAATTCAGATTATCGGTAGTTTCGGCATCGACTTATTTTAAAGTATCGGTACGTTGATTTATTCCAAGCACTGGACAGTAAATTGAGGAGTCTTTCCTATTTACACAAGCAGAATTATTTCTGCAACTATTAGTCTGAACTTGGTATAGGCGTTCCAGAAATGAATCTTTGTATTTTATGCAAACAAAACGAGACGCGGTCTTTCATCAGTGACCAATAGTTAATGAAACTACCTTTGTGGTCAATGGTGTCAGAAAAATTCAGTTCAGTGTCAGTGCTTAGTCAAGTATGAGTAACTGATGGATTGCGCCGCTTAGAATAAAAGATCTGAGAAACATCTCTTTTTTTCTGTACTAGCCTTCTTGCTTCAAGGTGTACCGGGAATGCGCGTTAGAAAGTAGAAGAAAAGTACTTGTACTATGCCTTACATAACCCAGATGTATAGGACGTTTGTCACGTGACAAAATACGTTCAGGCACGTCTGACCTAATTTTCGTGTGTAATAAAATAATATGGATTCAATGTATTGCCCCGACATAACCCCAGAAGGTGGGAACCGATCTCACGGCGTTGTTTGCATAAGAACAATAAACCTTCCTCTTTAGAGAAGATGTCATTTCTTTTGTAATAAAATACCGTTAAAAATACGTAGTAAAGTTACGATAATCAGCAACTAGATACTTTTTAATTACCACTGTCCAGGTATTGATAGGGTTTTGGTAAATCTTTAAGGATCATAGCCTCTATGTAGATATCTGAATATGGAATTCTCACACTTTGATTACGCAAAATATAACTTTTTGTGCAAAACTAGTGATTTTTTGTCCATGCGCATTACCATGCAACACGACTTGCGTTTTAGACGCGGCCCGTGCACACTATGTGTGTAATTTCAATCGTCGTTGACTGTATAATAGATTTCTGTCGCGTCTATAGATATATTCAAGTTTACACCAAACTTTTTGCAATATTTTACAATTCATATTACACGTGTCCTTCAATCACAGTGATCATTAAATTGCTGTGCAACCTACAGACGTTTTAAAAGTATATCTTGTTTGAAAATAGATCCAAACGGTCTGACCTCATTTCTACTACTTTGGAATGTCGTCTCCCCATTCAAAAAGAAGATTCAGTCTGGTCGTGCCTGTCGGAGAAACATTGAGTTATTCATTAATCTGATGTTGATTGGTCGGTTGTATAGCGCCTTACTAACTATCGAAATGAAATTATCAAATCAAAATACATGAAAAAAGAAATAAAAATTATCACAGCCCTTCTTTTTAATCCTATTTTCAAAAAAATAAATAAATAAATGCAAGCTTACAAGTCATATGTTCACAATAAATTCAACAAAAAAGGCATTTTCACGAAATATTCCATGTTTTTCAAAAAAATTGTTGTCAAAGAAACATATTAATGTATCAGTAACTCCCAATGATATTTTTGTCAAGTGTCAGCAACAGTTGACAAAACATGTATCAAGTATTTCTATCTGACATTGTTACGATTTATCAAAAATGCAAGATACAATAAAATCAAATCACAATTCATTAAAAAAATCAATTTTGTCTGACGGTGTTGAGAAGAGAATTTATTGCTCGCCATCGCTGCATCAAACAAAATGGCGGATGTTGAAAATAGCCGAGAACAAACGTTCGGGATTGGAAGCTTGGAATAGTTTGATTGAAAAATAAAAGGAGGAAAAATTCCAAATCAAAATATTCCTGCTAATACGAAGATATAAATAAAACTCAATTATCGAAAAACCACTCAACAAGGAATAAACTGCAAAATTCACTATGTGTGTGTGCGATGTGATATAATTTTACGTCAAAAAAAATTTGTCAAAGTATGTTTTGTTTAGTAGGAGTTATCGTTGGAATGCGCGAATGAGGCAGCTAATGTCAAAGTTTTTCTTAAATATCAATATTTTTACATTAAACAGCTAACAGCTGAGTATCGTTTTTAAGAGTTCAGACTAATCCTTGAAATGTTTTCCTTTTTTGAAGCAAGTTAATTCCTAGTAGTGTTAAAGTTTTAGCAAACGCGTTTGTCTAATTATTTAATATTATATATTATATATATATATATATATATATATATATATATATATATATATATATATATATATATATATATATATATATATATATTTTTTTTTTCTTGAAAATGATATAACGATATAAAACCCTTTCAAATCTCAGTATTTTGTCCAATACAGTTTGTTTAAACATTGTGAAATGAGGTCAATTGCTTGTTAAAATCGTAATGTACACTTCGACCCGATAAGCTACCAAGAGCCTCTTATCCGTTTGTATTATTATCTATTCTGTATGGAGCAATTAAAATATTTTATCTTGCTACTGATGAAATGTTCCTGGGGACGATTTTCAATATATATTCGGCGAAAAATTACGATCAGAGATTCCACATAAAAATGATATTTTCATTTTTATTTTTGATTTTAATGTATTGAAATGTAAAATGGACGAGCTATCCTAATTTCGAGCCCCGGCGAGTCCGGCTCGCTTATCCATGCCCACCACTCAACCCAGGGTGTAATAACTTGGGTAGGCTAAGCCGAACAGGAAAAGATGATATCTTTCCAGTAATTGTAACCCTATCCGTCTACAAGTGGCCGCTGTTACAGGGCCTTGGGCAGGGTGATCCACTCTAAGAAGTGGCTATTAAAAAAAAAAAAAAAAAAAAAAATTGAAACTTAAACTTTGTCAAGCATTAGTCACAGATGTAGCTCGTTTGAACGGTACGATTCATCAGTAACCCACACTTGACAAATCATGTTATAAAAAGTTAATTTCCCATTGAGATAAAATAATAAACGATAATGTTGGAATTCTGAACAAAATGCTTCTATCTTTTTGTTTCTAAAAAACCATAATTCCAATTTTTTTTTTGAAAAGTTTATTACAGTCTTGTAATTGTAATATTATTATTACTCTTTCTCCAAAACACAAAAATCAAAGAGAATATTATGTGGTGAAAATAATTCATAATCGATAATATTCGAAAGTAACCAAACAAATAAAAATGAGATACAACAATATAATTTGAAACACGAAATTTTCATGTTTTGTCAATATTTTCACATTTTTTTATAGTACCAACTGTAAAAAATTTTCTTGTTTAAAAATTTGAACAACATCATGTACTACATTTTTATCGTTTTTCACTAAAATCATAAAAAAATCCAGTAATAGAAAATAAAGAAAAAACGACGTGAAATAAACTATTAGCACCAATAGACAATAACAGGAAAAACAAAATAATAAATAAACAAACAAAGATACGGAATTGAAAACAAGGTGGGACTTCATATCCGAACACTTGTGTGTATCGACAGAAGGGTAATATGAGTTCGAACCAGAATTATCACTGGATCAGTATAAATTTTATCATGATTTTATCATGTTATCAGCAACGGCCATAGATGAAATACATCTCACAGTTGTTCTACATCAATGTCCCATTCTTGGTCCTTCAACATCCTCAATGAAGGGTCAGTTGAGTACATGGACTTTCGTAGATTTGTTTGCTTTTTGTCTCTGTGTCCGAAGTCTTTTTTGTTAGTCGTCTGAGGAAGGTATTTCAAAAGGATACGTGACGCAAACTTTACTACACTCTTTTAATAAGACAACTGTAACTCAGAAGTAAGTCAGAAATATTCTGTGACGTCGTATTTTGCTAAGCATTAGTCACTGATGGATCGCGCCGCCGAGGGTTAAATTTTTGAATTCAACAAGTTTTAGACGCGGTATGTACAAAACATGTATAATACATAACATGTGATTTAAATAGCCGACATGGTATTATGTAATTTAATTATATAATAATTTTGGAGTGATTTTACAAAAGTTTTATTTCATTCGTATTACAATAAAATAATAATATTTCGAAAGAAAGCATTCATTGCTTTTTGCTATCATTATTTTTATAACCCGCAAAAATATATTTATTATAAACAACATGTATTTTCAAACAACTTGAGTTAACTACAAATAAAGATGAAACTAATGAATTCAATATTTTTTATTAATATACAGGACATGAAAACAAAAAGAAAAAATCTCTAAGCGAAAGAGATATTTAAAGGAGAGGAATTGATAAATGAGTAAAAACAAGCATACGCAACTCCTCACCTTTTTCTATTGATCTGCTCGTACGGTGACCCAGATATTCAGAACGAGACCCGGTTTCGGGGGCACAGCTTATAGATTAGTGAGGTTCCACGCCCACGCGCAATCCAACCAGTGCCAGGGGCAGTAGGACCAGGTCGTCAGCGACCCCGGACATTTTTGATGGCTCGAGAGAAACATGGCGACTCCAAGTACAAGGCAAGCAATCGTGCAAGCAATTTTAAAAAGAAGAACAAACGAACAAATACAAAAAGAGAAAAAGTCTATGAAAGGTAACGCTGAATTATATTCGTCAAATGGAATTTGATCAAAATATTTACCGATTTTATGAATCATTCCGTTGAAAAAACATCCATCAAAATGTGATTTATCAATCATGGACCAGCAATAAAATCTACCTTCCCGATCACAAATTTTAATTTTGTCAAGCATGAGTCACATCTGTGTCTCATACTTAACAAAGGATAATATATGGAGGGAAGTTTTTTTGACTAGGTCAGAGGCCAGGTCTATTACCGGCTCGTGTTGGGCAAAATTTATAGGTAAATCAACGCTAAGTAAATCGTCGAATAAGTCATATTTACTAGCATCTGAGTCATCGTTCAGTACGTAAACGATCTCCACTCGACAATACAAAATAATAATAGTCAAGCGTTGTTTGTCAAACCGTTATATTAGTAGCCTGTGACCTTACTGGAATTTTATTGTAATTACTCAATACTTAGCCAAATTACTCACCTACTGAAGTGACATTTGGTCATAGTATATAGACGTATCGGAAATGTAGTAGTAAACAAAATACCGCGCAGAAACGTAAATGGGAAAATTTCATAAAAATGATTATCACAGTAAATTATCTGAATATAGGAGATATCTGATGCTCTTATTTTTCAAAAAAATCCAATTTGAAGCTAGACAATTATTGACGTAAAAATATCAATACGTATGTGAACCAACTTGCAAAATGTGATAATAATATTAATGGTGATAACAACGGTAGACAAAAACGTTTCTATAACTATTAAAATGCTTATGCTACGTTTTGTGGTGGCCGAGTGCAACACTTTCCAATGATACGATTTTTTATCGCATAAATATTGTTTTATGCAAAATTTTATTAACTTATAATTGCTAACAATTTGTTACAGATTTATGTTGTTTTTGTTCTTGAAACTTTGAATTTTCATCAACAAGAATGACACAAACATTTGGCACGTTTTATTCGTTGAGGATTTTCACTTCCCTATCTTATGTTCTGCTCCACCCCAGGGCTTGACACCTGTCGACTCCACTGGTTGTAAATAATCCTCTCAAATGTTCATTGTCATTTGTATAGAATTTTCTAAAACTAGAATTTTAAGAAAAATTATATTTCCACATATTAGGATGCTAATCATCACTAAAAATTTCAATTCATGGACGATGTTCCAACTAAACGGTATTTGTGGTATAATCCGACAAAATGAAAATAAAAAATATCAATATTTTTATAACATATATAAAAAATTTATCGAAAATAGCACAGATTACTCGAATATTGGCCATTTTTTTTAGAAGAAACACTGAAATAAATACAATAAAAAAAACTTCTTTGCAGGATATATACCAAGTTATTTGGAAGGAGATGAAAAATGTGTTGTATGTGGGGATAAAGCAACTGGGTATCATTATAAATGTATAACATGTGAAGGTTGCAAGGTATAGTTCACATATACACACAAATAACTTATACATATTTCGTATATTCGTATATATATTTGCGCAATATATTACACAGATTTTGTTAAGCATGATTCACTGATGGATCGCGCTGCCAAGGCGCGGTCCATCAGTGGCACATGCTTGACAAAATAAAATTTCTGATTTAGATATAGATCCTAAGAAATAAATTTTGTCAAATCCTTATTGTTAAGTAAGGGTCACTGCTGGATCCTATGGATGAAGCACGATCAAGCTGTGGCCAATGCTTATCAAATGTACGCTTATAAAATGTATGATTGGAATTAGCATTTGCGCCGCAAGCATAAGGCATTTAAAAAATTTCTGAGATTTTGCGAGTGTCTTTGACATGGGCAAGAAAGTGAGCTTTCTGTCACTTTTAAATGTCGGAAAAATATGTTATTAGTTGAAGGTTGAATGTGTATGGACGTTTCGTATATGAGATATGAAGAGTTCCAAAAAATCAATTTTGTATGATGCATTTTAATTTGAGAATGTTAGCATATAACGATGATACTGTACTGCTATTATTTGATGCACAACTTGCACAACTAAATATTGTGGCTAATGACGCTAGGAAATACCTGAGTAGAGGTAGATTCGATTTGGTCTCCAATCGTAAAACTTTCGTTTTTATTTTTCAGTTTATTCTATTTTTCCATAATTCTATTTTATTCTGCGTCTTGCCAGTGTCTTAAAGTGTCTTGGTCAGGAGAACTTTGCATTGTTGCTTTCTTTCGTTTGTCGATCTGACTTAGATTACACTTTTAGGGTTTCTTTCGTCGAACAGTTCAGAAGAGTTTAGAAGGAACTTACCAATGTAAACATTCATCGCAATGTGAAATAAACAAAGTAACGAGGAATCAATGTCAATTATGTCGATATAATAAATGTATCAGAGTGGGAATGGCAAAAGACCGTAAGTAAATTGTATACGAAAATTTAAATTAGGTTCCGACTATCGATATGCTTCACTCGAACATTTGGAAAACTATGCCTCGTTTGTTCGGCTTGTCTACAATTACCGCAGTTTCAAGGCAAGCTGTAGGCTGCTTTAAAAAAATCTCATCAGACAAAACACGAAAAGACATAAATGGCGAAATATTGTTTAACCGACCATGCTTTAATACTCAAATGACAACCCTGTATCCCAGTGATTAAAACATATCCCGGCTGTTTTTTTACCTTTCAAGATTACCTGCTGAAATGATTTATTTTAGAAATGTTTATAAACTTGTATTGAATCTTCAAGTTATTTCATGGAAGCCTACTTTTGTCGTCTTTCGTGACTTGAACAAATTAACATTGTAATATACTTACTTTGTTATAAATTCTTCCCTTCCAGTGGTTTTAGACGAAGATAAACGAGTTGCTAAGCGGCGATTAATTGAACAAAATCGTGAAATCCGCCGTCACAAAGAGATAAGCCAAATGATGGCTCAGTGTGGTTGGAGGATCGAAAGACCGACTGATGATGAAAGGAGATTGATTCATGACGTCACACAGGCGTATTTTCGAGCCAACGACTCGCAAAATGTAAACAATTATTGTAATCACTTGGCATTACGTCTGCCGTGTAATTAGTTTAGAACAAATACGATGGCTTCATATCATTAAATGTTTGAATTTTGCCAAAAATGGATTTTCGCAATAATAATTGGGCTATTATTATTTTCTGGTAATTCATATCATATACGAAGCCATTTATATCTGTAATGGAATATCCCCCAGAAACATCCCAATTACAACCAGAAATAAATTTGTCAACATTCTAATCTTAAATCAAATTCTTTGGCCAATTCCAATCTTAAATCAAAGACACGTATACAGAAACAAAATCAAAATAATTACCTGACACCCAATCGAAAAATACATGTCAAAGCATGTTTTGTTAAGTATGGGTTACTGATGGATCGCGTCGATTAGACGCGGTCCATCCGTGACCCATGCTTGACAAATTATATTCCTGATTGCGTAGTATAACTTGTATAAGGATTCTCTATCTGTTTTATATCATGTTTTCCAGCGAACTACTTTATGCATCCAAGATGGCATGTCAGCATCCGATAGGTTTTCAACTGCACTTACTGCTGCTATAACTAATGTTGTTGATTTTGCAAAGAAAATTCCACTGTTTCTTAATCGTGTAAGTAAATCATTATTTTATCTATTGATTGTCAACTCAGAATACAACAGTTTTTATTTTATTCAGGAAATGCGAGATATGGCCTAGTTAATGTATACTGAAAAACAGTATATTGATGAGATAGGTTATCATTTTTATCCTGCAGGAGAGGATAATCGAGAATACAGCTTTGCCATATGGCGAACCACGACCGCTCGTGTAGATACCGGCTCTGTTGGCGAAGGAAGCCGTAAGCAGCACCTACGTGAACCGGCGAAGCGCCCGGCAGACCTCCCGCATCACCCCGCACGGGACTCGAACCTGCGTCCTGATGATCAGAGATGCGTAGCTTGAAGCAGCACCTACGTGAACCGGCGAGACGCCCGGCAGACCTCCGGCATCATCCCACACGGGACTCGAACCTGTGTCATGATGATCAGAGATGCGTAGCTTGAAGCGTATTCCCAGCGCTTTACCGATTGAAAAAGTCAAGATATATTTTTTTATCCCATCATCCTTCTATGACTTGTGAACGATAATTACGATATATTCTGTCTAAAAAACTAATTTGGCCAATTGAATTCCCGCTGGTTACCAATCGTTATCTTGATGGTATTTCGTTGATGGTTGATTCATTACATAATTAGTAAAGTACCGCAGCGTAAAAAATGATGTCATACCCGCCCCTTCGAAAGAAGTATTCCTATCACGCTCATTAAAATCGACCTTGTGTATTTTTCTAATACTCCCTCCTTTTCCAGTTTCTGAATCGCGGTCCGTTTGTGCCTTATGCTGGACAAAACAAAACTTTTGAATAGGGTGACATTTTTTTGGCTAGGGCGACAAAACTGAAACTGAAAATAGAATTAAATATGTTACAACATTATCAGTTTTGATTTGTCAAATCAGATTTCATCAGAGGACCAAGTCCTAATACTCAAAGTATGCTGTATGGAAATCATTACATTACGCTGTGTCACAAGTTACAGAAAAATGACAAAACAAGTCACTTTGTTCCCCACTGTTGATGTCACAAAAGATCAATTACGTCAGACCAGACTGGAGCCATTCAGTGATTCCTTGTTCACCCTGGCAGAACATATGGAAGGTCTTGATCTTACACCAGTAGAAATTGCTCTTCTGCAGAGCGTAATACTATTTACATCAGGTAGGCTATATGGATATTTTGATTTGATTTATCCCCTTTCTTTTTCATTAGATATAAGGAAGAATTGTAATTTCCTTCCTCGGGATGCCAAATTTTTAATGAATCAGAGAACCTGAATTTTATCCCATATTTTCAAATATATTTATTTTACAGGCTTTCGCTAGGTCATAGTCCAGGTTAATACAACCAAACACTTCAATCAAATAGTTCATTAAAAATATCGAATTCAAATGGGTAAATGTTAATGATATCAATGTATAATAGATTTTGATACTATTGTAAAAGCATTCTGCAATAGCGGATATGGATAAGAAAAATAGCCAAATCACTTTTATTTTCAGAAACACAATATGTGGAAATGTTTAAAGGATTGAACCTAGGAAACCGAACGGCTTCTATCATAGGATTTGTTGATATTTCACTATGAGACACCACAATGTGGTCAGAATGCGAATTTTTACAGATGCCGTGAACTTTAATTATCCAAAAAGTTTATAGTTTTATAAGATTTTTTAAAATATCTTAGATCGACCGAACATATCTGAACGGACTCGAGTCGACCATGCACAAGATATTGTTATTCGAGCATTTGAACATCACTTGAATGAAGTATGGCCTCACGATCCACAGTATTGTTCCAGTTTATTAATCAAGGTCAGTTATCAAATATAAAACGAGATATAGAATTTTATCATTTGATGTTATAATTTTGTTTATGCGTGCTTAAATATTTACACATATTGATATTGTTTTGCAATCTCCCAGTCAAAATGTTTTTGTTAAGTATGAGTCACTGTTGAATCGCGCAGCCTAGGCGATCATACTAGGTGATTGGGCTAGGATTTGTATGTCATGGATCATTGATGGGTCGTGCTGAAGCTGCAAAAAGGTCACGGAATGATCTCGTTAACTCTTCAGATTGGCCATATAATTACATTTTTGTTGTTGTGCTTTGCCAAAAAATATTTTCTCGCACGTTTGTTGTGTGATGGGCTAAGAAAATTTGGAAAAGCATTTTGCGCTGTACTGGATTTATTCTGAAATAAAGAAGTAGTCAAATCGATTTGCACCTCATTGGGCTCCTCTCCCTGAGTCTTTGAAAATATTTTTGCGAACGACTGTGGTAGGGACGCATCTCTTCATTTTTTTAATATTTTGTATCCGCCAGGATCGGTGACCAACGGTCTTTTTTATTATTCTTTAAAAGCTAGACAATTAAAATGGATATGACATATACTTTCGATTCAATTTTGGTCAGTATTTATCAAACTCAATTTCAGTTGACAGAAGTTCGTACTGTTAGTTCTTGTCTTGCCGAAACATTGATGAGTATGAGAATGGATGATCCTCAAGAACTAGGTCGATTATTTCAACAACGACCTCACTCGAACCCGATATCAGGTAATATTGTTGTGTACTACCCGTCAGAAAAGTATTGTCCAAACAAGTTCTGTTAAGTATGAGTCACTGATGGAGCGCGCCGTCAAGGCACGGTCCATCTGTGGCTCGTGCTTTGTAAACTAAAAAAAAAATTCTGATCAGAAGGAACGACTTCGCATATTTATGTTGAAAGATTTATTTGAGTTTACTTTTGATGGCGAAGAAACGTTAACTTTTACTCTCTATATTATTAAATAGCTTCGCTCAAAGCCAACAGATTATTAGCAACACCTGAATCAAAACCTACCGGAAACAAATCTGGCCGGAGGCGCAAATATTTTTTGATAAATTGGATTTAGGGCCCAAAACCGGCTAAGTAAACATAAAATTATTTCGCGCTGGGGACCCCCGTAAGACTTTGATTTGTTGCATTTCAAAACCTTTACAACAAACCTTCCCTAAATACGCTAGTGACTGCACCCACCTTAATGGAAAACATTCCATTCAACATTGAACAACCAGAGTGCAACTGATGGTATCCAACACGGGTAATTTGCTTCCTTTTAAAAGCTTACGCTCATTTAAGTGCTAAAATACTATATAGTTGATCTGTTTATTATTTCTTGGGCCTGGTGTAAAAGAATTCTGTTTTTAAAGGCACCAATTTCACCTATGCAATAATTTCTGGCATTAATATCAACTATATTAATAAGGAAACAGGGCAGTTTCAGATACAAAAAATCAATGGTTGTTGTTTCTTTAATTGAATTTAGTAAAGTTTCACAAAACAGCTCTGAATTTTTCATCAATCCCTGGATGAGATACGTTGTCTGAGCGAAACCTATTGGGAGGTTAACACTACTGTATTTCAGGGACGCCATTTCAAATGCAAATTCAGACATTTCAAATGCTTTAAAACGTATGAAATCCAAAATATTTTCGCTCGGCTTTGGTGTACATAAGATATCACACTAAGTTACCCTATTTTAGACCATGACCGCTCCCGGCACGGTTTTTGGTATGTTGTATAGTAATCTTCAATGAATTCGTTTTTCCCCGAGAGTTTTTTTTTTGTGTTCGTGGTGTCCATTATTACGTCATAATTTTTGTCTTGAAAAATTTCTTTTTAAATTTTGCCCCCACCCGCTTTTCAAGGTCCCGCGTACGCCATGAGTACGACTGGTCCCAGCATTGACCTATAGTCGCTAGAGGTCTTGGAATATTACGGAAATACAGAACGATTCTAATTTGTGTGTTCGAGATTGATATGACGAAAATCACTATTGAATACAGACGACTACAAATTATGCTGTAATTAAGTGAAAATATTTTATTTTATATTTCAGATTCATTTTCGACAAGTCCGTTCGGTATGCATTCACCTCGACCTGTGCAATTTAATCAAAGATTCGGTAGCGTGCTCATCCCACAACATCATCAAACAAGATTCATACCAAATGGCATTTGCCTACAAAGATCTCCCGAAAAGTCCATCGTTGCTCCTCGAACAAACGGAAACCTTGTTCACGCCCATTCAATGCCACAGTTGTCTACGCCGAATGGCGTTTACAAGTGTTGGAAAAAAGATCTTTTGAAAGATATGTTGACGAAAGCAAACGATAAAACAAGTAATGGTATGACCAATGGATATCATTTGAACAATTTTCCGAGAAATCAGGTGCCCACAACTTCAAAATTGGCGAACGCTTTAATATCACCAGAACCTGTCACTTGTGGACAAATTGGAAGAATGCCAATCATACTGGAACCTCAGAATGGCATCACCTCATATAAAACTTTTAAAAATAGCCATAATAAAGTTTTTGAAAGAGCTGTAAAGTATGATCGCCCAATGGATGTGAGAGCACACTTCGGAAATTCGGCTGAGCAAATACAGAAGAATGGTGCGTATGAAGAGTTTAAAAACGTTTGTGGAGCAGACGGTCTAGATAGTATAACATCACGGCCGACAAACAATTTGAACAAAATAATACCTCACAACATTGAATCTCTCACCAATTCACTCCAAACGCATTTCAAAATACCATCCACGTCAGAAAACACCACACTACCTCGAGCGCACACTTTGTCACTGTCGACACACACAACGCCGTCATTTCCTTATACAAATGGTCCAATTCCACGCCTTGAATTCGTCAAAAATGGGCTTCACGAGCCGAACGGTATTTATAGCAACAACATCACAGCCAATATTTTGCGAATGGGACTACCAATGTTGCTACCGTATGTAACCCGGAGTTCAATCGAAAAACTGTCTAATGTACAGGCCTGTACTACTTCACAGCAATTATCAAATGGGGCAATTGATTTTCAACCTCCTGAAAAAGCAGTTAACAATAAAAACGAAGCTTCTGCATATGCGTGTTCTAATATTGGCACACACTGTACCGAGATACCGTATGATGAGCACAATAATTTGGTTTCTCCTCATCCAAGCACAAACAATTCATCCAATAATACGACCACGACTGGTTCCAATGCCAGCAGCAATAACTTCAAATGTCACGCCAAGACCAATGGAATATCTTCTTCTCTGTTGCATGCCGTGGAAAAAAGCTTAGAAACTAACAAGGTAAAATCGATTACTAATGGAAAATTTAAAACAAAAGATAAGGTGAATAACGTAGCAATGAAACGAATAAACAGTTCCCCAATGCATGCAACAAACAAGATCAAATGTACCAGTCCTATTTGCATGTGCTCGACTGAAGGCTCGGAGATGCAATCCACAAAGGTTTATTCAATAACCGATCCAGTGGAAAAACAAACAAATGACAGTACTTCTCCTATCGGTAAAAAACGATGCATAATGAAAACAGTGTCCAATGAAGACAATAAACTTACAAATGAAGCAAGTGCAATAAGACTTCAAGCTAGGCCGAAATCATTGTAATACAAAAACTGACTAATAAAAAATGTTTTATCTATTTTTATTGAATATAAAAATTCACCAATTAGATAGTTCTGCCCCATCTCCCATAATGGTTATACAGTGATCTATCCCGAGACGTATTTTAGTGGCGGGAGAAAATATCAGCTATTAAAGGGGTGGGGGCTTTTTTGGCCTGGGTGAAATTCTTATGCTTTGGGCCTTAACGCTGCATATAAAAGGTAGATATCCGATTTCATGGAGCAGGGCAGATTCCGATGGTGTATTCATTCCCGATTTGTGTAGAAACTGAGAACGATGTTAGAACGGCTTGATCTAGAAAGTATGAGCGGCCTTTGTTTTGTTCACTACACGTATTCACATATTTTTTTTATATGGAAGTACTCTTATATTAAAAAGGAATATGCCCAGGTTTGAATTACCTCATTCTGACTACCCGTAAAGCACACGGACCCTCGTATCCCATCATTACGGCCTCGGGCTATAATTTTCATAATCATCTGCCGTAACGAGTCACCGATGATATTCTTATTCGACAAACACTTTCAAAAGCGTGTGGTAAGAAAATAAGGTTGAGAGTTCAGTTTCAACAACATTTAATATTTAGTCAGTCAATTAGGTGCGGGAAATAGAAAAGTTTGCCAACTTTGGACCAAGTCACCGTCTCGGATAATCGTGTGGACAAAATGCGCTCACTGCTTGCGCTCCATCTGTTCATACAAGAAGATATAATTACAGAAGGTGTAGGTTTTGTTTTCCAAGTGTAGAAAAGTCGCTGTGATATACGTAAAGCAACAGTATGAGTTTCATCTTCACGGAGGAAACGTGTGAATGTGATCGATAAGGAAAATTTACAATCCACTATTTTTACCGATATCCATTACACATTCCACTTCATTTTAGACGCATTTTACTTTCAAGGCGCACTGGAGGGTAGATAACTAGAAAAATATTATCTTCGAAAACAAGAAAACTAAAATGTCAAGAGTTGGAAATATCGGTATTGAACACCCTTTTCCTCGCCCTAATGCTCAACTCACATACCGGATTGGTTGTGATTGAATATGCTTTGGTATTTTTAGTTCAAATTGTGTAACATTTTTCAGTAAAATATTGAATATTGGAGAGGAAAATTCAATTCAATGTCACCCCAATTCCAATGAATCATTATTTATTAGTGAGATTAGAATGCATTGTGGGAAATCGATCGTGTCATCAGAAATTTCTATGAGAATACGGAAAACTGTGTGTCTCGTTCTTGTTGGCTTATGTATAATGCAGTTCATGTTTATATACTTTGAAACCGAAGATTTACAAAAATGGTACATGACCAGCAAAATCAAACATCAGCCACGAAAGATTTTAGTGGGATTTACCTCAGATCGCTCAGGAAAATATCTTATACATCGATTCTATAAATCCGAAGGATTTGGCGTGAACAGCATTGATCCAAAAGATATTACCCTTGTTTCTCACTGCACTGTCGATCGATTGCATCATATAATTGGTTTAGCTGAAAGTTGGGGAGGACCTATGTCTATTTCTATTTTTGCTTCCGGCGAAGACGCAGCGTTTGCTGATGATGCTATTGACAGTTTGCGCTTGTGCTGGCCGGTGTTGCGGAAATTGGCAACTTTCCATCTTGTTTACCCAAGGCATGAATCTTCAAGGGCAAACATGACAAAGATAGGTAGTTTCACATACGTTGCTTGCAAATATTTTATGCAGCGCTTGTTTCTCAAAAAATCTTCTAAAGACCACGATCGAGCCATGAAGGGATTGCAATACCCACACAATCTTATGCGCAATGTTGCTCTTAGTGGCGTTCTTAATGAATTCGTGCTGTCTGTTGACATAGAAATGATTCCTAGTGCGAATCTGAGAAAAGGATTTCTCACATTTGCGAATACAACTGGTTTGCATTCGAAACCAAAAATGGCAACCAGCAAATTTGAAGAAAACAAGACTATATTTGTATTACCTGCATTTGAAGTAAAACGCGATCTGGAACCGAGGATGACAAAACAAGATATTATTGCAGCACTAACAAAATCCGATGCAAGACCTTTGCTACAGGTAAATGAAATTTTTGCGAAGGCGTAGGACTGGAAAACAAATGAAAGCATGTAGAATTCGAATCTGATTCGGTTAATTTTTTCGAATCGAATATGTTATTTCATATAAACAGCAAATGTTCCGTTTTTGCCACTATACGTTGAGCACTCCACATCAGAACTTACTTAACAAAACTTTATTTCTGAGTGAGCTGGTATCAAAATCAATAGATACGACTTCACTATGAACAAAAAGTGATTCCTTTAAGTTGTGCTTCGAATCAAATTGGCAAGCCCTACAAAGGTGAATACAGGTGATTGGTATAATCCTTTAGAATTTGGATCATCCGTATCGACTCAAAATTAACAAAAGCAACTTTAACATAACAAGCTTTTAGTTTATGCTAAAGCAAAACAAAAATATTTTTCTCGTATATTTTTTGTATTTATATGTTATAGGAGATTTGTCCACAATGTCATAAAGGGACGAATTATGAAAAATGGAGCTCAGCATCAAACTTCAATCAAAAATTTGGGATTGCATACCAGGCTCAATTTTCCACTGGATGGGAACCTTTCTTTATTTACAGAAGAAACTCACCGTGGTTTGATGAAAATATGACAAAAGTTGGACATGACAGATTATCACATGTATGTATCGAAATTTGAGTTTAAAAAGTTCTGAATTAAAATTTTTGAAAGTATATATAGTGTTGGATTGCACACACAATATTTAGCAATAGGTGATCGCATAGATAATAGGCCATTTCAACGATTAGAGGGAGATAATTTGATCAATCTATTTTAACAGATTTGCGAGCTCCATAGTCAAGGATACAAATTTCAAGTGCTGAACAACGGATTTTTAATTCGCAACTATTTTCGTTTCAAAAATCAAATGACGGGCGAAGAAAACATTCGCAAGGATAACAAACTTACTTTCAAGGAAAAATTCCGAAACGATCTACAAAAAAGTGGAAGAATATCAAATGATGCAATTCGTTCTTGTTGAAAATTCTAATTTTCATGAAAGAGAGTAAAATTGCAATTGAAGTGTATGTAGTGCTGCCCGGCTAGGAATAACCGAGTTATTTTGAATTAGATCTTGGAATCTGATTGGGATATTTTTTTATTCGCTCCGAATCACTTAATATATATAAATAACAAACATCCCGTTTTACTATTACAAATTGTCTTTATTGAACAAATTAAGATATTTATAGCAACGAAATACCAACATTATAAGGAACAGAATCGTATGCAATTCGAACTCCATGTCTAAGAGCGGGAATTTTCGTGCTCTAGCAAAAATACAATTGTTTTCCTTTCAATTCGGCCAATTTTGTCGTTGAAAAGGAAAAAATCACTCCACTTAACAAGAAGCTTTTGTTGCCATGAACGATTCACGATCGATCCGTATAATTTTCCAAATCGATTTGGTATCACAGGTTTTTCCCAGTCCTAAATATATCTAGACCTACAAACTTACATGTTTTCTTGCATGTTGAAAATTCTAATAGACAGTGTGAATTTTCCTGAAAAAAAAACACGAAATATGTCGTATGGCCAAAAGACAGTAGAAAACTTTAAATGTGTGAACACTGCAATTTTCGAAGCTACCGAAAACATGTAAAGCACTGAAAACTTGTAACGGCCAATGTCATTCCACTTCCAAATTAAGGTTAGAAGTGTACAGTCGCGGATAAATTGAAAAAAATATTTTTTTTTTAAATCGCGAGGTCAAAATTTAGAGAAGTATGATAAGGTGTACAGCAGAATGCGTGCAAAAATGTTGGTTTTTATTGACATTAGAAAAACTCCATAGGAAGACTATTTTCGATAAGTTTTCCATTCGGAGAGGCACATGTTGTAACAAATATCAAAGATCGCGTCTACATTCGCATTTTCGCCTACCGGGCGATGAACAGCTCACGACTTGGCACGGCTAGCAAAATAAAATCTCGTGTGTCATCATAAGATGAACTTTTAATGGGAGCTGGGACTGTTACTCTATTTCTTCAATGTTATCACTTCCAAAGTATCATGACTTTTTAGTGCCCATCTTTTTATCTATACAACATGCGTGCTTTTTACTCCCCTGACCTCTTTTGAAATATATGATTTATTGTTTTAACTTTTTTGAGAAAATTATTGGGTACCATGTAGGGATATGACAAAATTTAAACCCGGATTCGATTTCCTATTTGCAATTTCTTGGATTCGTAATCTGCCTCGAAATAATGTCTTTTGTATCTCGCCTCTGACGCGAATTTTGGCTTGTTTCGGGGTTATTTTCTAAAAAGCCCTTCAGCAATTTTTCTTGCGACGCCATCATTCAGCTATGGGAAAATTCAAAAATTGTGGCCTACCGTTTCAAGGTTCTGAATACGCCACTGAATACAGATAATAACCAGAATTTTTGTGCTAAATGCAAAGCCTCTACTTCAAGAACGCGCGATTTTGAATTTCTTAGCTTGTCTCGGTAAAGACAGAGATATTTATTCTTAAGTTTATTGCAACATCAATTTTTCGCCCTGTGTGTAGGGGCTTCAGAATAGTCCTAACGTACTTCCTGCGTGTCGTAAGAGGCGACAATAAGGAAAAGAATTGATGTAGATGGTTTTATCATCGCCCAGGGCAGATACCACTCACTACACTTTACCATGATGTTTTAGTGGAGTTTGGGATGTTTTCCGTTTAGAGTGCAATTGCTGTTACTAAATCTTTTAGCTTTTTGCTATTGCGTGGCCATTAATTAGTTCCTTTTGGGAGCTGCTTCAAGCTTTGCTTAAAGTGAATTCAATAAAAAAATACGAAATCACGTGAAAGCGCGTACCAGGGAGGTCTTGAAATAACGCCACTGCACCCATTTAAAACAATTTCTTATATTTAGCATGATACTCGCTCTTGCTAACTTCGACTTGATTTATGCATCTTTTGGTTTCGGAGCAACGACACGATCCAGCAGCAGCCCAAAATGACGGAAGCTCGTTACTCTCCGACGACAAAAGGTGTTTTTTCGGCAAAATTTTCAAATCACTCACATTACTTGAATAGCAGTGAATATGAATCAGTGAATAAATTAAATTTATATACAAAGGTTCAGGCATCCGCCGTTAACCGATCCCTATACAAATCATGTTTATTCACAGGAAAAATTAGTAACATAACGTCGATTAAAAGCTTCTATCCATTCAGACCAACGGTTTTACAACCGACGGCGCGTTCTATCAGCCACGCATACTCAAAAAACTGAAGCTGGTGAAACAACTTTGGCTAGGTAACCTCGACCATTTATTCGGTTTTCTTCTCCAGATAACAATGATATACTATTTCGTATGTTACGTAAAAGACATATTTGGTAACTTTTCTAGTTGCAGTAATTTTGATTCAAAAACAAAAAGGGGATATGTTGCTTGTGATCTCATTCCAGCATCCTTGTGACAGAGTGTCACACACGGATCCGAGGTCACAAAAAGACAATGAGGGAAGAATCACGATTCATTAGACAACAATCCAGAATTTTATTTTTATTTGGGTGTGTGATTAGCAGGTTTCATTCTGCAAGAAGACCACAGTGACTAATCTACAACTATCCACAAAATTTTTCAGCACAAACTACCCAGATGAAATCAATCTTGTTCAAACTAACACTCTTCCACAATCAAAAGCTGAAGAGAAAAAACCAGAAAATCGTTGAACTTTCATTTGATGAAGATTCAATGACTAAAGTAAATCAATAGGTAGGAGAGTGCATAAATTACTTTATATTGCTAGAATCACCATAAAATAGCGAATTTATGATAGAATATACAAAATTCTAAATGAAAACGGCAAATAACATTCTCCATGTAACAATTTTCCAAGTAATAAACAAGGATCAAAAGCGTGAAAAATAGCACCAAAAGTCAGGATAGTAGAAATAAAATATCAATGACTCTGAAAACAAAGTAATGCTTTTAGTATCAATGAAACATGTAAAAATATAAATATCTTTATCCGAATAATTCAGTGGACTTAATGTCATCTATCCTGAAACGTGTAAACGCATATATATCACCATATCACCAAGAAATTTTAACGTCAGTGTACCAAATCATAAACTCAAGAGGTCACGAAAACGTCAATTGTCACGAAATACGCAAATTCGTGCCGATATTATTCATATATTTGACAAAAGCAAGCTTCAGTATTTTTAATCTGGATTGGCAAATTTTGCTTGTTTTCCAAAAAAAAAAAAAATAACCAAATTTGAATTCACAATATTCACAAAACCATTTCAACCTGCTCTGAAAAAGGGGCATATGACGATTTTCACTTGGTTTTATCCTAACTGGAGTCAGGCTCAAGACTAGGTTCGACTCAGACTTCGATGATGCAACAATACATCAGAACAGATGATTCTGACTATATGCTAGAGACATCATATATTACTTCATGCTCAAACATTGATCTGATCGAAAGTTATTAGGCAAGAAAGCCCAAAATATAATTGTTTAGACATATATGTGACATTTTAAAATATCATGGACTAGAGATCAAATAGAGTCCCGGATTTCGAAATAGAATAACCTGAATATTCTCTGTCCTTCATATCATAAATCTGAGAACAAACTATCCCATCAATAGATGATCAATATACTTGGTGAGAATGCATATTACTTTTGAAAGCAGCAAAATCAGGAACAAAATTAAAGGACTAGTGAACAATTTCGACAAATAACTTGACAAAATGTCAGCTACACAGATAACCAAAGAAAATGGGTTCCATCAGAAGAAAATTCAACGAATGAGTAATATCTAACGATATTTCTCTTGTTAGATGATAAAATGCTTTTTTAAGTGTGCAGTAACCGTCACCCGAAGAAAATAAACGGTGACCCAAAGAAAAACAAGATTTTTTTACCATGTCCTCATATATAAAGAATGACAATCCAATAAATAGAAAACATAACTTTTCATCCAGGATGCTATAATATGGTATATTATCTCAAAAACTTATGGGTGGGACCAATAATATTTTAACTTATAAATCACTAAGTTACCCAGATTTAGCCTCCCAGATTTCTTATGATGATGATGATGAAGATCATATTATCACATTTCTTCCTTATATGAAAAAAAATTTTTTCGGATCCGCCACTGTGTCTAATGAAAATATTACATTGAGAAAATTACAATAAGAATCAGATTTCAAATCTGTCTAAAGCATTAAGGAAATATTGCAAATGCATCAGTCAGAGGGTACCGCTACTAAAGACACAAAACGCAGCGTTTACACAGAGCTTCACTAAAATGCAGTGCTTTTTAAGTCAAATCCAATACATATCAGATCACAAGATGTATAAAATTAGTCAAGTAATGGAATAGGGATAAAACTGGCATACTTCTAGGTAGCGCAAGCTTCAAGTAGCATTTAACAAAAGCAATCCTATTTGTACATTTGGAAAAAAACAGGCGAGAATTATGAAGCACTTTATGAGCTTAAATTTTTAATAGGATTTCATTTAATACAAAGCACAGCTTTCCTGCTCGATAAGTTAGCTAAATGAAAGCATGACTATTGGCGGAACTTCTATTAAATGCAAGTGTCGATGATCTTGAAGCTTCTTATTACTTGCTACCACCATACTACGCTCAAAAGGAAAAAGCGTCCTACCCAATCTGGAAAATTTTGTATGAGTCACTGATTTAACGCATCGATGGGATGTGGTCCATCTGTGGCTCATGCTTGAGAAAATGAAATCTTCAATTTAGTAGTAGATGGCATTTTAGTGCTATGTAAGTGTATGATATAAAAGGAACAGTAGTATATTTGTTTGCTTCGAAATGACACGTCAATGGGGCACGCTCAACAAGTCAAAAGGCAACGCAACAAGGAATGACAATACATTTTCAGTTGTCTGCTGTTGCCATTGATAGCCAGGATGAACTAAGCGCACCAAGTTTGGAATACAGTGATTGTTTTCTTCCTCCTTCCATCTTTTTATCGACATCTGTTAATTGTTTCAACGCGGATGACAACGGTAGATGATTCTTTATAGACGCAGGTAGTGTTACTGTGTCAGACTTGCTCATTCTACTACTGATAGGAAGATATGAAAACCTGATAAAATAAATATATTATTTATTAAAATGCTTATGTCACAATGCAAGGACTATTGGTTTAGACATCCAATAGCCACATGCTAGGTATATTATATGGGATTACTGAATCATAAGCAGGACATCCCACACAATTGTGAATCAGGGTTCTGTATAAAATTGATTTCCCACTCACTTTGCCCTTTTCAAATTTTATCTAACCACCAATTTTTCCCAATAGATTTGGAAAATTTCTTTAATGTGGCAATAAACTCTCTTTAATATGGCAATTTTCAAGTGCATTTTGAAACTTTCCTGGTCCTCTGAGAAAATTAAATCACACATCAAATTCCTGACCTAATGTGGAAAAAAGAAAATTTAGAAATATGGGTCATAAAGAATGGCAAAGATGGTTAGCTCATTTATTTAGAAAAATATGTACAAACACTGGTTGCAAAAATGTGACTTAGGGGGTAAATTTAAAAAGAAAATAGGATACTTTGGAAGAATTCATGCTTGAGGACATGGGCCTAATAATGTTGTTTGGAGGAAAATAAGATGAATCACCAGACAGTTTTCTTACTTTCCTTGTAATATGAAATTGTTACTAATAATGGTTTCTGTGGCAGCGTAGCTACGGTATTTCAAAAGCAAGCTGCTTTTAATCAAACATGCATTCATTGTTTTCTATTAAACTCTTGTACTACCCTTGGTTCAAACTTTCATAATACTAACCTTCCACAATCAGGTGTGAGAGGTAAAATGTTGTGTGAATTGCCTCCAGATTTTGACAAGGAATGAGATGACTGAGTTGTATCAGTCCTATCTGATGGTGTGATAAAACCAAGCATAACAGCAGAACAGTGGATGCTTCTTTGAATATTTTTTGTTAAATGAGGAGCAAACACATCAAGGTCGAATGGATCGATATAACTTTCCAACCAATCCACTAGATCAGAAAACGAGTTGTCTGAAACATCATAGATAGTTTTTTTGGTGTCATCTTTCATAGATTTTGGTACTTGAGGTGAGTGTAATAAACCATGGAGTGTTCGGAGATCATAAAGCCTTTGTAAAGCCCAAGATTGTGTTACTGTAAACGGAAGACTTCCAGGTATATCTGTGTTATCAGTGAACGATTTCTTCTGCTCAGTAATAGCCTTTTTTAATTCTATAAATGTGTGTAAAACACCACATAATAAAGACTGCGTTATAGCTTGTAAAGTTGATCTGCTCATTGAGTGACCTCCAATGCTACTAATACTCTCACAGACATTGTATAATAAGTCTTGTATCGGCCATGATACAGCCATTGGTAATTTGATTTCAGATTCAACTTTGGATCCAGCTTCACTTTCTTCTTCAATTGCTACATTATCCCATATAGGCATTGTGTCAAAGAAATGAACTGCCGATTTCAGATTTAATGCCACAGATTTGAAACTAGTGATGGATTTTGTTATAGTTGCGTTGGACCACAATTGTAATAATGTATCGCTTTCTTTTGACATGCTGTTGCTGATATGTTCCCAAACAGGTGATACAACAGGCTGTAATGATTGTGCCATCATGCTTGATGTCATAGATGAACTCAATTGTCGCTTTAATGTACTTTCCTCTTTCTCTGTTGTACCAAGTAAACAACCTGTATGAAACTCATCGCATAGTCGGCAAAAGTTTCGACAAAACATTGCAAGAAATAATATTTCATTGACGGAACTACTTTCAGATGATATCCTTTTGGTAAGAGAGGATTCATATTCACGTAAAGCCTGCAACATACCATGCAAACAGCCATTACAAGCTATTTGAAAATCAGTGCATATTTTCTCCTTTTCTTCTTTGCCAACCAAAGGTAAAGATTGTTCATCTGTAGCTGTCTTTTTGTCATTTATATTCTCTACATTTACATCAGGGATATAGTTGGCAAGATCTGCTATAACCTGCTTCATACCAGAGTTTAATTGTTGACACAAACTGTGTAATGCTGGAGTAACAGTCAGAGCTTTTAATCCCAAACCTCCTTTAACTTCTTTCCCTCTTCGTAATGAAACCTGCCTCCAAGCAGTGTCAGGAGGAATATCAGAAGGTAATTCATGCCATACAAATTCACTTGTCGTTTCAGAGTTTGATGACAATGATTTCAAGTTTTGCAATGCTTCATTTAGTTTTTGTTTACCATTTTCTAGTAAGTTTGTAAATGAATTTTGTGACAATGATTTTACTTTATCTAAAAATAGTCCTTTTAATATTTCATCCCAAAGGGAAAGTCGCCGTCCTAAAATAGCAATACAAGCATCTTCCCATTCTGTATGCTTTGCATCTCCAGCATCAAGAGTTTCTAGTTTCCACAAATCAGTTTTATCCGAACTATTTTGTTGAATATCACTAACTTCACTGAGTGTGTTCCAAATCGACTGTCTCATTGCGGACAAAGCTTTGAATGTAGTCACATATGAGAGCAGTTCAAGAATACCATTCTTGAGAGATTGCTCACAGTTTTCAAGCCATTTAGAACAAGTTGACTGAACCATAGTAGGCGGGAGTGTTGAGTCATTTCCACTGGCTTGCAGAGTTTCTAATTTAGAAACAGAATCAGGAAGATGTTTACTCCAGTACTTCTCTTCACAAGTTGATCCTGCTTTCTCATAATCCAAACATTTTTCAGCAAAAGATTTACAGGATTCCTTCAGAGTATGCTGCACTAAACCAATATGGGTATCAGTAGTTTTAGACATTGACATTTTTGATCTTTTTTCTATTGAATCTTCTTCATGTGGTTGGATATTCTGAACAGGTGCGACAAAGAGAATATGAGCTTGTTTTATTGTAGCAGCTAGCAAAGTAACAACTTTACATAATTTAGCAGTTCCGATTTCATCACTAGATGTAAACTTTTCATTTATTGCAGAAAACCTGGCATCCATAAATTCACTGAATGCTTTCGTTACGTCAGATTGTTCTAACAAAATAATCGAACATAATGCATCAGAAAGAGATTTTGAATGAAGTTTATTGTCTTTCAAAAGTCTTCTGCACTCGCTCAGTATAGTAGATCTCAAGTTATCAAGCGCCTGTGCTTGTTGTCCGAGAACAGGAAACCATTGTAATATTGGACAATATGTAGTAGATCCATCAAGACTCAGATTCTTCAATACTTGTCGACTCTGAACAAGAATATTTCATCATAGTTGAAAAAGTATGTGGATAGAAAATTGGACTGTTTTAACATCAAATATGAACTCGGTGTGAACAAAATAAGGAGTTTGAGGTATAAAGTATGTTTCACTTTTTTCAGCTTTTCATCATCATCAACAGCGTTACTTAGCGGCAGTGTTGATGATGTTGAAACTTTTGACTAATGTTTTTGCACAACACTAGAAGGTGACATTCTCGTTGTTTAGTGTGTGACGTACCACAAACCCAATATCGCAACAAATGCTTTGAAAAAAGAAAATAATGACCAATATATATCTTTACTTCTTACCTGCATATAAAGATGAGTTGCTTCTATCATATTTCCACCTTCAACACGAGACCAGATCGTTTCAGATACTTCCATCAATAATTTGACTTGGGCAGATAATTTCAAGTAGCTAAAGAAATATTGATAAACAATATGAAAAATAATGTTCTATTCATAATATAATCAGCTTGATCCATGTACTTGCCAAAAAAGCTTCAAATTGATGATTTTGATACTTTTTCTACAGTCTGGTTGCTACCAGACACTCAAAAGGAGACATTTTTATCTTCTAACAAGAGATAGATCATGAAATACCGATCCTTGATGTCTGGAATTGCTGGCATTCCGCCAGTCTGAAATATGTGACTGGCATATCGACAGACTGGTGTATTCAGCGAGCATACTTCAGAGTTTTATAACAAACAAATAAAAATAACACTATATGTGGTCAAAAAAGTCAACAACTGAAGAGTGAACAATAAATATTTTCCACAATGACTCACCTTTCTACAGAAAAAACATTTTTTCCTGCTTTTGAATTTGACACTCTTTTAAGTTTGAATTCGTTTGTATTATAATTCTGTACACTACAGACTGATTGCTTCACTTTCATCGCACATTTTTTCATTTCTGCTATCGTATCGGCTGCTTCTATAAGATCTCGGTATCTTTCCCCAACCATTTGACGCAGATCTTCCTTCTTTGTTTCAATTTCATGTCGTGTTTTTTTTGCAAGTTCGCGAAGCTCCGTAACAGGATATTTTGCAAAAAGCTGTTGCACAGTTTCATTTGACATAATGCTGTTTAATTGGACTATTGGTTATGTTAAATTGATATTACATGTTTGTCTCGAAAGAAATCTGTTAATAAAAAAAACATGTACTGAAACATCAACATTGGTTAAAACAAACATTGGGGATGCCTAAGTAACCTCAATCAACATCATTCGAAATTTCAACTTACTAGGCATTTTGCAGCAATATCAAAAATCAACATTTTGCTGGTCAATTTTGTATCTTGCATCGAATAAGTTTGGAAATCATAGAAAACAGAACAACTCCATCTATCCACTTCAAAGCTATTACATATATAGAGAGAGAGTGGCAATCTTGAGGAATTAAGATGATCTATTCTCTTGCAAAATGCTTTAGAAGTTCGTTAAAATTTAGAAATATTCAAATTTATACTTGGTGTAATCCAATGCCATTCTTCTGTAACTAATATTTGACTTTCCTTATGAGATTTCAGAATTACCTTGGAATCTCTAAAATGATGACTAATTTGCAAGGTCGAATGCGTATCATAAACTGTAAGTATGTTTCAAACATTCATAAAGAAGGCATTAATATATTTTCAATGAATGACATGATATGCTTCATGTATTTACGATTATTTCTATAAAGTGAAAAATTCGAATTGAATGAAACTGTGCAAAGACCACACTCAAACATAAAAAAATGGAAACGAAGTTCATGACCAACTTGGTACAATGGTGCAAAATACATAACCTAACAGGGGTTTTGTAGGGATCGCCAAACCGAGCACAATTTAATATCATTAATTTAGAACTGACGTTTGAAGCTTGGGAGTCCAAATATTAAGCTAATAAAACAAAATGATCATTCCGAATTGTAGACAAAGAATCTATTGAATTTACTTTTGTTTTTCAATTTGCATTTTTCCTTGCTCATTCTCCACAGCTGTGAGACCCAAACTTTTTAAAACAGGACTGTCAGCAACACCCAACTTTTCGAGCTTTGCAATTTCTTTCTGAATAGTTGTATTACCTTCACATAAGTTTCGAATTGCAAACAAAGCCCATTGCTGCAAAAAAGGATGCTTATCATCAATATTACAACAATTTAAAATTAGAGGAATGCCACCCAATTCATGAATTTGATTCTGTACTTTGGAATTACGATAACACAGATTTCCCAGAAGTCGAATCAAACTTTTTTTAAATGGACAAAATTGCAAATTCTGACAAATTTGCAATAAGCTGTTACTTTCATGTGACTCGTCATTTAATTCATCAACCTTATTTACGAAGCCGTCACTTGAACCCTTTAGAAGGTCAATCAGTGGTGGTAAAAGAGTTGAGGAATCAATATCCTGCTTCCGCACTCCATCCACAGCCGTTACCCAACATAATGTATCAAGTAATACGACGAAAAATTCAATGTTATCTGTAGAAGAACTCTCAGATAAAATATCAAACATAATTAGAAATTGTTCTGAAAGCACAGTAATGTTCGAGCTAATACAGTCTATATTGTCTGTTTCATTTTCTTCTTCCATTGAATCACAGTAAAGTTGCAAGATACCGAGTTGAACTTTGTCAGAACAATTTGAAAATAACAAGGGCAAAAACATAGGGTTAGAGAAGAATATTTTTGTAATGCAAAGGTAAATCCAATTACACAAATCTGATTGCAATGCCATATTACATATTGATAAAACGATCCTTTCTCCGGACGAATTTGAAAACATGTTGTCTACATGATTATTATGCCTCAGAAGACAATTATACAAAATCATGGTACAAAGTTCACTGCATTGTTTATCTGAAGATTTTTGATATAAATAATGGATGAAAAAATCTGGGAATGCTTTGTTCCAGAAATACTTTTGTGTATCTAAGTTTCCAACAACAAAATTTCCAAGAAATTGAAACGCACAAACTCTAATTTTGTGACCATATTTCTCAATATTTTTAGATATTTTGATGAATTTGAGTACAATATCAATGAAGTTCATCTTCATTATAACATCCTGGTTTTGCTGACATTCAATACAACTATTACGTAGAACTCTAAGTACTTCAATCAGAAATTTTTGGTCTTCTTCTTTGGATAAATCAATCATTTTGAATTCATTAAAAATTTCCTTCAAAAGTTGACTTTGATCTTTATTCCTGAACTCGGCATCTCTGAATTGATTTTGTAATTGTACGAAGTTCATCGTTATGTTTTGGACTTAGGCTTGTTGAAATAAATGAAAAAAAAAGTATAAATTAAAAACAAACTGTACCAGATGCAAGATAAAGCAGTGACAAAAAAAAAATTGTACATGCCTATTTGTGAATTTCTAATGGAAAAATATAATATAGCCAACATAGTCAAAGTTTACCATAAATAATTGAACCATAAATTCGCTTTCAACCCAGACAAATATTTTGAATTATTACTGATACATTTTTCTGCAAGTTAGGGTCTGGATTTCGCTATTTTTCTCAATTGAAGTGTGTATTATATATTTCCCCTGTTCATTAATAGACAGACAAAAAAGTGGCTGCTCAAATATAAGGAATACAAAATCATGCTGCCATAAATTGTAAATTTTATTTAAATTTTACATTGCTACCAGGAAAAAAAGAAAAGTTTCAGCGAGGACAACAGGAAAGCATGACAAAAATACACCGCAAATATAACAAATTCTCAACAGAGTATTCTTTGCAAAAAGTTGAAACATTATAAAAAGACGGATGCTATATACATCAGCATTTTTTGGGGGGAGGGAAAGTGACCAATGTGAATCGCTATCATATAGGTATGGAAAGCGAAAACTGGCATGCCATAAGTTGTATGAAAACATAGAAAAAGTGAATTATGAATTTGGATTCTCATTTGAAAATTGTTTCACAGAAAGATTTCTTCTTCTGACATAATACCTGAAACATAAAATCTCACTTGGAAGACTGAAGATGGACCTTTTGGGATATTTATTGTCAGGTCCCCATATCAACGGCTTGAAGTATATATAGTTAAATAAGTAGTCTAGTGAAGTTTTGTATCATAGTCATAAAATGCTGCAATTATTTGGCATTGCCTCCAGGATCCAGTCTGGAAAAGATGGCAGTATACAATATTTGGCGCATGCAAGACATGTGATGAATTGGCATGTGGCGTACATTGAAGTGCTTGTGTGCATACTCTTTATCAATAAAACATAAAAAAAAAACTCGCGAAAAGTTAATTAAGTCAGATATTCATATTCATACATATTATTGAGGTGACTCCAACCATTCCTTCCCTGCCAACCTGGAAGTTTACTGAGATGACAGAGATAGGATTATTAATCATGAAATCTGTCGTCTCTCAGTCTCAACGGAATTTGATGTGTTTTAATATCATGAACAATTATTTTTCTTTCAAATTCGTGCAGTGAGGACAGCTCACAAGTGTACAGGGGTTCAAGTAAGGTAAGCGGAGAGAAAGCATCTTTCCAGATTACAATTTTAATTTAGGTCTTGATTTTTTTTCTCAAATGTTCATCATAACGTAATATCACAAAAATTTTCGTACTGTACCGGATATAGTTATTCACCAGTTTACTGATTCTGCATGTTATAGGCATTGAAATATTTTTTACACAATTTTTTTTAATCCTTTTTTTCAATTATTGGGTTGCTTTGGTTTGATATAATGGTACCAAAAATATTCGTTTTCAAAAATAATTTTCTGTCTGCGGCACGGTTTTGATGTCATAATTTGATTACCGGTAAGTTATCAAAATGTATTCCTTTCCACAATGTCAATTACTAGACTAGTCAGTTAGTAGTGTACCATCGGTTATCATAATTATTGTATAAACCGAAAACTACTGAAATGACCATGGAGCGAGGGAAAAATGTACTAGAACGAGCCCCCAGTTACACTTGACCATTGATAATTAATCTACACACTACAAACGGAGTTTCAAAGTGGTCCCACTAACCTTTCCTCCCCAGTATCGAAATCTGTGATCAGTGATTATTACATTTACAGCAATAGCATCACAATGATGATAGAACACAATGTCTTGCTTGGCCAAGTCCGATTATCATTGTTTTCTTGTGCCAAATAAAATTTAATGTCAATCTGGAATCTTATCTTGATCAATCCAAGTATTAGGTCAAAATACAGATTGACTGACCCAGTGATATCAAACATGCCCAATAATTTGCTCAAAAATTTGTTAATTGCTATCTTCTGTTGTTAGATTGAATTCCCCCCCTCCATATATACGTTTCGCTATTTTTATTAAAAAACTTCACAGGGTATAGGGGTCTAGTGAAGTTTACTGTTTAGTACCACATTCCGGAATGTCATTAAAATAAAAACTGGCAGAATATCTCCTCCTAACTATGGGGCGGGTTAGGATGAGTCGCTTGAAACATGGAAATTTTTGTGATAATCGAATATATGGTACTCTGTACCGTTACTAAACTTCATGAGATCCAGAGCTTGAAGCAAGTCAAGTCATACCAGTGATTGCCATTATATTTGATCAACATCACCATGTATACCACAGGTAATTCACCATTCAACAGGAGTTTTCGACATCACATCAACATCAAAATATATTCCATTTTGTGGTAAGTTAGTTTGACCTACAGCGACACACGAGCGAAGCCGGCCTGTCCAGTGTCGAGCAATTATCGCGGGCTGAGACACGTCCGACGTTACGCATTTACATGCATGATTAGTTAGTTGCGTAAAATTTGCGTCAGTAAGTTTCTGCTCGCTAGCGCCACATTTGCGTTTTGTTTTAGATTAGTGACAAGTGAGCGACATATCTTATTTCTTTTAACATCGACTGATCAAATAAATTTTTGGTAATTTTTTCCATACAAAAGATAAAAATAGTTGCCTTCAGTATGCAAATATAAAGCCTTTACAAGGATTTCCGTCGCTTTGAACGAGTTTCCGCTTGAGAATCACCCATCCCGCGCAGAGCGTGCTTGTCGCTTGTCTGCTCTTAATCCGCGGGGCGCGTGTTTTGTTGTTCCGTCATCTTAGTCTGGCGTCTTTATAACACAGAACAGGCACATCGTCGTGATATTTGGGTAAAAGAGTTCAAGACCATGTCTTATAATTATGCTGCAGCGTATGGTACGACGTATGGGTAAGTTATATAGTGTGCTATGAAGATTTTTTCTACAAAAAGACAACAGCAAATATGGTTAATATAGCATTGAACATACCTACACTGTACAGCAGAGCAGGCAGTTCTGCAGTTAGGGAAGATGTTTCAAACAGATTATTTTCTTGTACATTTGTCTGTTTGTTGTATTCATGCTATGTTGCCTAAATGTTTGGACGAAAAAAATTGAGAGGCCCAGGTCATGGTTTTGCCATATTTTTTTGACTTTTCTTCAGGTTAAATATGCATTCCTATCCAATCCCATATAATTTTATTTTAAACGCAAGTGAACCCTAAAATCAAGTTTTAAGTTTCAATAACAAAATCATCTAATATGCCACTTTACTTACAATGAGCTCATTGATCAAAATTGTTCTCAAAATATATATATTGCCAGGTGCTAGCCTGTTTCCAGCAAGCATTGTTGGTTCAGTACCGTACCACAGTGAACTGATGAATCTTAAAACATACTCTGCTTGTCTTATCAACATACTGATAGTGTTCAACCCAAAAACTAATTGTTAGTTTTCCGACATCATGTTTCTGCGACATCTGTTGTTTATTACCACGTTTTACTTTGTCTAATGATTTAATCTTCACAATGTGATGAAAAAATAAAACCACTACTCAACTTCATTTTGATTTAAACTTTTTAGTCAATACGCTGCTGCACAGCCATCATCATACAGCACCCAGCAGCAATCATCAGCAACATCTGCTTATGGACATTATGGCCAACAGAGTGCAGGAGGATACGGAAGTTCTGCTTCAACCGCTTCTACAACTGCATCAAGTGTGAGCTCGTATGCTGGGTATGATCATAAGATGTATATTATTTATCCAATTTCAAAAAATTTTTTAAAGTTCCGGTGGCACAAAGCCGGATTATTGATTAACGCCATTTCATAAAAATAATCATTGATGTCTTGTTGAGTTCTATGTATAAGTTGGCTTGAATAAAGTAAATTGATTCAATCTTCACTAAGTATTCTAAATTTCAAGTTGTAATGTTAAAATATGATATAAACGATATTTTGATGATCAATGTGCAAAATTATTCTTGAAATTTTTTATTTATATACTATCCAATAATTGAAATACCGATAGTCTTTTTTGAAAATTCCCCTCTGGAAGTTTCACGGAACTTCAGCACTGTTTTAGCGTTTCCCTATTTTATAGTCATTGAATCACTAGTTTATAATGAATTGAATAATCATGGAATGGCCAGTTATCTCACTTTGCTCCATGAGCAGAATATATTACTCATCTTAAACAAGCTCAATACTCCCTTTTAGCTATGGATCAACCGCAGCCACCACTACAACAGCTCAAAGTGCCTATAATTTTGGAGGTTATACTTACAGTTATGGAACTGATTCGACACCTGGTTATAGTGCATCAACCGGTGGTACTAATAGTAATGCATTGCAATCTTTCCAGGTAATACCAACGTCTAATATATAGACTTTACTGTAAATCTTAGGGGTATTTTGATTCATTCATGCCAGACTGGCAGAACTCTGCTCAGACACCCAAAATTCAGTTCATCAAATCAAAATTTAGCAAATGGTCAATAATTTATGTTATGTATCTTCCTAGAAGATAAAAATTGCTGTTTTTGAGTGTCTGGTAGCGAACAAACTGTTTTAAAATCATCAAAGTTTTAAAATCATCAGTACTGCTTTGAATGAAGCAATATTTATGGTTTTGATATCATGAACAAATATTTTTACGTTCATTCAAAAAAAAATGAAATGAATATTTTGGACAACAGAGGAAAAACACCGTTTGGGTTTTAGATGAATCCAATAACAAAAACTGGAAAAATTTGTGAACACTCGAAACTTGCTTCACACGTATCTATGCAGGATGAACATAACAGTTTACGCCGATCCATAATCATTTTCACCCAACCGCTTCCCCCCTGGATATATTTATCATGTATAATGTTCGCATACACTACTTCAACACAAATATTAACCCCTCACTGAGATGTAAGGTCTTTTTTTAACTGTAGATCTGTTAAATTTTTGTTTATAGTTAAATCTTTCTATCAATTATACATATTTAATATTTTGCATCATAGAACTCATGGTATAGTAGTTCCAACCCATCTAGTGGTACTGGCACTGGTGCTGCACAACAACAACAACAACACCAACAACAAGCCGCAACTACTTCACAGACTACTGCTCAACAACAACAATATGGACAAGTAAAATATTTTTATTGACAATTGATTTCTATTTCCACCGTTTTATTATGAACAGTCGTTTTTTATCATTTACAGCCAGTAGAGATTTTATGCTTTTATTCAAGTTCGATCTACATTTTGCAGCAAGAAGCTGAATGGTTCCATATTTCCTCATTTCCATGCCCAAAGAATTTAAAAAATTTGTTTTATGTTTCAATATCTCATCTAGGGATGATCATTTTGGAATCTAGTGCACATTTACTATGTTTAAGACTTCTGTGTATAACTTGATTCTTCAATCCTCGATTGCGCATGTGCAATACTTCACTTCACTTACATGAATTTAGGAATAGTATTCGATATCCTGGAATCGATTCAAGTATTCCGGAATAATTCTTGAACAGTGAAGTATTCCGAAATGCCCATCTCTAATCTCTCATCATTCCTATCTCTGTATTTTCTTCCTTAATAATATTATATTTTTTTCATTCAGTATATCCAGCAATACCAACAACAAATGTCTGCTTATCAACAGTACGTTGGTTCTACACCAGCAGGTACAATACTCGTTATCTTTTGTGTGATTAAATCAGGGATAGAATTGGCCAAGAATAAATAACTGTAAAATTCAGAATAGAATAGAATATTCAAATCAGTAGTATTATAATAATGAACAACAAAAAGATGTTCAAGACACCAAAATTTTCAATCTATTTTCTGAAAATGTTAATTTTTTTAATATCTTGATTTAGAATCAATCAATGGGAAAAGCGAATCCAATAATTTGTGATGAATTCGCGAATCATGAATCTTAATATTTCGGGCGGTTTGAATTAGGGAAAAGATCAGTTTTTTTAAATCAATAATTCTATTTAAGTTGAGAAATAAGACATCCGTTGTTGTAATTTGTACCTGTAAAATTTTAAAGTAAATAATTATTATAATTTATTCAATGTTTGTTTTCTTGCACGATTGTCAATTAAAATGAAACATTTCAAGTTGGTTACGATAATTAATAATTGCAAATTTTATGTGTAGTCAGTTGTGCAGTGCATCAATGTATCTTAATTTTTTTCAAATTCAACGGAATAATTAAAAAATTTCATAATTGGAATTCTGTAATTCTCACTAGGAACAACCAGCCAACAACAACAGCAAGCCATGTTTAAAACTCCTCAAGCTGTTGCTGCGAAAGGTAGAGTGGAAAAATATTTATTTTAAAACATTTGTTTGTAATGTAATTTTGCTCGATTTGATGATCATACTAGTGTATAAATTAGAAATGGCTGCATACTCTCTAGTGGTGAAACGGACGTTTCTTTCTTCTTCAGTGTTGCTATGAAGTGAAATGTGACGTTCGTGGTTTGTCAAATTATGACAAATTATCAGTATCCCTGGTGCCAATCACAAGAAAAATGTATTAGTGATTATGCAAATCTTAAACTTTCATATTCTACTTTATTCAGCCACTATATAGGTGTGTACTTGTTCACATGAATAATCAAAAATGATAATTTTGAATTAACCTTTTATAATTATTTTGCTGGCATGAAGGCGTTTAAAATATTTGACGTGTATGAATTTTGTACATGCTGCTGGCGAAAAGTCAGCTGTGCCGATACTGAAATAATAGAAGAATATAGTACGTTTCTTGTGCTATGGGCTTAAGATATCTTTTCAGGTGTCTGAAAGTAGTGAATGTATACCAAAGCCATGAAAAAAATGTTCCGCTATCTTGCTTCATAATAGCTGTATATTCACTCCCGTATTTTATTTTCAATTCAGGCAAGACTGATACTCCACAGCAATCTGCTGCTTGGGCAGCTTATAGTCATCGTCAGTCTCCTTCGGCAACTGCAACAAGGGTAGGTTTTACTAGTGTTGCTTCAGTTCTCAGTGTTTTCTGATATTAGTACCTTTGAGTCCATATGAAAAGTAAAAATGGAGCTGAAAAGTCTCTGATGAACTTTTTTCGTTGTTTTAAAGCCATGTATATATAAAAAGCAGTATCTCTAATTATCCTCATGTTTTTATTCCTAATTCCATTTAGTATTTTTTATTGATTATATTCTGGTGATATTACTATTCAGTACTATGGTGACAGAATCATTTTTCCTTTGTGTGTTAGTTGTTCTGACCCACAGATGGACTGCGCCTCGGCAGCGCGATCCTTCAGTGACTCATGGTTGGTAAAACATATTTACTCATACTATTTCTGACTGGAGTAACCTTCCATATTCACATAAATAGAAAGCTTTCAAAATTCTCTTTTGTTTTATGCATAGTTGTGTTCGAAATTAGAACATTTTGCACAATCGCCAGACACATTGAAGAGATTTTTCCCCAATCCTAATGCATTTTTTCGGAGTGCAACGTTATAACATTTTTATTAAAGTGACTTTTTTATCAGACTGACACAGCTAAAACGGGATGGGGTGTTTATCAACAACAACCAGGTGTAGCATCACAACAAACCTCGGCTACTAGTCAACAGAAGACTGCTGGGGCTAATCTTGTTTATAGAAGTCCAATGAAATATTCGGTCAGTTCATTTTATTTTATTTGCTTATTCCGATATGTTTAATATCTCATGCATTGAAAAGAATTTTATCTCTTTTTTTAATTTTCAATTGCTCAAAGATTAACTCTTCATCACACTTGCAAAAGTAGTCAGTAGTCTAAGGGAGTCTTTTTTAATGTGTTTTATTATCTGATTGTAATAAAAGAGTACAAAAGTCTACAAGGTGATAGCAGTGATATTATAATGGAAATCAGTTGAAGGCATGTGAAAGAAAATATTTCATTTTTTATAACCACTCCTTGGAGTGGATCGCCCTTACCAAGGCCGTGTACAAGCAGCCACTTATAGACAGACACGATTAGAGTTGTCGGAAAGATATGATTTTTACCGTTCGGCTTATTCTACCCAAGTTTTTACAACTTGGGTTGAGGGATGGGCAAGGCTAAACGAGCCAGACACGCCGGGAATCTTATCTGAGTCGAACATTTAAAGTGAAAATTGTCTCATTGTATTAGAGGTAGATACTTTTGAAATCTCTGTGATTTATTTGAATTTTCACTTCATCAATCACCACTTTCTATTATTAAAAATCCAAAATGTGAAACTAGTTTTACATGCTTGTTTCATAAAATTGCTGTCAATTTATTCCATTTTTATGCCAATTTAGAAAAAATGTATGGGTAATTTGACACTTTTATGCTTTATCAAATAATATTAATATAATAATAATAATAATATTGAGCTATATAACATCCTAATGAGCACAAGTCTGTGCATGTCCTTCCTTTCGATTCTTAAAATTTATTTTCTCGACAAGAGATTGCGGACCTCGCTTTAGTAGCATCATTATCATGAGTCACTCTAATCCTTTAACTAGAAAGTTTGGAATCTCAAAGACCACATCCCATCATCCATGCGAAGAAGAACTTTTTGTGCTAGTGACTTAGAGATGTTCACCATTCAGCCACTCATTGTAGATCACACTGAAAAAGACCCTAACATAGACATATCCTATCGATTGTCTCTAACAAGTTTTACTACAGAAAATGTAAAAAAAATGTGGTGATTGGGGTCTGCACCCTTGGAATTGCTTGTGCCACTTAAATTGACATTACTCATTCCTTTATCATCTAATCTAATTACATTGCAGACTGACACTCAATATGGAGCAACACAAGGTTACAGTGGTAGTCAGGCCTACAAATCACCAGCTGCCAGTTCTACACAAGGTGGATATGGTACTAGTAGTAGTAGTAATCTATCACAAGGCTACGGTAGTTCAACACAACAACAAGGTTATGGAAGTCAACAATCACAAGGATATGGATCTAGTCAGGTATTGATAAGAAGCGATATCATCAAGATACCACATTCACATTTCTCTTTTTTGATACCTTTTTGTGCAAAAGTAAGCCTATGTTTTAGCAGGTGTGTGAATTGAAACAAGCAAATGGACAAGGATAAAAATGGTGAAAATGCCTTACATTCTTGAAGCCTTCAAAACTAAGAAAATTGTAATAAAACTATGTTTTACAGCAGTCATACTCGAGCACTGGTCAATCTGGATATTCTTCTGTTGGTGCTGGCAATCAAGGATACAAGAGTCAAACTACAGGTTACCAGACTTCCACTCAAGGAAACCAAGGTTATGGTAGTTCAAACTATGGTTCTGGTACTCAAGGGGGTTATAACAGAGGTTATGGACAAAGTGCTACAGCTAATGGTACTTGATTTTCTTTTTTTCACTGTTTGTTTTAAATATGTGAAAAATATGCCAAATTTGTTGTGGAAATATTTACAAGTATTAATCTATTTGCTTCAATTTTTATTTGTTGTTGTCAAGACTGGCAGAATGTCACTTTCTGTGCTATTCAGACACCTGAAGAAAATGGCTTCCATCAGGAGCCAATTTAGTAAATGGGATATGTTCGAAGATATATCTCTTGCTGGGAGATTTAAATAAAATGTCTTGAAGCGTCTGGTAGCAACAGTATAGAAAGTTTGAAAATCATCAATACTGCTATGAAATAGCAGTGATGATGGTTTTGAAGCTTGCTGACCATCTGAAGTGAATGTCACCTGGAAAAAAAAACAAGATTCTGTCATAATGTTGTCAACATGCAATGATCATTGCTGGGCATATTGACCAATCAATACTGTTACTGTAATCTAATATTATATATTCGGCAAACCGAATTTTTAAGGTAATATGCAGCAAAATCATGATTTGATAAACAATTAAAATGTCTCTTAAAAGGCCGGTTGAATTTTAGTGCACTTCACATCATTATTATCAGATCGATAGAGGTCTATATTTACACATTACAGGCAACCCTCAACAGGGTGGACAGAGAGGCGGTGCCGCTAGACCAATGCTACCACGACGTAGTCCGATGGGAGGAGCTGGAAACCAGGGATATGGTAGGAATGAAGGTCCACGAGATGGACCTTCTATTCCACCGTTCCCGAGAGCATGGCATTCTCGAGATGAGGGAGGTTTTGATGGTCAGAGACAAGATGGCAGAGACTGGCAGCCGGTAAGATTTGCAAAATGATTTTTTATATTATTAGTTATACTATTTTTTTAGTGTTGTATACGGAATATTTTTGCGTCTAAGAATGAATTTTTTTCACACCGAAGTATTTAGTTTTGTTCTGCTAGAAATGGTAACTGAAAAAAAACAGAGGAGAATTGGCGCTTTTCCAAAAGTTCTAAAATCGTTGATTTTTATTTCTTTCCAATTGAGTATCACCCCACATTTTGTTGATATTGCGTTTTAAATTGATTTCATACTAATTTTTATTTTTCATTTACTTTCAATTGGTTATTCGTTTTGCAAAAAAAATGCTGAAATCATTTTCTTTTTGTTTTTAAATGATAGTGTCAAAAGCGTTAGCAAATTGTGTCCAAATTGCGTAAGCCATGTATAAGTATTATGACATCATAAATATTGGGAATATAATTGATATGGAATATAAATCAGCAATATTTTCGCAATCGAAATATGCAACTACATCAGTTATTAATACCCTTTAATAGCTTTTCACGATTTCGTCAGAAGTAGAAAAATTGACCCAGGCAATTTGGTTATGAGGGTGACAACATTTAGTCTGATATTATTTACCATTGGCTCCAACAGGCTTTTAAAAAAAGGAATAAATTCAAGACTGATGTTTTTTTTGTTTTTTGCAGAGTGGCTTTGGTGATCGTGGACAACGGTGAGTGTCTTATTGATATCACATGATATCAATTTGAAGCTTGAGTTTCTATTGTATTTATGTATCTATTTGAGTATTGTAGTAGATTGATTTTAATATTTAAATAATGTAGGGAATTTTTTTTACAATTAAACAATTGGAATGTGCAAAAAATGAGGTTCTAAAATATCCGCTTACACATATATGTATCCAATCAGAAATTTAATTTTGTCAAGCATGCGCCACTGATGGACTGCGTCTCATCGACAACATTTCACAGATTAGATTCTTTTATAGGTCTTTAATTTTCTCTCGACTGTGAATTGTCTTTTTGTTTGTAGCTGGGGTAGAGGAGGGGGCAGTTGGTGGTGGTGGTGGAAGATTTAGTAACCAGCAGCAACATCAACAACAGCAAACACCCCAACCTCGAGGAATTTATAACAATAACTCAAGAAATGCAAGAGGTTAGGAAAAATATTATGATAGATCTTGGTCGAAAAATTTTTGTTTTGTGAAGTATCCTTATGTATTATCAAATATACCAAGGAAATCGTAATCTATAGTTTTATTTCATTTCAGTATTTTTTTTCTTCGTATAAGTTCGCTAAAAGGACCCCTCAAATAGGCGAGGATAAATCATCTATCACTTCTCTGCTTCATTTAATTGTATCGTACGACACTCATGAAATAGGTTGGGACTGTTCTAAAATCGGTACCTACAGTCCATACAGAGTGTTTTAGCCCTTCTCTTAAATGTGCTTCGGCATATCAAAGCTCAATTATTTTACCAAAAACAATTTCGGGACTAGGATTGGTACATTGCTTTTTCGAGTTTGGTTTGTAGAAAATTGCTACTATTGGTAAAAAAAATTTGAAAAAACTGTTATTGTACAAGATGATGTTGTCGAGACTGGGAACATGAGATCCTATCATTCCCTGTTCTCCTGGATAATTTTATATTGTGGTTTTTGTGCTTGAATGCAGGTATTTATGTGTTAACTTTATCAGGTACAACAGGATCAAACAGAGAGTTGTGGAGTCCCGCTAATAAGAAGAGTGGATCTTCTGTTCCAAATAATAAAGTTGATAAACCGGTCAAGAAAGATGAAACAGAAACTGTGGACAAGGTCAGTTGTATTTATAAGTCAGTTCACACATCAGCGGTAACAATACATGATATTTGAAGCTTGAGTCGCCAGATATTCACCTCACCCACATTCGGGTTGCACTCAAAAAATTTCAGAGCCACTGCCTTGGATGTACCTCAATGTCGAATTTTGTTTTGATATTTGCATCTACTCTTGTTCGTTCACGTAATATCACTTCAATGTATTTTTTGCAGGAAAAACATCCAGAAATCAAGACCTTCTTATATGCATGGCTTGGAGCTCGTAAAACAAGACCAACTTATGACATCAGACAGATCGGTGAAAGACCAAACATGTCTTTCAGATGTGATGTGAGTTTGTTTCTTAGCTTATCAAAATTCTTACCATTAGCCTCAAACTGTCGATGTCATCTCGAGTTCGATGAGTTATATCACTGTTGCAAAAGTCTATATTTCTTGATGTTAACCGGGCTGATGCATTGAAGTACATTAGTCCTAACTGGGGAGAATTAAGCGATACTTTCATTTGTCATGATTTCGAAAAATTATACTAGTAAAGTTCATCAGCACCCTGGTGAAGCTTACCTTTATAGTCTTTTGAAACATTGCAATTTACATTTTACCATTTACATTACACTGGATAAACACATAACTTCAGTCCGTTATTTATAATGGAGATATTTTTCTGTATCTGGATGAAATTAATATAGTACATATGTAGATCAATTGATTATTTTTCAATCGTTTCAGCTTCGTGTGGACAACTATAACTTTGTCGGTGTTGGTAAAGCCACTAATAAGAAAGAAGCTCAAACCACTGCAGCCTGGAAATTCGCTGAATATCTCGTAAGAATTGGAGAATTGAAGGAAGTTGAACTCCCTAATAAAAATACTGTGAGTAATTTTTACGATTCCCAGTGTGTGTTTTTGCTAACATTCACTCTGAGCAAGGCTGAAAGCAAGCAGTGCCTAATAGGACCTATCTAACAACTAATCTCCTGGCAAAAACTACATTAAAAATGTGCAAGCATCAACTGCAAATTGGATCACTATAGTTGGCTGTAGTAACTATGTTATACCTGTCCTGGGTGATATATAAACTACAACTAATAATGGCTATTTAAAAAGTACATTTTAAACAAAAAATTTAAAAAGTAAAAGAAAGCACCAATGTCTATATTCCTGACAGGGGTGACAAAATCTTGGTTTTCTCCAGTCGTCCAATTTGTTAATCCTTTTTCTTCATATAAACAAAAAAGCTTGAAAACCATCAACCTGAAAACCTATTTCATAACAGTATTGATGATATTGAATTTTTTTATACTGCTTGGTTGTGGCCAAAGACATTTCAATTCATTGCAAAAGATTTATTATGAAATATTAAATAAGAATATTATTCTTAAGCCCGCTCCTTACTTTGAGGTATGCGATGCATAGGCTATTTGGGTACTCATATAAAATGATGATTTTTTTCATGTTCCAGAAAATTCCAGAGGACAAGGAAGGGGATATTGGAGATGTTAAGGAAGAGGGGGGTGATGTTAGTATGACTGATGATGATAATAATCAACCCATGAAGAGAGATAATAATTTCATGGCGAACAGGGGAAGGAGAGGTGGTAAGTTCGATTTTTTTGTTGTACAAATTGAAATGATGCTTAGGTCTGAACATATCGTAGTTTTTTCTAAATTGTATCCAAAATTTTTTATGTACGTAAATTAATGAATAACACAGTAAAATAACAAGATTAATTTTAGACAGATATGGGTTGACAGAGCTATTACGTAATCAACGCGGGTGACAATTTTTATTTGTCATGGAAATCTAAATCTGCATTGTCGATAATTCACTGTAATAATTTACGGTTATTTAATGTGGGCTTTCGGCTCGAGCATTTTTAGGCTGAATTTTTCTATAATGAATTGACTAAAGGGAATTTGTATTAAAGCAAATTGACAAGGATAGACTTAATTCCAATTCAGATTTTATCTCTTGTTCAATCGAATAATAAAAACATCAAACGTTGGGATAAAACTGCCGACTTTAATAATAATATTATGATAGATTGTTTTGCTCACCAGGAGTTTTGAAATTTACTGAGTAATTGTGTCGAATACAATCGGTTATCCAAAAGCACGTAAATGCGTGGAACGTTAGAGCACCATTTATGCAATGCGGCCACATCTCATACTACGCTTTGCGTTTATTTTGGAATTTGCTCAATTTACATCAATTTCATCGCTTTGGTGATTAATTATTTTTACGCAAACACACAAATGCGTGACTGCGAGGGCATCTGATTCATAATACGGTTACCTCTCTTGATTTTGTCATGTGTTTTGTGTATCAAATGCGAGTGTGATTTTGCACTTTGTATGGTTATTTTCTTTATTTTTTTCGTCGGGGCATATGACGCACCTAACTTTTCATTTTTATAGCGAAAATAAGGACGCTCATCGCTGCTCTACGGCCGGATCATATGCAAACATTTCTTCATTTTAGAATCTGAATAATTGTACGTACGGTCATTACCGATTAACACCAACGAGTAATCGTACAATTGCCGATTATCAAAAAGTCACCAATCGTCCACCTCTACTGAAGAGTAATGGTTTTGTCATATTATTGCGATGCGTTAACAGTCAAATCATTCAAAATTCCCTGAAAAATAACGAAACACTTCTTTTCTTGCAGGTCGTGACAGAGATCGCAGAAACAAGCGTGGAGGTTTTGGACCAGTGAGTACGCATTCGTATGTCATGAGTTGTTTTGTCAAGCTTGAGCCATGAATGTTCTGTACCACTCCTCAAGATCATCAATTGTATATGTTGAAATTATCAAAACTTGTGGTAGAAGTGGCCGTCGCTAATATACCTTTTAGGGAGGTTTGGGCTCACTCTACGGTCTAAGAACAGATTCACACAGCTTTGAGTTGAAAAATTATGGCTTATTATAGATATCGAGGAAGCACGGATTTATTCCCCATGGCAGTCACAATACTAATGCCCTTACATCAACAGAAATCGGGCAACTATAGATATTCTATGGTTTCCCAACTTTCAACTGAATTTTTAAAAAAAATCTTACAGGGACCAAGAGGACCCCCAGGAGGTGGAGAAATCAGACCTTTAATGGCAATGCCTGTAGGACCTTCATGGGATGGACCGAGAGGACCTCCTCACATGATGAGAATGCCTCACCCTGGAATGATGGAATATGGTAGGCACGCACTTTTCACTTACACACTTCAATATCTTAATTTATCATTGGCAACACTGTCCTTTTGAGCATGATCCATAGATGAACGAACCGTGCTTTGTTTATATGGGAGCAATCAACAATTTGGGCATCGGTGATCGGCGGCCAATTTTCTTTAAAATTCTGATCGTTGTTTTGATTGAATCGGTACTCATCACTATTGAATATGAAAAAATCTGACTTCTACTTCATGAATCATACTTTTTTTTATTTTGTCGAAACAGGACCCCCAATGTGGGATGATGGATGGGGTGGACCACCAATGATGGGTCCTCCTCCTATGGGACCACCCATGAGAATGCCCCCACCATTCATGAGAAATAGACAGAATGATTTCTGGCGCAGACGAGATTTTGAAGAACGCATGATGGATATGAATAGAGGAAATGAATGGTATTTTTTTAAAATCGCGTAGTAACTGCCCCTCTATTATAAAAACACCTGATAGAAATGATTTGGTTCATAAAATATATAGTTTAAGATCATTCTCTAAGTCATCACTTTTTAACACTAATAGAATTATACAAAACGCTGAGTCAAATCCACTGTTGCTCTGAAGAGAAACAGGGTTTCAGCATCTGCAATCCAAACAGTGCAGCATCAGAAATCAGATTTGCCATTGTACAGATTTAGTGCGACATGTTCAACCAGAAATATAATTTTGTTAAGTGCAGCGCAGCACGTCACTTAAGTTTAACAAAAGGTTTTTAACTGGGTTATGCTACTATAATAATATTTTCTCTCAATAAGTTCTTTTCTTTGCACTTATGGGCACAATATTATTTGTTTGAAATAGTTTTATCTGACTATTTGCTCTTCTGAACATCAGGGCTCATCCTGAAGACATGTTCATCAGTCAAATGATAAGGAATCAACAAGAAGCTGAGAGAAAGAGAGGAGGAGGAGGTGGAGGAGGAGGAGTTCCCCGTCCAATCATGCAGCCTATGGAAGCCACTCCTGGTGAATGGGAGAGAGTTCAACAGGTTAGAATAGAATGACCAGAATCATTTGTCAGGCACTTTATGGTCACTTTAACTAGATTTGCGGTCAAGACTGTCTGTCTGTGACTTATGTGTGACAGCATTTCTTTCCCAATCATTGGTATATAGAATATTTCCTCATGTGTAATTCAAAATGAGTTGATAACATGTTACCTATTATAGCAAATCTTTAAGATATTTGAGTCAAAAAAAGATTAGATGAATTTGAAACAATAGAAAAATGCTGAATATATTCCTTTCCTGTTTCTTTCACAAAGACTCGTCCAGTGATCACGTCTGATGATCGTCACATGATGGCGAAGCATGCTGAGATATATCCACAAGAAGGGGAACTGAAGAACCTGCATAGAATCGTTAACACTGTCGAACAAGCTCTTAAACTTCTCTCAGATAAATTTGTAGATGAGGATCACCCAAGAGAGGAGAGTGAGTGTTTTTTTACCATCAATTCAACTTTTCTATACAAGATCTGTGTTTATTGAATTAAGGTGTTGAGTCGGTAGGAAATATTTGTTTTACACACAGAATGTCTTAAATGGCAGTTTAAATATTGGTACTGCTACTATTTTTGGAGTATTTTTACCTATTTTGTAGCAAAATAAAACTTACCAACATAAATTTTTACCTTATTATGATATTGATCTATGCTGCCATACCCTCTCTATTCCATGAATAGTGAAACCAGGGTGTAATCGTAGGCTCTGCTGAAATATAAACCAGTCTTTCCGACGAGACTAACCCAACTAATCCATTAGTGGCAGCTGCAATAGGGCCTTTCTCATAGTGATCAATCCACAATGGATGACTGTAAAAATATTCAATTTATAAATCTCCCAATTTAGCTAAGAAAGAGGAATCTGAAAAGAAGGAAAAAGCTGAAGCGGAGGAGGATAAAAAAGAAACCGAAGAGGAAGAAAAGAAAGATAAAGAAGAAAGCGATGAAAAGAAGGAAGAGACTGAAAAGAAAGAGGGAGAAGAGAAGAAAGAAGAAAAAAGAGCTAAGATCAAAATGTGCAATTAATGTTATGTTAATAATATTCAGCCTCATTGTTTCAAATTTTTTAGGAATTATTATAAATATCATTGCTTTTTGAGTAAATTTTGTCATTAATTTAAGTTAAATTTCACAATGTAAAATTCGGCATGTACCATGATTTTACTGTGAAATTTTTAGTAATTGATAACAAAATATGAATTTTATTGTATATCTCAGAATACTTATCTAATTCGTTCATAATTTCTAATTCTCAGTCTCAAAAGACCAAAGAAAACACCCAAGCAAGTCGATACAAGACCACGAGTACTTTGTGGCGTAAATAGGATCGGACCTCTGGCTAAAGGACTTCTTATCACTAAGGATGATCACGTCGAACTAACATTGTTATGCGGGGAAATACCAACTATCAAACTTCTTGATAGAGTCATGGAACATATTGGTGGTATGATCAATATTTTTTCCTTGTGTGTTATCTTTTTTTCATAACCACTACTTGCGGTGCATTACCCTGACCAAGGCCCTGTACTACCGGGCACTTGTACATGGGCGGGGTTAAAATTGCTGGAAAAACGATCTTTTGGCGTAGCTTACCCAAGTTATTACAACGAACGAATTACATTAACGATCACTAAAAATGTCAGGTAGTACAATCGGTATGGCACTATTGTATGTAGGGATTTTATTTTTATTAAACATGAGTCGAAGATGGACGTTCATAGTTAAAGCAAGTGTCACACTCGAAAAAAGCATGTAAAGATACAAGTACCATATCTGAGCCGCTTTGAAATGCGTAAGATTACTTACCGTTCTAGCTAACACACTGTTTGTGTTGAGATCCTGCTGACAACAATATTTTCCCGAAATTAGTATGAATAGCAGCGCTTATCAGCAGAGTCTGTACAGGCTTAGGAATAGTCCTAACATATTTCCTGTGTGCCATGAGAGGTGACTAAAAGGAAACAGGGAAGATCACCAAGGGAAGATCAGCCTAATACACGTTACCATAGCTGTTCAGTTTCAATGTTTGCTGCTCAAGATTGTAGTTGCTGGTTCTATGTCTAGCTTATTGCTGTTAAGTGACCGTTAGTTCCCTTTTGGCACTGCTTCGGGTCTTACTCAAGAGTGAATTTTAATAAAAAATAAACAAAACAACCTATTATAATCTCAACTACTTTGTGTGCTACTCACGTGAATATGTCCCAAATAAAACAATATTCCAATATATTACTCCCTAATTTACCAATTTCGTATATTTATAACTCTATGCGTCATTATAAAAAAGCCTATTCATCAGTGAATTGAATTATGCATCTGAATGAAATTCCATAGTTTCGTACAATTTATTTTCTTTTTACCAGAAAAATTAACCACAGTTGACGAAGATTTTAAACTGGCTGTAACAAAGATGGAAGATGAAGCTGGATTCTTAGTCAAGAGTGTTGAAGAAACACCAGTCGAGGTACCTTGGAATATTCTATTGAAAGTAGATTATAGCTGAACTTTTTTCATTGACACTGCTTGGACTGAATAACTCGTAGCAAGACCATATGCAAGCACTAAATGTAGAAATAATTCAAGTCCTTGGAATGTTTTTGATCAAGCAATTATTGTCTGTGTCTTCTTCTCTGTCAAAAATTCACTATTTAAGTAGAATAATGTTTCAACATTTCAGATAAATGAAAATGTTGATGTTTTGTTTGCCCGCACATTGTTCATTTTGCTGCAAAATGCGTCTATTTGTGAGTAATCGGTAAACGAAATTGCTAATCAGAATTTTGGAGTACCTACATCCCTAATCCCATCTTTCTAGCTCTTGCTACTTTTTAAGGCATGCAAGAAATAAAGCATGACCATTTAAATTTAAACTTTATTGATCATCATCTAGGTGATGGTGACTCTCACTGCCACGGCTCTCAGAAAACCACCAAAGAAAGAAAAAGAGGGAGAAGAGAAAAAGGAAGAGAAAGAAGGTGACGAGGAGAGCGAGAAGAAAGGAGACGAAACTATGAGCACAGAAGGTACATTGTCTTAATATAGCAATTTGCAGTAACAAATTGATTGAACAAAATATTGATTGTCGAAATTCAATTCCTTGTTAGTACAAATTTTGATTCACTTTTTGTGACATTTGGTTCAAACTTTCACAACAATATTGCTCTCTGTGACGCGCCTTGATGTTTTGTCATTGCATGCGTCAAGAGGAAATTGCAATTTGTTATCCAGTTGTTTTGTTATGATGATTTGAACTTATACAATCTATACATTTGTTCAACTTTCATTTGTACAACATTGTGGAAGAATATCTCGAGTGAAAATCAAGCAAATCCAAAAACGAATATTTTCTTAACTTATAGCTGGCAGGTGAGATATAATCTCGCAAGTCCAAAGTATATATGACTTCCTACTTTTAAAATAATTTGACTGGTATAGTGAAGCAAGTGTAACTGTTAATTCATATCTTTCCATAGTGCGGCTAGTTTATTTGTTTTTTCATCATTCGTTAACTTTTTTAATGTGTCAAAATACTTAGTCTTACAGGTTCGTCTGGTATTACCACAGACGTATATCTGTCGTATGTTACATGTTTTTTCTATACTAAGAAATTATACTAATATTTGTGGTATTTGTTTCTTTCTCTTCATCTGGGTTTGATTTTAAACCCAATTATACAGAGCCAGAACCTGAGGGGATGCTGCCCAAGTCTAAAATGTTGGAAGCCCTTGCCTGTCTTCGACACACACAGTGGTTTCAGGTTTATATGAATTTTTGAACGGGGGTTTTTGTCCCCCTTTTCATAGATAACGGGTAACTTTTTTGGTTGTGGTCCCCTTAACTTAGACCTGATACCGTGTCCATATTTATTTTAAAATTTGCTTCACCTTATTTATACTTCTTTTAGTTTTTTCGCTTATTGCCAGATTATTGTTCGGTTGAAAAATTTGTTTGCTTGAAATTTGCAAGTTTGCAAGTTTACTGGTTGAAAAATTTTGACTAATAAATACTTTAATGTCGTCTCTATTGATGTCTAATCCAATCAGACATTTCCTTTTCTCCAGTATCTTCCGACAAAAAAATGATTGGCTGTGCAAAGTTGGATATAGTTCAATACGCTGGACATTCTTTTACAAAACAGGAGTTTCTCGCTAGAAACCACAATTTTTTCTAACTAGAATAAATTAAAATATTTGTGCAAACGAATTTCTTAATTGAACAATCTGACTTTAAGTTGGCGTTTTAAAGTTTTAAGGTAAAAAAAATTCAGTAATAATTTTTGCACATGGTATCAGCTCTCGATTTGATTTATAAACGACCTCGTGCCTTGTCCTGCTTGGCGTGGCACATGGTTGCGAGCTCGTTCTGAAATTTCACCATTGATTTTATGTAACTTTTTTTGTTCCCAGACTTTGCTGAAATATTGTTAAATAAGATATTTTGGTATGTCTGGAATTTCCATATTACGGAATTTGCAATGTGAATCTTCATTTTTAGGCAAAGGCCTGTGCCATACAATCTTGCGTCATTTTGACCAGGAATTTTGAGAGATTTACAAAGAAGAGATGAAGTATGGAGTCATATCGCTGAATGGGTTGGTTGTTACTTTAGCTTCAACATTTCTGAATTTTTATTCAGACAATTAATAAGAACCTGACCTTAAACCTTAATAAACCTTAATTTGACCTTAATAAGAAGTCAAACTTTAATCAGATTCTGGCAAGCATGACTGTGTTGACTCATTAACTATATGATCGATTGACATGTGTAAGCACTCATAAGCTGCCATTTGTCAAATAACTAATATTAATAAATTAGTTAATAAATTGAATAAAAAAAAGTTAATATATAATAAATTTCATCTTTTTTTACCTTCATTTTGTAAAGTAATAATAAGTTAAAAGATAAAATTTTCATGATTTCAACTTTTTTTTTATTGCATATTTTTGGAATTTCAAACATAATGACTCCATTTTCATACCCAATAATATGATTCAGTGAATTCTGGTATATTCATTGGAGTTCTTTAAATCAAAATAAAATAAAATTTGTTACACAAAGAATTGAACGTAGAAACAGTTGTTTCGATCCTGCTTTTTTAGAACTGAATACTTAATTTGGATATTTTGAATTGCTATTTCGCTTTTACTACATAAATATTTGGAAGCAATAAGACAGGCTTCAACTGAATAGTTATGTAGTCTCAAATTTTTATTATATTGTCTTCAAACCAATGGTGGGTGCATAATCAATGTGTCTTCGATCTGTGGTCCTGACAAAATAAAATTTGTGATTGACCATATGCTCGAAATGCAGTAGTTTTCCTTAAATGTTTATAAAAAAGTTTGAACTTACAATGCCTTTAAATCAGGGAGTTCTTTAACTGGGGAACCCGAAAGGTTTGCAAGGGGCGGAGAATGATGGTGGTTTTTCCTACTCTGGTCAGTGTGAATATAAAATCTTGAAACAAATTACATTGTAAAGCTGAAGCTTATCCAATAAAATGCATAAAGCTCCTGGTATACAAAAAACAGCTGCACCTGCACCTTTGACAAAATAACACATAAATTAATGGCCGTTTTATTTTTATTTGCTCAACATTAGGATGTAGGTGAGGTGCAAAATATTAGGGAGATTCAGTGTCAAGGTGGAGGGGTTTGATTCAAACTGATATCTCCCTCTGCATTCTGGCATGATTCTTACATGATTTGAGTTCTTTATAAGACTGGTATTTCATTATTCTTTATCCTACTAAATAACGATCACTGATATGGCAAATTTATGCTGCAATTTGGCAGAAAACCTTGCATACAGAACATTATAGTGAGTGATCTGTATTCTGACAACTTATTCTATTTTTACTTCAGCCTCTCGAGGTTTTGACATACAATTGTCTCAGTAGTTCGGATGAACAGATGAGTCCTGGTGATGCTTGCAGAAGATTTTTCGAAGTTATTGCTGGAGGTTTATTGTTGCCAGGTATGACGATTTTATTTGTTTTATCTAAATCTTGCACCCAAAGATGGTGCAATTGATCATTAGCTTGTATCTAATATTTTATCTTTGTTATTTAAAATGTAATTCACCTCTATGGCCTTTTGTTTATTTTGAAAAAATTATTATTACTGGTCTCAAATGTCCTTTCGCAAACGAACTCTTCACTCAGTAATACTCCTGCTATATATGTTGTGACTGTACCAATATTTGTTTAGATTCGAAATCTTGATAACACCAACTTTTATTTTATCTCAGGTATGCCCGGTATATCAGATCCGTGCGAGAAAGCTTCTCAACAGCGTGATGTTCTTGATTGTGTGACGGTTCAACAGAAAGAAGAAATGACAACTTGCGCTCAAAAATATTTGAGACAAATTGCATTCAGAGAAATTCATGTTGTACGTTACTATTTTGTATTGTTGATGACAGTGTATTGGTATTGTAATTTAATTAACCTTGAATGGTATTCAAAATTCCATTCAGTTTATAGATTTCAATCAGTCGATCAGAAATTTTGATTTTTAATGCGCGAGTCAGCCTCATTGGCCAATCCATCAGTGACCCACGCTTAAAACAACGCATGTTTAATTACTAGTATTGATGATTCTGCCAGAGAAAAACTATTACGATTTACCATCAATCCAATATCATGGTTTCTAAGTGTGTATTTAAATATTATGAAAACAAAATGCATTTTAATTAATTGGAATTCATTAGAACTTGAATTTGATTACAGATTACTTTATATCATTTCAGATCCTTGGAATGGAGAAGCTCTCACCTTCATTCAAATTGGACAATCAAGGCAAATTTGGCAATAAGAATCAATCAGCTGGTGAGATTGATTATATTGTCTGTTCTCATGTTTATCATAATTGCTGTTTTCAATAACCCATTGGTGGAAGAAGTTTTTCCACTAAATAATTGTCAATTACACACCCAAGAATGATACATTTATATTTAAGATTCAGATTACATAGATACATACTTTTGCGATTAGTAAATGTTATTTTCCAAGCAAAGATTTTATTATGTCAAGCATTGGAGAACAGGCCATCAAGATTTCAAGTATGTGCTTTGTTAGCTTAAATGTATATTGTGAAAATTTTCAAGCGTCAAATCTGCCAAAATGTAAGTATTAAGTGATATTTTGTTCCGTTCATCAAGATCAATCAAAATATGGTTATAACTGAACAAATCGACATTCAAGTAAGCATTGTATGGTGTTTCAAAAACTCCTGAATGGGATCTAATGTGTAATCTATGTTCATGTTTTTAAAATCAGGTGGTAAGCAGGAATCTGAAGTAGAGAAGGAAAGACCCGGTGATGCAAACAATGCCAGGAAACGTAGATTTGATCACAATGGGAATGATGGTGTTGCCGAAAGTCCCAAGCGCTCTTTGACTGATGAAGAAGGTATGGAATGATTCTATTTTTCATGCAGTTGGTCCAGTTGATATTATTAAGTGTTGACATAGTGGCTTTATGTACTAATGCGAATTGAACCGTATTCACTCCACTTGTATTTTTCACTTCTTATGACCTGAATCTTAAACTGTGCACTCATTATGTTTTTTACGGATCTTGTAAGTTTTTACTGTGTGTTAAGGGATGTGTAGATTTTCCTCCAAAATTGAGAATTATGGGTTTCCACGTCATAGTAATATGTATACTACTGTGCACAAATGATATCTATGTTCCTCGCAAAATGTTAAGATTAAAGATAGCTTCCCGTAAAATCCATTTCAAAACTCAAATTCTTGAATGTAATATCATTCATTTTGGTGTCGTATTAAACGCACTCGGCGTTGTCCAAATTTCGTTGTCTTCCCAACTTTGACCAAAACCCATGATGTAATTCTAGACACGGACACACAGCAGAACTTGGCCGAATTGTCAATTTCAGACGAGTCATCAGAGAATCGAAAAGGTAGCAAGGAAAAAGATGACAAGGCCAAACAAACTGGTAAAGAAGAAGAGGATGCCACAATGGAAACATCAGAAGAGGTAGCCGATCGTGAATTAACTAAAGAGGAAGAAGATGCTTTACTAGAGGAAGAGAACATGGATACATAGGGATTCGGATGTGCTCAGATGAAGTTTGTCGTGTTGTTGCCATCCCCAGTCAGAAAGATGTGCATGTGTCACTGATGGAATGTGCCTGCCAGGCACGTTCCATCTATGGCACATACTTCACAAAATCATCATTCTGACCGGGTTTGCGCTTTTTTAAGACTTTAACTATGGCATATCGATGGTGCTTATAAAGTATGATCTATGGGCCATATTTAATCAGACTAGTTCAATGATTTGTAAATATTGTTTTGGCCGGAATCTTGATTATTTGGCTGCTTTTTTATTCATGTTTGTCATCGAGAATGAATTCTCATAGTAAAATCTTGTTGTATCGAACAGGAACCAAATTTTTGGGGATATTATCAGGGTGTTTGTAAAACCTCTTTCTTGTATATAAACTTCAAAATGGGTGTAGCCATGGAATGAAATATGTTGTTGACCCAGAGATCAAACATTTCAAGTCCATTGGGTGGGGGATGAGTCTTGGCAAAAAAAATTAAGATCTTAGTTGAGGAAATTCACATTTCTTGTGTAATTCATTTTGGAGCTGTCTGTCCCAAAAAAGGTAATTTTTTACTGCCAAAACAACCCTGCAAAACTACAACAATAGATAAGTGGCGTTTCGATATTCTATGCCTTTTATACAAACTGGCTTCAACAGAATAATCGTTAATCCGATTTTATTTTCTGGCCGCCCATGAATGGAACTGGAGAAATATTTTTCACCTTTTTGACCTTCATATATCGGATAATCTGTTTTTGAAGTTGATTCTTGGACCCCAATATGAAATTGGTGACAGTTGTGTAAAATTTATGTCAATATTAGATTTTCCATTCGTGTGAATATGAAACTTTTCAATTGGATTTGTAAAAATTAAATTTTCAGACCTACAAAAGTGAAATTGTGTTCAATGTTTGTTGCGAACTCGTTCAGAAATAAAAAGATGTATGTGTAGGAAATCAGAAGCCCTGGTGTCTGAAGAAAGGATTAATTGGGGTTTAGTTACTTCCCTGGAGGAGAAAAGTTGGTGTGTGAGCCACACATGAAGAGGTTTCAACTTTTAGCCCTTTACTGAAAAAATGGTGCTACAATAGCTTGATATATCTTCTATCTCTATTGACCATGAATCAAGGTGGTTTGCCACCCTATGAAGATAGGTCACAGCCACTGTAAAAGCTTATTCCATCAAACACTGAGAGCATCATGGATATTCCTCATTAACATTTACAACATTATATATATTTGCATTTACGATAATAGCAGAAAAAGTACAATCGCGTGAAAAAAAAACAAATTAATACATACAATTTATATATAGTTTGCATTCATAATATATAAAATAGAATTATACCAAGGGGGCTTTCACTTGGAAAATTTATTTTGTCAAGCATGGGTCACAGATGGATCACTTGTGCCTCCATGGCCCATACTCGACAAAACATGCCTGAAGATAGGACCTGATGTTTACATTTTATAAGCAACATATTTCAGAGTCGCGGTGGGTGCAAAGACACCCACTGGTTAAGTGGTCACAGACGCTCTAATGTCATCCCTGCCCAGATGGTCATCAGCACTATGTGACCATGAAAGCATGCCAAGTATGACCAGAATCACTTATCTGTCATGCCCACAAAGTTATTCCAAAAAGATATGGTAGGGCTGATGTCATTTGTGCAGATAAGTATTTTCAACATGCCGAGCATTTCAAAAATGAATCCTTATAATTCTGTATGATAAAACTTTCATTTCACTAATATGCTCACTTTCAAAGAACTACATAAGTTCAGTGCATTAGAGGCCATCAAAAATGTTTCAAACAATAGTCTGGAAAATTTATTATAATGCTTCAAACATATAGACACTCTCGTTTATGAAAAATAAAAAAAAAATACACAAGAGTGAAGCTTACATACAGCAGTGTTATTTGCACTCCTGATATCCACTAAACTTTTAGTTTTTATTCAAATAAAAAGGCAAATTGTTTGCATAACGATTAAAAATAACAATATTTTTACAACAAACATACATCGGACAAAACAAACCATTGATGAATCATGGCAGGATTTGTCAGTGGACAAATTAACTCTTTTTGACAAAAAAATTTCAAACAAAGACTCGAAATGCAGAAAAATACATAGAACAATGCACAATCAAGCAAATTATCATTCAAATCACTTCAAGAAGCACAAATTCGATAACTTCAAATAACGTGTGGATTTTAATTTGAATATAAAACACAGGAATGCGAAGTGTAATCAGAATAGGCATTTATTGAGATCAATTGACCAATGTAATGAAAAAATACAATGAAATCACCAATTTTCAGCAAACATAAGGACAATTGTAAGCGTTAAGTAAATAAACAAAATGTTTTCGTATTTATCCCATCCATACCAATACCAGCACAAGAAGTCCAATTCTGAATGATGTATCATAATAACAGAATGAAAAGCTTAATTCAATGCATTTGCCCAGTCAGGAAATTATTGAAAATAACATTGTTTGTTAAGTATGAGTCACTGATGGCTCTGTGGCTCAAGCTAGACAAATTAAATTTCTGACTGGGTGAATGATATAGGAATTAACAAACAAATTTGGCAAAAATTGATTAATCCCATCCAAACTGACAAAAGCATCAATTACTGGTGATTACGTTTCGAATGACGGAGACAAGCGATTTTCGTAAACAACTAATTTATCAGTCTTAACAGTGCATCTAGATTTTAGTAATCAGAAACCATCGATACAAAGCAAAACAAATAACATGCCTTGTTTCCCAATATAATATTCACTGTCAAGCATGACCAACAAATGTTTCCAATTGGGATCTCCATATTCGAATATTCTAGGATTCTGATGGAAAGTAATTTCAAACTTTTATAATACTTAAATTGATTTATTTTGCAATGAAACCATGATATATTTCAAATTATATATTGTAAAATTTTACGTAAATCATGACTTTGCTGCAAAATATGATCAAATATCAACTATTTCATTCATCTGAAATGCTGCAATATATGTAATTTATTCATACTGCAAATGCCAAATACAACTTAAACTACAAGGACAACCATAGTATCTTGGTGCCAGATCCATAGGAAACGAATATCAATTAAGTAGACAACACTTTTTTTATCCGGCTATTGTTATTTAAGACGTGTTGATTTGCAAAGAATGATTTAAACTAGTGTAGCAAAGAATATATGCACTTGGCCCAGATGGTACTGATGTTCTTGAAACTTCATGATCATCATATTTATACCATTTGTTGTCAATCGGATTTTTACACGAAGCAACATAGTGTCCACTGTCTAGAGTCGCTCCATAATGATGCGAAACAGAATATAACTGATATGTAATATTTTTCTTTCTCTGTACTTTCACGTAGTCATTTAAATCCAATCCTTTTTCTGGAAATTTAACTGAAGTCTGAACTTTATCACCCCAACGTCCACAGAAGGAAAATCTTTTAAAATGTATGAATAAAACAGGTGGTAATTTCCAAATTTCGATTTTTCTAACTGCGTCTCGTTCTGTTTTACAATCCGGACATCTCCATTTATTGTCACCAGATAGTTTTTCAACTTCTGAGAATTTTTTTATGCAGTCGTATATGGAGCAGCTGCTCTGAGAAGGTAATGGTAATGATAAATACATGAAGACATCAAATTTTCTTGAAGACTTTTTGCAATGTAGACATTGTACGGTGGCTTTGAATTGACCCTGGAACAGTTGAACAATGATGGACTTGTTTAACCGAGCATGATGCTGCCAGGCAACATCCGCTGCAACCATATCATTCATATTACAATTGTCTTCTTCTTCCTTATAACTTCTCTGTGTTATTTCATTCAAGTCTTCATGAAGTCCATCCATTAAAAACAACAATAACTCTTGAGAATCTTGTTGAGTGTAACCGCCAAATCTTGAATTGAACTTAGAAATTGTAAAACGAAAATCTCGAGGCGTTAAATGTCTAAATTGACCACTCCATGATGCTTTCATGAGCAATGAGAAACCATCAGTTATTTCACCTCCAGAACCAAGAAAGTTTTCTCTGTTTATGTGCTGTTTGAAAGTGCCTCTGACAAAATATTCAACAAGTAATGTTGTATTAAACATACACTGTAACACAGAATTCATATAACAGGTATTTCCAAGATTCATCAATCCACATAATCCAGGACCGGAACCACCCGGAGCTGGATGAAGATTGCCAAGTCTCTGAACATAATCATCTGCAGACCGTATCGCTTCTGCTGATGCCTTTGGTTTCTGTTCCCTATTTGGTATGGACGGTTTAGGTTGAAAATCAGTTAATGGTGTATCATCTTTAAGTTGAGCTATATTAGGAGATGAACTAGATCGTTTCAGGCCTCCACTGGAAGGAGCAGAAGGGACATCACGCAAAGGTGTTTTCGTTATTTTTGACTTGACATGATCTGGGAGTGTCCAATGCGTTGTTTTAGTTTTATGATCGAGATAAAAGTATCTTCCTGTTTGTTTGTCCAGTCTTTTCTCCCAATTGAGTGGTAAATTAGTTGAACCTTGTCTCTTAGGTTTAGCATCGACAGATGAAGCAGGAACTTGAGGTAATTCTCTACTTACAGGTGCTTTCACCAGTGGTTTTTGCTTAGATTTTGATCTCTCAGCTGTATCATTGGTTTTTATTAGAGTTTTTGGAAGAATGACTTCTTTTGGTTTTACAGATGTTTTTGAAGTGAAGTCATCTCCCTTTAATTTATCCCTTTTTTCAGTTGGGGCTGGCAGTAAGATGGGGTGGTCAGTACTGCCAATCGATCCAGGTTTTTCTTCTTTGGATACAGTATTCTTATTATTCTGAAGAGATTTTTCAATTTTTTTAGTCTCAACTTTTCTATCAGTTTGGCTTTCTCCTGGTAATGGTACTGGTATATTTGTATTACTGACAATCTCTTTTTTCGTTGTTATAATGCTCTGTGCAGGTTTTTTATCCCGTTGAATATTAGGAGTTGCAACATTCTCTGGTGACTTTGAAGTAATTGCCTCAAGTTGAGAAACGCCTTCCTTGGTAGGTTCCTTGTTATAACTCGCAATATCTTCAGTCACAGTATCATTAGGAATCGTTGGTTCATCTTTAGGCTTTTCAGCTTGGTTTGTTTTCTCATTTTTACGCATATTTCTCATTAATTCGGCAAGATCTTTCTCTGCCTTTTTTCTCTGTCTTTCCTTTTCTTCAGCTTCTTGTTTTACTCTGTTTTCAAGGGCTTCAATTTCCAACAATTTCTTTTTATCCTCCAACTCCTTCGTTTTTCTTTCATCCTCTTCTTTTTTTTTCCTGATCATTTCAATTCTATCTATCGATGCCGCAGCTCTTACTGCTATGTCATCTCGATGATTATCAGAATTGAGTGTTGGCGCTGACGGTTTGCTTTCTTCGGGAATGAAAGATGATGGAGGCCATTCTGTTATGTGGGAGACAGCTGGATTCGGTATTTCAGGAATATTTTTTATCTCAGCATCTTTAGATGTAGGCTTGAGATTTCGACTCGGCATGCTGGGTTTTTTGCTCCTGTCAATAATTGGAATGTTTTTCTTCACACTCTCATTGGGTATCACAGCACCAGTATTTGACAAATCTATAACATCTTTCACTGTGCTTTCATTTTTCTTTGAATACAGATTAATATCTTGTGGAACATCTGGATAAATATTAGTTGAACCTGGAATAGTAGGGGAATCACTTTGCTTCGATTTTCCAACCTCTCCCAAAACCTCAGCAGCTTCCCATTCTTTATCCGTACTTGGTTCCTCCTTTAGGTTATTTTTAGGTATGATTTCCTCAGCCGTTTCCATATTAACAAGCAACTCATTGAAACTAAAATCAGTAAGACTCGTCACACTTGTAACATTTTTTTTTTTCATATCTGGTCGAACAACTTTTGAATTTGTGGTAAATTGTGGATAATAATCCAGCCAATCCACATACCCACCTGTAAGTATGACTGGATTTTGTTTCAAGAAAATGAATTGCTCCCATTTCACTAATGCATCATTTAAACTTCTAAGAGGATCTTTTAAATCATCCATACGTTTCAAACTTCCATCCCAATCGATCAAAACAATAATGTCAGCAGTAGCCCGATTTTTCCATTTTTCCAAGTGATCAATATTGGTTATTCTTTGTTCTATTCTTTTGCATACAGTTCCAGGTTTGATAAGGGTTTTGGGTACATTTATACAATCAGGATGCCTGATACACGATGTTTGATAATCATCGAAACTTCTGATATCCATCATCAAGACATTTAATTGAGAAGAAAAGAGAAGTTCATACAGTTTCTGACTAGTGATTTCTTTACAACTTTTTGGAACCAGTGCCTGATCATGTGTTAATTTGAGATGTACTGCACTATTACCAAGATCAGTAGACTTTGGAGCGATAGGAGATTTTGGTGAAATGACACCATTAGGCTTAGGTTCATCTGCATGTTTATCTCCAATATCCTGAGCATCAGTGCCATTTTTCAGTGCTTCATATCTTTCTTTTAAACTTTTTGACAAAATTTCCGCATGGCTGATAGCTTCATTAACTTTCTTTGTTCCCAAGAGTAAAGAATAATGGGATTCATCGGCTTTGTAATCACGAGATCCCCTAACTTTCTGAAAAATGTCCAAGTATCTCATATACAAAATATACCCCCTTTCTTCATCGCCTTTTATACGTGCCTCTTCAGCAGCTTGAAATGTTTTGTCACTGTGATTGATGTGGATCTTAATGCTGCGGCCTCTGTCAAAATCATACTTTCCTTTTTTATTTAGATCGCTTATGGATGATCCGATATATAACTTGACTTTTTCCATGAAGTGATATTTGAATCAAATATGTTGCTTTCAACTTATAAACTTAATGTGACCAAATATTCCAAATAAATTCTCAACTATGAACATATGGTTATCAGAACCATTTTCGAATATTTCATTCGGCAGTTCAGTCCTTCAACTTTGCAGGTACATTCAGCATTCATGAGGCAAAATCAATAGTCATAAAGCTTGAGTTAATATGTATAAATACACTACACACTAGGTATATGTAGGTTTTACTGTAAAAATAACAAATATGGCTTTCTTTTACGTTTGCTGTTGGATATTGTTGAGGACGTATCTCTACAAAATCGGCGACATGTAATTCAATTGGATTATTACTCTAGTACTTGGAGCTGCGGTAACGGTTTTTATTACAAGGTTATAGAACAAAGGATATGGAATTATACAGCAAATGCTTGAAAACCGAAAGCCCAAAATATAGAATTGGGAAATTTAAGACTATAGTTTCGAAAATGTAGACCTAACCAAATAAAATTATGATTCACAATATAACTGTAACAAGTATGTGCATATCACCCGAACAGGACTATTTGAACTTATCTTATTGTGTTTTAGCAAAATAAAGTTTAGAATGCATATCTGCAGAAATTATGTCTCATGGCGTTTGTTTATTTTATATAAATTATATGTAATATTAGCTCTATTAGGAGATGGACTAGATCATTTCAGGCCTCCACTGGAAGGAGCAGAAGGGACATCACGCAAAGGTGTTTTCGTTATTTTTGACTTGACATGATCTGGGAGTGTCCAATGCATTGTTTTAGTTTTATGATCGAGATAAAAGTATCTTCCTGTTTGTATGTCCAGTCTTTTCTCCCAATTGAGTGGTAAATTAGTTGAACCTTGTCTCTTAGGTTTAGCATCGACAGATGAAATGACCCCATTAGGCATAGGTTCATCTGCATGTTTATCTCTGATATCCTGAGCATCAGTGCTATTCTTCAATGCTTCATATCTTTTTTTCAAACTTTTTGACAAAATTTCTGCATGGGTGATAGCTTCATTAACCTTCATTGTTCCCAAGAGTAAAGAATAATGAGATTCATTGGCTTTGTAATCACGAGATCCCCTAACTTTCTCAAAAATGTCCAAGTATCTCATATACAAAATATACCCTCTTTCTTCATCGCCCCATTTTTTACGTGCCTCTTCAGCAGCTCGAAATGTTTTGTCACTGTGATTGATGTGGATCTCAATGCTGCGGCCTATGTCAAAATCATACTTTCCTTTTTTATTTAGATCGCTTATGGATGATCCGATATATAACTTGACTTTTTCCATGAAGTGATATTTGAATCAAATATGTTGCTTTCAACTTATAAACTTAATGTGACCAAATATTCCAAATAAATTCTCAACTATGAACATATGGTTATCAGAACCATTTTCAAATATTTCATTCGGCAGTTCAGTCCTTCAACTTTACAGGTACATTCAGCATTTATGAGGCAAAATCAATAGTCATAAAGCTCGAGTTAATGTACACATTAGGTATATGTAGGTTTTACTGTAAAAATAACAAATATGACTTTCTTTTACTTTTGCTGTTGGATATTGTTGAGGACGTATCTCTGCAAAACCGTCTACATGTAATTAAATTGGATTATTAGGTACTCTAGCACCTGGAGCTGCGGTGACAGTTTTTATTACAAGGTTACAGAACAAAGGATATGGAATTATACAGCAAATGCTCGAAAACCAGAAGTCCAAAATATGGAATTGGGAAATTTAAGACTACAGTTTCGAAAATGTAGACCCAACCAAATAAAATTATGATTCATAATATAACTGTGACAAGTATGTGCATATCGCCTGAACAGGACTATTTGAACTTATCTTATTGTGTTTTAGCAAAATAAAGTTTAGAATGCATATACGCAGAACCTATGTCTCACAGTGTTTGTTTATTTTACTTAAATTATATTGCTTTTCAGGGACGGTAACACAGTCAATCTAGGTTGCCGGTCAACCTGTACCAGTATGTTTTTGATGGGTCAATTCGTACCTGAAAAAAATACCACATAGGTCAAATCGTACTCTGATCAAATTTGCAATGGATTGACTGCGAAAAGTTGGGGATGACCTACTTATCCCATGGGATAAAACAAAATCCGGCATTGAGCCACAGATTACAAAATTTACCGGATTTTTAGCAGCATGACTATTTTCATGAATTTTCATTTATTTCTCTTTCTGCTACTGCACTGCTACACTAAAATTCAATAATAGGTGAGTTCACGCGAACATTCGGCAAGGGTACAAATTGACCAAAGATGATTTTTTCAGGGAATGAATTGACCAATCGCTCTTAATAGAGTTGTATACTGGTAGGTATTGACTGCCACCCATCGATCCATCCAGTTAATTGTGCAAGACCCCGAAGCACTTGTTTTTTTTTAATAATAATTAAGTCAAAAAGTAAGTATAGCTGCAGTAACAAATAGCAACAAAGGGTTACACATGTGTGGCCCATGCCTAATGAAACAACTATTTCTGGCTACAGGCCATGAGTTTGCATCATGTATCCCGTTGTTACTTTTTTATTTTTCTATTTATTCTGTATTTCTTGTTTGTGTGTGGTTAGACTGTCAGAGCACCCATGTTGTACTTTTACCTTTGTAGTCATGTTTTCTTTGACTTTTCCCCATTGCATTCATTTACTTGATTTTGCTGTGTTTAATTGTATTTTTGTGCTGTCTGTATACTATAGGGGGATTTGAAATACAGAATGAACTTATATTTGTGGGCGCGATGGCCTAGTGGTTAAACATGTTGGCATCGCAGGTTGAAGATCTCGGGTTCGAGCCCCAGCGAGTCCGGCTCGCTTATCCATGCCCACTACTCAACCCAGGGTGTAATAACTTGGGTAGGCTAAGCCGAACAGGAAAAGATCATATCTTTCCAGTAATTGTAACCCTGTTCGCCTATAAGTGGCCACTGTTACAGGGCCTTGGGACAGGGTGACCCACTCAAAGAAGTGGCTATAAAAAAAAAATATTTATATTCAGAGCTCTGAAATTTAAAACTTCGAATTATTCCAGGAATTGTCAAATCCATTCACAGATCGACTATAAGGCTGATTAATTAATTTAATTATATCATAGAAAAATGAAGCACTTAAGTTTGTTTGGACGCCCAGCTTTGCTGATATAAAAAGTCAACGCCAAGTTTTCACATAGATATTATCTGTTTTTGTCCAGACTGGTAAAATTTTGTCGTGATTATAAGTTAACACCCGATATACACGGCAGCAGTATACACGACAACAGCAGAACTCAATGCACCTTTCATTTGTGTATTTTAGCGATGTGAGGTAGGCTTATGTCCAGTTCGCTGCGCTCGAGACCGCCTGCCTGAGGAGCAATTTCTGGGCCAAATTTAACCGAACGCTTCGGCCTGCTTCTGTGTTTTGGCGTTGCCAAAATACTTGTCACAAGTCGAGTATTCCTTGTGTCTAATTTCACTCATGCTCACTTATATTTGTTTGCCGGTGTGCAGGTGGGTGGTGCACCATGTACGCTATACAATTTATTTTAGGTTTTAGTCACTCTCCTGATTTCTTCAATTTTATTTTGCAGTGTTTGTTCTGTGTTCCTACTTTGGAAAAATAGAAATAAATAGGGAGTATGCATGTCAGCAAAGCAGAGCATTTTTTCATGGACAAGCACATCCATAATTAGGCAGAAACACCAAACTAGCCTAGTCATAAATACATTTTATTTTTTTTTAAAACTTCATAAATGGTTACCATTGACGATATAATATAAAATTCAAGTTAAAAAATAAATCAAGTATTTTGTAACCCTGTCCACCTATAAGTGGCTGCTGTTACAGGGCCTTGGACAGGGTGATCCACTCTAAGAAGTGTCTATAAAAAACAAAATGAAATTGTAATCCATTTTTGCTCCTATTCTACCATATCACAGTCAGTCCGCAGTTGTGTCGATTCATCCATTTAGCCTATATCTCAGTTTTTATTTGATATCATTTGTTTGCTCCAGTATCATAGCGTCCAAAGGTCGTATCCGGTTAATTAATTTGGTCAAACAGGTCATACAAGGGATAGGTTTACCAATTTTGGGAAGTTTTGGTTATTGATCGCCCGCTAAACTGGTCCAAAAAAAAATCAGCTTTCGCTAAACGGCTAATTCTTGCTCGGGATAAGAGGCATTCATTTTCATCCTGTAGAAAAGGAAAGCCCAAAAAACAATTCTACTTTTTTTTAATAGACATGAAAATTAGAAAGATTTTGTTAGTCATTGCATGGTTTGATATAATAAATTGGCAAGATTAGTGCTATACATATTGTTCACTTCTAGCAACAATATTTTAAATAGGCCAAAAATACCTAATGTTACCGGTACATAAATATTACCGATTAACTGAAAATCCGTATGAGCAGTTAGCTGACTATTCTATATTCAGAATTGGTCTTTTTCTGTTCCTCTCCCATACCGTATTTCACACCACCAACAAAGACACACTGCACAGAAAACAAACACACCAAAGTTGGTAACTTCGGACGTTTTTGTAGTAAATCTGACTATCATTCGGCCATTTTTTATCCAAATAACACCAAATTTGGATGACGGAACAATGCCGCCACGACCGAACGATTATAAAAAACCAGAAGTCGTTGCGATGATTTTTTCTTCCTAATTCCCCGTTTTTATTAATTTAGCATACCTCGCGATAAAAATTGTAACTTCGGATGCCTCGTTCTGTCTCTGTTGACGGGTTACGCAGAGAGAGAATATCGTACGTCGTGACAGTTGAGTGATCACGCATCTGCGTCGAGTCGCGACGTCATTTACGTATTAATTTGTCTTGCCTCAAGATAACGTAAGGTCGCACATTATCTTGTTTTATTGAGCATGGGCCACTGATAAAATAACAATTCAAAAATCATGAAACGCAAGAACTATAAAATGTCAGCGATAATGAAATTAAAGATAAATGAACCGATAAGTTTTAAATGAAAGCACATTTCGGTTGCCATATGTAAATGTGACAAATAAATTGACAACGGAATTGGTCGTCGGGCATTTGATACTAAATAATAGGTCCATAGCGTTTGATTTAATATTTCAAATGTACATGATGCATTTCTATACAGAATTATTTAAAAACGTGTGCTATTTCACCTACCCGTCAGAGACGAGAACGGTGGAAAATTGCCGATCGGCCGCATAAAGCTTAATTTTTTCCCCTTCATAACATCATAAAATTTTCCTAATTATGAAAATATATCATCCTCGGCGTTTTTATCGAGTACGGTCCATCTATGGCTCGTGGTAATCGGGCAATATTTTCGCATCGGTCACGGCGAACAACGGCGCCACGATGTCCGTTTCCGCTAGCGCGGCGACATCAGAGACTGGCGCAAGCAGACCGGCGGCATCAGAGACTGACGCAGGGTCACGTTGACGATAGGTAAAGAGAGTGAGAGATAATGAAACGACGTCATGCTGACGTCGATCTTGACGTAACCGGGAATTTGGGAGATTTAGAAGATTTTCGTCAATATAGAAAGTACACTTTTTCACGGTCCTACGTCGACATCTAACGACCACTCAAATTTTAATTGGACATTAAGTACTCCCTCTAGCGGAATCAACAATTTTGGTACGGACATTACTTCCGAAGTACCGTTTTGGGCCGTTTGAAACGGCGCGCTGTATTTTTAGGGGAAATTACGCGTTTCTAGTGATATAGAAAGACAGGGGTCACGAGTTATGTGTAAATGTTTAGCATAAATTATCATCTACAAGAAAAACATAGACTGACCCAGATACATGACGGATTTAGTTGTTTATGGCCATTTTAAAAAATCGTCCGAAGTTACAAAGCATCCGAAGTTACCAACTTTGACGGCAACTATCCTACACAGGAAACACGACAAATTTGTCCCCCAATTTTTACCTATTCAGTATTGTTTGCCAAAAACGTGCTTTGGCTGAAGGATAGACAAACTTAAAAAATTGTTGGATCTTTGGAAGACACTTATGGCAAATTTTGATCAAAGATGAAAAGATACCGTAGCCAATACGTACTGAATAACGTTATATCGTCAATGGCTTATAAAAAGTAAGTTGAATTCAGACCAACAAAGACAAATAAATGTTAATATTACCAGATAAGGAATTAATAGCATCTGCTGTACACGACAGAATTACGGTAACTGCCATGGTGACCTAGTGTTTAATTATCGCATCAGCTTACCGTACCGTACATAACTGCATATACTGTATACGGCTGGTACCGTACTGGTATCCTGTACGGTGCCGTATTCTGTATTGCTTCTAACATTAACAACAATTTCAAATGGGTGAACAATATTGCTACCGTACCGTACTTAAATATTAAGACTTATATTGAAAAGCAATAGCTTTCTGTTCTGAATTAATCTTCTATTTTCATATCTCGCACCACCAACAAAATACTGAATATGCAATCCAATAAATTTAGACCGACAAAGGCAAAAAACGTCAAATTAATGAGATTCACTGTCAGGAACCTTTCCCCGACCTTTGAACCTTGCAATTTTAGCCTACAATGGGAAAAGTTTGACGAGCTATTTAAGAATATCACCGAATTTTGAGTACGCAAGGATAGGAAAACCGAGAATACAGATTAATGTTATTGTGAACCAGGTGCCCAGTTAGCTCAATCGCTAAAGCGTTGGGAATGCGCTTCGAGATATGCATCTCTGATCGTCATAAAGACGATGAGTCCATGCACAGGAAAAATGAGAAATACGATAATCGAAAAACCTTCATTCAGGAGAAATATGATAATCCAAAACCTTCACCCCGATTCGGAACTGGTATCTGCACGAGAGGCCGTGGTTCGCCTTATGGTTAAGCTGTATTCTCGGCTTTCCTCTCCCGCAGGATTAAAAATGATATCCCATCCTATCCTCACCACGACCTCTCTCGTGCACATACTAGTTCCGAATCAGCGGTTAAGGTTTTTGGATTAACGTATTTTCAACTATGCTTTCCTCTCAGTCTGTTATTTTATGAGTTAAACCTCTCTATTCCAGTAATTTCTGCCTTGATTTATGGATTTCACGGCGAAACCATGAAGCAATAAGTGAATATATCTGTATATCACTTTAATTCATATATTTTCAAATGATTTACAAACAAAAATCCACAAAAATTATATCAAAATCGTAAAAGGACGACGTGTTCACAAAGTAGTCTTAAAATCTGCCTGAGTAAACTATCTGTCTGAGGGGGATTTTAAATTTGCATTGTTACGACGCCACAGAAATTCATTGATTCGTATCCTGAACTGACTAATCCTGACTTCGTATGCTGAAGTAAACAGGAAAATCAGCACTGGAGAAAGGTCCATGGATGCATGTTATTATGGCGATCCACGACGGGGTGAAGGTTCTGGCTTTACATTTTTATTCATTTTTCCTTTGCGTGGACATGTTTGAAGTAGGAAGCTGCAAGACGTGACCGTCGTGCACAAGCCCGATTCTGCGATCACTTTTGTTGCGTGACTCATGAGAGAAGAAGTCTATTCAATAATGATCAGATGGTGATTGTAAGTGGGTGGTTACAACGTTAGTAGTGGCAAAGTAATCGCTCATTACTGTTGAATAGAATTAAAAAGTGAGTCGACTTGCTACTCGAATGTAGATTGACTCGACTTGAGACTTTAAATAGAAATCTTGACAAGACTCGCGTGTTCTTCGCATCGACTTGACCTGGGACTCGAAGTGGAGTGACTTGTTCCCAACACTGCTCCACGTGAACACTGCACACGGCTTCCTCCACTCATTTTTCAGTTATCAATATTTGATCATATCTCCTCATCTCCCATCAACCAGGAAACCATGCACAGGAAAATGAGAAATATGATGAGTCAAAAAACCTCTACTTCGATTCGAAACTGCTACCTAAACGAGGGGTCGTGATCCGCACATGGTTAAGCTGTATTTTCGGTTAATTTTTTTCCCGCGGGATAAAAATTAAACCCTATCCTAACATATGATTTGAACGATGTAAATCACAAATCCGCCATTCATAAATATCTGAAATATAAATCAAGTAAATAAAACTATACAATCAAGATAGATGCGAGATTATATCTAGAGAAATTTTATCCCAGAATCGTAATGAATAAGCAAGCTTTCTAAAAGATCTGACAACCAGAAAATTGTATATACAATTACACAAGAACAAAAATAATAAATCTTTGGTAAATTCTGTCTAACTAATCGAATTAATTGGTATAAAATTTAGAAATTGCCGGTTGGAAATAAACTAAAGGAGTTATGTTGGAAAGTACTGCACAATGGTTTACCTGCTGGAGATAAAATGAAATATTGGTTTGAAAATGAACCAGAAATGTGTGTTATGGTGTGTCAACAAAATGTCGAAGAAACTGCATATTATTTATTTATAGAATGTGACTAGACTAAAGATTTTTTGCAATGGTGTCGCATAGATAAAAAAAAAAAGAGGAAACTTGTTGTTGAATGAACATATGGACGATCTGATACATAGATCTATAATGTCTTAACTATGCCACTATGTTTTCCTCTGGGTGAAATAATACCTTGTAGCACATTTGAACTATTGACTATTGTATAGTGTATTGTAATTACCTATTTATGTTCATTGTTAAATAGTGTTTCACCCAATTGAAAGACTATTTGCTTGAAATCAATAGCAAGTCTGAGAATGACCTTGTTGTTTTGACATGTATGCGGTAACTTAGAGGCCACCTATTGAATCCGGGTAGCCTGTAATAAACCCCTACAATCTGCCTGGTTTGGTAGGTTGTTTCTAAATATTAGAAATTAAAAAAAAAAGAATTGACCAGGTCTTGGGTCAAAGAATGAACATCCCGTGGCGCACTCGTACAAATTGAGCACTGGTGACGCAGATCGCAGGCTGCTGACGAGATGTAGTTGGTGGACATGGACGACCGCGCTAGGCAGTAGGCAGGTTGGCGTTCTTTTCAGACTGTAGCGACTACGCAATTTTCTGACCGTTTCGTCCTGTGCCTTATAATAATAGAAAAAAATGAGCGGGAGCTTACATTGGCGAATGAATTTAGGGGTCTAGTGAAGTTTAGTACCATATTCCCGAATGTCATCAAAATAAAAACTGGCAGAATATTCTCATCCTAACTAAGGGGCGCCAATGCTGCAAGCATCTGGCATTGTCTCCCGGGTTAGGATGAGTCGCTTGCAACATGGGAAATTTTTATGATAATCGGATATATGGTACTAAACTTCATGAGACCCGAATTTAGCATAGTTGAACGAACTAATTATAGCTTAGCAACTCTGAGCTTGGGCCTGACTTAACTTACCCTGTACCGGTGACGACTTATTCTGTATTATTGTACGGTACATTATCAGTTATGTTGGTGATGTACCGTAGGTACCGGTAAGTTATTTATTTTGAGATGAATAAACATACATACGGTACATACTTATCAGACTGTGGTAATTGGTCCGTGAAAAGTCTGAAAGCGGCGATGAAACTGTGGAAGGTTCACAAATCCAAATCTTGCAGCTTGGGGTAACGGGTGTAGTGAAGTTTAGTACCATATTCCCGAATGTCACTATAATAAAAACTGGCAGAATATTCTCATCCTAACTAGGGCAGAGGGGGCGCCATTGCTGCAAGCATCTGGCATTGTCTCCCGAGTTAGGATGATTCGCTTGCAACATGGGAAATTTTTATGATAATCGGATATAGGTACCGGTACTAAACTTCACGAGACCCGGGGTAACTTACATAAAAAGGTCAAAATCTTAAGTTATAGTACCGGTACCTAGCCTTTGTTACCGTATCTCACAAAAGATTGTATTGTAAGTTAAATGCGTGCGAAAAACTTGTTATTTTGGGAAAAAATAAAACTAAACCGTTACACAAAAAGCAATATCACACCTAAGGGGCACAGAATTTTGTCGCTATACCGGTAATGAAATCTGAAATGTTAAATTAGGCTATTCAAAATTTTGACCCTCTTATCAAAACTTGAGGCGGAACTGCTGGAAAGAGGGCATGTCCTGTTCGTGGCGGGTTCCGGTTATGAAGTTTGTGAATATGTCATGTGGCAGCCTGAGTGAGGTCTGAGTGAAAAATTTGTGGAAACTTTCCATCTATAAATTCTGAACCGTCTGAGCCAGTTCACCTGTTAATTATCCAGTGTAGAAAACTGTTAAAAATTCCGCCATCAACCCGTCAACACAGAACAGAATGGATATAATTTTCCAAAGTACCGTGTTCTTCATCATAGCTTTGCATTTTATCCCAGAAATTGAATAATAGTAAATACACTCATTTTGAAATTTCATCACTCGTATCGTGACTAATATTTACTGTTTAACTAATTTATTGTGATTTTTCCTGAAACTTGAATTGGCATAATTTGAGCTAATTTGTCATATTCAAGCAGCAAGTAAACAATTTTGGAGTTTTGTGAAGCTAGGTACAGGTTCCGTATTTTCGAATATCATGCAAATTCCGATTTCGTAGGGTGCGACAGAATAAATCCGAGAGGCAATGCCGATCTCAATATGCTATTGCAATCGTTTTCTTGGTTAGATCATAGAACTAGTGGATCTGTATATAATTTAAATTATTAAATTTATTTTGGAGGGACTATTCTTTTAAAAGTCCAGTGACTTCAATCTGATTTTGCAAATCGCACATGCCAAAATAAAATTTTTACATTTAGAACTTACAGTAATTGGTTGAAAACTAACCACGAAACAATAAATATTCAATTTTTAGAAGAAGCATGAGTAGTTTAGTTGATAGGTACTTGCCTCGCATTTAAATCTCTTTTCTCTTCAAGCTTTGTTTTTAAGGCAACGTTGAGTGCAAAATTATCAATAATTCCATACTTTTATGAAAACAAAAAATGCATCATGGAAAAAGTCAAAAAGAAATTCCATTCAGCGAAATTACTGCCATCAAAAAGTGAAAGCGGTTTGATATCGCCGACTTGTGTTAGACATTCTTGAGCCATGTTTGTGTGTTTAGCTTAAAATATTTAAGTACTTTTTTTTAAATAAAATTTACATTTTTGGAAAGAGGTGGAAAAAATCTAATAAACCAAACCTCTTCAATCAAGGCAGGGAAGCGCATACAATAGCTTGCTGAAAGCAAGCCCTCTATATGTCATATCCAATACGGGACAATTCAGAATACTTTACTATTCTGAAATAGTAAAATTGAATCCAGAATACTGATTCTTATTCCTAAATTAAATATGTGAATGGTAACTCTGTGGTGAATATGCTAAAAATGCCATTAGTTCAATTAATTTGTTGTTGTTGTTAAATTCGACAAAAAGTTTTGTTTCGTTGTACCTTGAATCTTTTTCAAATTAAAACCTGTAAAGTCGAATACTTACAGTCCCTGATAGATGTCTATTGAGTTTTAAAGCCTTGTAGATCAAACGATTGGGAAAGCATTAAGAAGGCAAGGAATTCCAAAATTTTGAGATTCTAGGGGAAAGCTTTGTGCTAAAAACTATTTTGGAACCTCCACAGTGAATAGATAGGAATTGGTAGCCAATCGTGTTGACCGATTAAAAATTTTATTCGGAGGACCGAAAGCAGAAAGCTCCCTTGAACAAAGACCGTTATAATATCTGTAAAATAAACAGAGTGAGGCAACGTTGCGGCAGTGTGGCAAACTTTGCAGACCTTAAGAAAGTTTAGGGCCAATCATATTGATCATGGTGCGGCAGTGTGGCAAACTTTGCAGACCTTAAGAAAGTTTAGGGCCAATCATATTGATCATGGTTACAAATTCATACATTATCGCGTCGAATAACAACAAAAACGAGTCTTTGGCCCACTTACACCTACTGATATGCCTAAATTAAACTTTTGCAATGTCGTGAAACAATATATTAACAATATGTTAATTTAAATAAAAAATGCATAAAATTTATGATCTTTTGGGATCTTGCTGCAAAGAGAACAATGTAAACGTGAACGTAAAAATGACATCGACTGCAATCAGAGATCTAGATCAGATGTTTTAATAACCATAGTTTTACTACTTTACTAATTTTTCCTGATCTATGATCAATTCAATCTGTGTAATGTAATATGTATTTAGACTATTCTTCTTCTGACTGACATCACACAGAAAAATCCTACTCTGTAAAGTGAGTTAATTCAGTTTCCGTACTTGTTATTAGGGCTGGGAAAAACCAGATCGTTTGGAATTCGAATCTGATTTGAATATTTTTTCCGAATTGGATCGAATCGTTGATTTCATAAAAATATCATTTTAACGACGAAATACAACTTATTTTGGTCAAATTGGACCAGAATCGATTGTATTTTTAGTTAAAAATGAAAAAATGCACTTCATTTAGCATGTTTTTGTTCCTATGACTGATTCACAATTTGATTTGAATAATCTGTACTTCGAATCACAGAATCGAATTGACCAGAACTACTTGCGATCAATTTTATTGCTACTTCTAAACTATATGTGAACGATGAAAATTGGTTTTCAAATAGTTCAACACTCTTATGTTTGAAATGTGTGACTGAATTAAATTTACAGTTTGGTTGTCATCCGTTAATGGAAACCTCGAGAACAGTGATTTCCTAGCCAGTGAATGCTTTATTTAACGTGTTAAAATGTTTTGTTTATCAGGAGTAGCTTTCATCAGCAATGCTGATTTCTGTAACTTGCTAAGTGTACATAACATAGACATTACTTGAACTTTTTGCTATCATCAAATGCAGTATAGACTAGTAATATATATATCGGCAATTTTTGTGTAATGAGTTTTAGTTTCGGTATTAGCACTCTCTGGAAAAGTAGCCTAATATTGAGCCCTTAAATATTCATCTTTTTTTTAGGTATGCAGATAGCTCTTAATTTATTAAACATTTGCGATTGATTTGTTCACAGATTTCCTAATATTTATGCATATATTGAATAAACAATCAATTCCTGTTCAAACAACAACACACTTGAGATGTCGTTTCGACCAGGAGTACCGGCGGGTTCTATTTATGCTACCTCAGTAGTTCAACCTGTGCGACAGCCGCCTATGATGGTGCAAGTAGCTCCAGTGAGACATGTCACCGTCCTCCCTGCCAGCAGTGTTGGTGTTGTAATGAGACCAATTGTAAATCCTTCAATTCACACCATAGCTGCACCACCGAGACCACAAATTGTTAGAACTTTCAGTCCAGCCTCTGCTATAATTACAAACTCTGTGGCAGTGCAGCAACAAGCTGCTGCTCAACTTAATGCCAAAGCAGAGGAAGCGGCAGCAGCAAATGCTGTAGTTGTGAATGCTGGTCCAGCTAATCCAGCTGTTACTGTATTTGTGAGTAATATTACTGAAAGAGCATCAGATACCCTTGTTCGTCAAATACTGATGAAATGTGGAACAGTCTATGCCTGGAAAAGGGTTCAGGGGGCTTCAGGAAAGTTGCAGGCTTTTGGGTTCTGTGAGTACAAAGATGTTGAATCCGCCCTTCGAGCTATCTATCTTTTGCATGATTTTAAACTTGGAGATAGGAAACTTCTTGTTAAAGTTGATGCGAAAACACAGGAAATTATTAATAAATGGAAAGAAAGTAATGATGTTGAGACGCCCGAAGATGGTACTGAACCAGCCCCACCTAATGTTGATGAATCCAAAGCTGGTTTAGACTTATTAATGAGAGAATATGCTGTTGAACTGAATACATCTAGCAATAGTGAGCCAGAACCTGCTCCTGTAGCTCCTGTGCAGAGAATGGAAGAACCATTGGTACGAGAATCCCACAATGTTGAAGAGAATTTAAAAGATCTTGACCTGGAAGATAGTGAAAAAGACTTTATTAGTAAAGAGATACGTTCATTCCGTGCTGCACAAAAACAAAAAGAAGAGGAAAAGAAAAAGAGGATGAAAAAAGGAAGAAGAGTGACAAGGAAAAAGAGAAGGATAAACGAGATGAAGATCGTGACAGAGAGCGAAGCAGGCATAGGGAAAAAGAGCGAGAAGAAAGAGATAGGGAAAAGGATAGGGATCGGTCGCGAAAAGATACTCGCAGTCGAACACCACAAAGGCGAAGAGAACCGTCCCGAACACGTCACAGTCGTTCACCCATCTCCAGGATCCGAAGAAGTAGAACACCTGTCAGGTCCAGTCGACCCCGTACCCCTCCTAGGAGACGTTCACGTACCAGGTCACCTCACAGATCTGCATCTCGTATTCGAAGAAGTAGGTCAAGATCACCAAGGCGACGTGATGATGATGATGAAGATGATGAGAGTTACGAGCGCAGAAGACTTGAACGTAAAATCAGAGAAAAAGAACATGCTTACCAGGAACGCTTAAGAGTCTGGGAAGTTCGTGAACGACGTCGTAAACGAGAATATGACAAAAAAGATGAACGAGATTTGTTACTTCGTAAAGAAATGCTTAGAGAAGCGAAACGCTTGCAAGAATTTTTGGCAGATTATGATGACTTAAAGATGGATCCTAAATATTATACTGGTGGTGCGATGATGAAACGAAGACGCGAGTGGGAACGTGAAAACGATTTTGATAATAAAGATCGCAAAAAAGAACAAGAGGAAATTGATGCTCTTCGGCAAAAATTAATTGAGGAAAATCATCCAGATCCAGAAGCAGCAATCACAAAAGCATTGAAAGAAACGGAAAATGTATGGCAGCCATTATTAAAACCTGACACTCCACCACCTGTGAAAAGAGAATCTTCTGTCAAAAAGAGAAGCTCATCAAGTTCATCTTCCTCTTCAGGCTCAGACTCTGAATCTGAAAGAGATGAAAAATCTGGCTCAAATTCAAGTGATAGTGAGGCAGAATCTGAAGACAAATCATCGAATGGACCACGTCTTGTAACTGCTAATCTGGTTCCTGTCGCTGATGAACCTGTAAAATCATTCAAAAAAGGCACATTCAATGCTTTTGAAGCAGTTTCCCAAAATGGAAATGATACTCCTGATGAATCAGCAGATATGAAAATGGAATATGATGAGCAAAGTCAATCTCCTGGAATCAAAAATGTTTCTGGTATAAAAACTGAACCTGTCATGCAACTTCCAGGAGGAAACCAACGCAAAAAGCTCAAAGTATCCGACGTTTTTAACCAGGATGACGATGAAGAAGAAGTCCCCAAGAAAAGAAAACTAGTACCACTTGAATATACTCATGAGGAACGAAACGCTGTGCACCCAGTACGCACATCAGAAGACAAACGTAAGTTAGTACGTGCTTTGATAGACAAGATTCCTACCAAAAAAGAAGATCTTTTTGATTACAATCTTGATTGGTCACAAGTAGATACGGCTTTAATGGATAAAAGAATTCAACCTTGGATAACGAAGAAAATTGTTGAGTACATTGGAGAAGAGGAACCTACACTTGTGGAATTTATATGCAGCAAGATCATGTCCAAAAGTCCTCCTGAACGCATCTTTGAAGATGTTTCAATGGTGCTTGATGACGAAGCTGAAGTATTTGTAGTAAAAATGTGGAGATTGCTCATATATGAAACAGAAGCCAAAAAAGAAGGCTTGACAAAATAATAAAAAAAAATCATAAATGAGTTATAGACCAAATTGCGATGTGCCAGTGCTCGCCCAAAAATTTCACTCAAGACTGCCTGAGTGCGAGCGAACTGAAGGATGCTATAATATAGCTCTCAGAAATGAGAAAACATATGAAACAATGTCATCAAGCAAATAGACCAAAATGCTTAACATGATGTTAATATTAGACAATTTAAATATACTGTTTTAGAGTGTTGATAATTTGAAAATGTCCAGAAGTTCTCAATTCGAAATAGAATTTTCGTCTAGGATTGTCCAAAACATTCAGTCATGGTTCTCAAGTTCAGATTATCCAATTCGGTTTATCCAGTAATTCCAAATCAACTAAATCAAAAAAGCATACAATTTCAGGAAATAAATGCTTATTTCGGTGTTCGCAAGTTCAGATTATCCAATTTGGTTTATCCAGTAATTCCAAATCAACTAAATCAAAAAAGCATACAATTTCAGGAAATAAATGCTCATTTCGGCGTATTTGACAAGTAGCTGTCTTTGTTTGTTTCATATTCAGCCTTGCACGAAACAGATAACCTATTGTGGCCTCCCCTATTTACAAGTCAAATTTTGATTGAGAGTGTTTCTTTGGCTAAATAATGTAAAATTATCTTAGTTCTCATTGAAATCCCCACAGTTGTAATTTCCCTATAATATGTATCAAATATTTCGATTTATTGAGCGTGAGCCACAAATAGGTAATGAAGTCAAAGGTATCTCAAATGGCAGCCGAGTTTGAAGTCTTATCTGGCTCTGTTTTTTTCTTTTTGTATAACATTCTCTTTTTTGCTGTTTGCTTTTTCCGGCAGTGTCCCCAGGCATTGTTCATGCCTTATTACTGAACTGAACATGAAGGTCTAATACTGGTTCAATTCATACAGAAAAATGATTTGAAAAAATTGGTATTAGGGATGTATTTATCCGAATATTCTGATTAAAAATAATTTTAAGTAAAGTACTGAGTAAAACATTTTCGATTATACTTAAATTGAATCATTTTGCAGTGAAATCATGATTTGTGTCAAATTTTACAACTTTTCAGCATAATATGGCAATTTTATTTATCTGGAACAATATTCTATTAATATAGCGAATTTCGAAAACTGCTTGAACTAAAATAAGGAAAATCAGATATGGACTGTAAATTGGTAGTGTTTCAAATACATAACCGATGGCATGTTCGTAGTAAGAAAATGGGACTTGACATTTTCTTATCTGAATAGTACGTATTCTACTTCTTAGGTCATAATTAATATTGTTTTTTCAATTTTACTAAATTAATCGATTTGACTATAAAATTATGATATCTACCAAATTGTGTGACGTAAGGTTTTACAGCAATCATGATTTGCTGTTTAATGGTCATAATTTACTAAAAAAAAAAGAGAAAGTTTTATCTGAAAAGATGAAACTTAATTCCATCAAGTATGTTGATTATATTGCTCAAATTAAATTCAATGTGTATTTTCTGCCATGTATCAGATAGATAATATGCCTCATGAGATCAATAACCTAATAGATTTGGATTTTGAACACAACTTTTTAAATTATTGTCGAAGCATATGCAAAAAGTAAAAAAAAAAAACTGAAAATAGTTATAATATCCTCTTCCTGGTATCATTGGTTTCACAGAATTCCACCTTGGCACAACCTTCAACAGAGGCAACTGTTATTAATAATTTTAAGGAACTTTCACCACCATATCAAACATTCGATTAAGGCGTTTTCGATTAAGGCGACCAGAAGATTTAGGGGATATTCTTTTCAGAAGACCCCTAATATTTGGGCAAATGATCTCTGTAATAAATAAATAGTTCTACCACCCAAATACCTTATTTCAAAATTGTTTTATGATAGCTTCTAGAGGTTATTCACTTCAAATATGTGGCAATGTATGTGATGGGTTTTTTTGCTTCTTTTAATTCTGGACAAAAAAGCAGTAATTGCGATTTCCTTTTTTGTTATCTTTCAAATAAATTTCAGAACTACCTTTCAAATAAAAATTACTGAAAAACCAACTGCTTATCTAATCGCAATTGACCTGTGACAATCAATATAAGCTCAACTTCGTCGGATTCTTAAAATTTAATTACGTCTAGAATGGACTGCCATAAGTGAAACTATGTATCATTTGTTATATTTAATAACTTCATTTTTGGGTAGACACATTGAATCTCCTTCCATTGGAACAGCCTTGTGTTTTATAGTATATAGTTATGGTCACAACAAAACAAGCTTTTTTCAAAATGCGCGAAGTTGGCGCTCTATTTAGGTATCTATTGCTGCTTGGATGACATGTGAAATTGATTTTTATTTCTCTTTGTAATAAAGAAAAAAATTTGGAAAATGTCTAGTTTTTGACGAACCTTCCATTACTGCAGAGCTGGGAGTAGGGCAGGCTGAGCCTCCTAGATACCAATAAAATAAGTATTATGTAATTTGTTTTAGGTTAAATCTTTCGCCTCTAACCAGACCAATTCTATGGCATCAAAAATTGGTTGAATTGGGTTTTTCAGTTGTGAGGGTTTCTTAAGGGGTTAATTCCAAAACAAGTTCTGTGAGGACAGGCGCGGATACAACGCTCCTTCACACATATTCCTCGCCTTCGGTGTTATTTCTTTGGTTTTCTTTATTCAGTGCAGTGAAATTTTGATGAAGAGATTTTTTGCCTGCGGCGTAAAATTATGACGCCATAAATTTGACTATTTAAATAAACATCCACCAATATAATATACAACATTTATTTTAGAACTCTGGTGCAGGAAACATACAAGCATAGCACAGAGTCGAATATATAATGTGAAACGCGCACATGCTCACCAAAACGTGATGAAAGCATTAGATATATATCAAAATACTAAAAAGACAAAAAACTGTTAACTGTTATCCGGCCGTTTTTCGATCTGTGTATGTATACTTGAAAAATGGTGCTTTCAACTACATGGTTGTTGAACTTGGAAGCTGTATTTGCTCTCGAGTAAAACGATTAATTTGATTGTGCTACATGAACCATAAACAAACAAATGCGCGTAAACAGTAAAACTTGTGGGTTCTTGTAAATTACAGTATTTTAAGTAAGATCCGTCCCGAGTGTTCGTGTTCAAAGCATTCCGTTGGTTGAATTTCAAAAATTGAACTCACATTGGTATGTGATAATAATAATACGTCTTTACCTTTTATATTATGTTTTATTCCATTTTCTTATTCGTCGCAAAATTTTAATATGAATAGGATAGGGTTTCATTTTTATCCTGCGTGAAATACAGCTTAACCATATGGCGAACCACGACTTCTCGTGCAGACACCAATTCGCAATAGAGGGTGAAGGTTTTTGGCTCAACATTTTTCCTGCGCGTGGACGTGGTTGGTGGAGGAAGCCGTAAGCAGCGCTTACGTGAACCAGCGTGCACCGACGAGGCGTAATCGTCACCTCTCGCATATAATCAATCCTCAATGGGATTGGAACCCAGGACGTTAGTGATGTGTAGGTTGCAGGTGCCCGGTTAGCTCAATCGGTAAAGCGTTGGGAATACGCTTCGAGCTACGCATCTCTGATCGTCATGCGCAGGTTAGAATCCCGTAAGGGATGATGATTGTATGCGGGAGGTCTACTGGACGCCTCTGGTTTACGTAAGCGCTGCTCACGGCTTCCTCCACCAACCACCAGCTCCATACATAGAAACAAAATGAGAAAATATCTTCACCCCTAAACTGGTATCTGCACGAGAGGTCGTGGTTCGCCATATGGTTAAGCTGTATTTTCGGCTTTCCTCTCCCGTAGAATAAAAATGTGATCATATCCTATCCACCGTGCACCAAAGAGAGGTCCAGCAGACCTCTCGCACATAATCATCATCCCTCGTGGGATTCTACCAAAAAACGCAAGAGAAAGAGAGAGATTTTTATTATTTCTTTTTTTCAGATCAATGTTTTCTTTGCGTGTTCCGACGCAACCGAGCAAGATTAACGCAAACTTGTATCTTAGATATGGCTGTTACCCATTGTCAAAACTTTGGACTGAGTGCCATGTGTCCATCACTCTCAGTCGCCACTGCTTCCTACTAAAAAAGCTCTTGTGTTTAATTTTCGTCTATATATTTTCTTTTTTTATCTTAATTTTTAAGTCACTTACCGTCAAAGTTGGTAACTTCGGACGTTTTTGTAGTAAATTTGTCATTCACTCGACCATTTTTTATCCAAATAACACCAAATTTGGATGATGGAACAATGCCGCCACGACCGAACGATTATAAAAAACCAGAAGTCGTTGCGATGATTTTTTCTTCCTAATTCCCCGTTTTTATTAATTTAACATACCTCGCGATAAAAATTGTAACTTCGGATGCCTCGTTCTGTCTCTGTTGATGGGTTACGCAGAGAGAGAATATCGTACGTCGTGACAGTTGAGTGATCACGCATCTGCGTCGAGTCGCGATGTCATTTACGTATTAATTTGTCTTGCCTCTATATAACGTAACTTGAGGCCGCATATTATCTTGTTTTATTGAGCATGGGCCACTGATAAAATACCAATTTAAAAATCATGAAACGCAAGAACTAAAAAATGTCAGCGATAATGAAATTAAAGATAAATGAACCGATAAGTATTAAATGAAAGCGCATTTCGGTTGCCATATGTAAATGTGACAAATAAATTGACAACGGAATTAATCGTCGGGCATTTGATACTAAATAATAGGTTCATAGCGTTTGATTTCACATTTCAAAATTTACATGATGCATTTCTATACGGAATTATTCAAAAACGTATGCCATGTCACCTACTCGGAGACGAGAACGGTGGAAAATTGACTATTAGCCGCACAAAGCTTAATTTTTTCCCGGCATAACATCATAAAATTTTCCTAATTATGAAAATATATCATCCTCGGCATTTATCGAGTACGGTTCATCTATGGCTCGTGGTCATCGGGCAATATTTTCGCATTGGTCACGGCGAACAACGGCGCCACGATGTCCGTTTCCGCTAGCGCGGCGACATCACAGACTGGCGCAAGCAGACCGGCGACATCAGAGACTGACGCAGAGCCACGCTGACGCTACGTAAAGAGAGTGAGAGATAATGAAACGACGTCATGCTGGCGTCGATCTTGACGTAGCCGGGAATTTGGGAGATTTGGAAGATTTTCGTCAATCTAGAAAGAACACTTTTTCACGGTCCTACGTCGACATCTAACGACCACTTAAATTTTAATTTGACATTGAGTACTCCCTCTAGCGGAATCAACAATTTTGGTACGGACATTACTTCCGAAGTACCGTTTTGGACCGTTTGAAACGGCGCGCTGTATTTTTAGGAGAAATTACACGTTTTTAGTGATATAGAAAGACAGGGGTCACGAGTAATGTGTAAATGTTTAGCATAAATTTCTATCTACAAGAAAAACATAGACTGACCCAGATACATGGCGTATTTCGTTGTTTATGGCCATTTTAAAAAATCGTCCGAAGTTACAAAGCATCCGAAGTTACCAACTTTGACGGTATGTGTTCAAATTAGAAAGTAAGTTATAAATTTAACGTGCGAAGAAAGAAAAAAATGTACCCACGTGATTTTCACGCATCAGCCCCTTGCCTCATTTGTCTAAAATGCCAGATTGTGGCGGTCCGTCGTTTTCGAAATGTCTTTTGCTGCCAAGTCCACGCTTTTCGCTTCAATTGCTTTCACGTCTTCAATGATAGGTTACGTTCATTACGACCAGAAAAGGAATAAGGAGGTTTGTGTATTAATACCGTACTAACTTTTCAGCTTCTTCAAAAATATATGAATTAAATTGTTACCGGTATATTCGGACCAAATGTTTCTTTGCAAAGACGTGTTGATACGATTCATCAGCAAATCCTATGGCACGTTCTAGACATAACCAGTACGTTACCGTAGCTTTTTTAAAAACCTTTGTCAGTTCTGATTTGCTGTACTTCTACACAGTAATTCCACAAACTACAACCAATGAATCCTTTCAAAACTTCAAAGATTGCCTCCAAGGTCACTTTAATGACTATAGTTTTCTTGGGTCTCATGAAAATTAGTCTGTAGTACGGTACCGTACCATATATCCGATTCTCATAAAAATTTTCCATGTTGGAGGCGACTAATCGTAACCCGGGAGACAATGCCAAAGCTTGCAGCATTGATGCCCCCTAGTTAAGATGGGAATATTCTGCCAGTTTTTATTCTGATGGTGTTCAGGAATATGCTATCGGTACCAAACATTCGCTAGACCCGTTTTTTATGTATTCTTATTTGGATGTAATATTCTATGAAAATAGAGTTTACTTTCATCACTTATCATTTAAAATTATTCTGTGAAGCAATGTGGTACATGTAGCCTCTGTCAATTCCACCCTTTTGTTTGATATTCCTGATAATTCCTACCCAGTTACATTACCTAAATCTTATTGATCTTTAAAAAGCTTTTTTCGCTCGTCAGTTCATTCACTTTCTGGGAGAGACTGAATCCACGCACATTGTTCTCGCTGGCACCAGGGATTGCCAGAGTAAAATATTTTGCTATTTCGAATAAATTCTGGGAAAATATTTTTAAATGTGAAATGCATTTCAAATTAAGCCCTATTTTGATGAGAAGGAGCATTATGATATTTTAAACAAAAATAGTAATTGTAAAATCTAGAAAATTTGGAGCAAAGTACAGAATTTTCTTTATTCTGTGACTATCATGATATTTTGAACTGAAGCAGATTTTTGCTATTCCGCTTAGATATATTCAATAAACATCAGTATTATAAAATATACTGTATCTAAAAAAATTATCATATTGAATATGTTCATTTTCAAATTTATTCTGATACTCATTTTGGACCTTCCTGTGAGCAAACTTATCTTAAACACATTGACAGTTACTTCAAAAATACTGCACATAATTTTGTCGTTGAGTCACTATGTGCTAAATCTCGATATTCAATTTTTATCCCAGAGGCTCCAAGAAGGTTTGTTAGAAGATAAACAGCGACAAGTAGAGGGTTTGAGAAGACGAGAAGAAAATAGACGAGAGTTGGAAGAGCAGCAAAAACTAACTGAGTATCTCACAGAGAAAAGAGAGAGGGAGAATGCTGAAAAGAACAAATAAAAACCTTTTTATACAAAGTAACATAAAGTGGAATAATATATTTTCGATACATATTAGAAATTTATCAGTACTCTTTTTTGGTAGTGATGTGTTTTCCAAAGCATGTCTGAAAACACTTCAAAATAACACAAAACTAGATAACAAATCAGAAAGAATAGTTGATAAATTGGACGTTGTTTGTTTACCTGAAAAGCAAAGCAAATTACCAGTGAAAATATATGCTGACAAGGAAAAAATTCTTGTGTCTACATATCCAGCAAAACCTACAGAGTTTAAATATGATATTGGCGTGGTAGTGTCATTTGGAAAATTGTTACCTAAAAAAATCATCAATTCTTTTAAATATGGAATGATAAATGTTCATGGAAGTTTATTGCCTCGATGGAGAGGAGCTTCACCCCTTGCACACACCATAATGAATGGTGATAAAACAGCTGGGATTACAATTATGGAAATTAAACCAGGGAAGTTTGATCATGGTAGGATATTAGAAAAGAGTGAAGAGATAAATGTTAAACAGGAATGGACATCTGAAGATCTAGGGATAGCACTAGAAGATGTTGCATCAAGATGCTTGCTAAAATGTTTAGCTGACATTGAATCTCATCTGGCAAATGCCACAGAGCAAATTGGTGAGGTAACACATGCTCCGAAGATCACAACTGAATATTCAACAATTTCTTGGGAGACGCAGACCGCAGAAGAAATATACCTCCGATATAAAGCATTCGGATTCAAAAAAGATTTCGTTTTAAGAACTACTTACCAAGAAAAAGGAATAAAATTGCAAAGAATTGTATCAATAGATAAAGAGGAAGTATCTTCAAGCCTTATTGAAAGTACAAAACCCGGTGATGTGCGCTTCAATAAGATTACTAGAACAATTCATGTGAGATGCAAAGATACATTTATAGGTGTCACGAAACTAATATACGGCAAGCCTTTAAAAGCGCAAGATTTTTACAATGGTTCAATGCAAGCAAGAATTAAAAATGGTGAAAAAATAAGATTTGGAACTATGGAAGGGCTTTAGTCAAATTTATGAATGAACAATCATGTATAAAGGAGTTAAAGATGATAAAATATTGTGCACTGTGCAGTAGTATCCAAGATGCGTTGTTAAGTTTTCTTATTATTTTCTTAATAAATAAAATGCAAATATGCAAAAATGTTTGAACTATATAAGATCAACTGGCTAGGACAACGATAGATTTCTAATATAATATAAACCATTAACCATCGAACATATTACTACACATATTCCTGTTTGTTTGGATTCATGTTACTTCATTTGTACAAAAATATAGAAACCTAGATAGCCATACTAATATTGATATAAATAAGATTGATTCTATGTTGCGACCGTAGATGCTGAAGGGATACGCTCAAACTCCTTCAATCTTGCTTTTTCCTGATTTTCTTTTAAAACTTGTTGAATACAATATTCACTTTCTTGACCAGACTCTGTCAATCGTAAATCCAACTCTGTGATGGTACTGTTTTCCTCCATACCTTCCTGAAGTTGCTTTCCACCGTCCTAGTAATGGACAACATGGTAGTCAGAAAATTATTGTTACTAATTTTATTTTTCTATCATATGGCCAACAAAACATGTAAATAGCAGATGCCTTCTAAATTAGAAGCACCGTTGTTGGCATATCTATTGTATAAAATGAGGCATTAAAAAATTCACTTCAAAAATTGCTCCATTTCCAGAGGCCCATCCACCAGTACAACACTCAATTCAAAAAGCTATAGATATTTACACAAAAATATCAGATAAGATTATTGGATTGAAAAAAAAATTGGGAGCACATTGTGAGGTGGTTATTCCCACTGGTGGGTTATTGGGCATCTGGGCTCATCAGTAGTGTGCCTCGCATGTGACAGACTAAAATTTCTGATAGAATAAGTCAACTGAATAATAAAAAATACCACTGATACTTACAGGTCCAATCCTATTTCCTGCAAGGCTTATTGCCGTTAGTGCTGTATTTGAAATGAGAACTTGTGAAAAAACAGCAGCGGATGGTTCAGTCAGATCATTACATGACAGATTAATTTCTTCCAATGTATTGTTTGTCAAAAGTGCTTTAGCTATTGCCTGACCACCAACATCACCCATTCTAAAAGGAAAAATGGTAGTACATTTGATACTTAATTTAACAGTTACGGTAATTTACCTAAACAGTAAAATATAATATTCTTCAGACCTCTGACGATACTCCAAAACTGACCTGTTGAGCCGCAAGTTAAGTGTCCTTAATTTAGTGTTCTTTGTTAATGAATAAGCAATCGCTTTTGCCCCTTCCTGTCTTATGATGTTGTCACACAAAATCATGGTTGTGAGATCCGGACATCTGAAAATATGTTAATTTTTACTTTTGGGGTTCAAAAGACTGATATTCCTGCATTCTTCAAGAATTAGCGTATTCATGAGGGATATTTTTTAATGTATTTCCCATTCACAATGTCATGTTTTCAAAATATAGCTAAATAGTTGTAAAAGAGTATTCAAGGTAAACAGAACAGCTTCAAAAATTTTATCTGTAATGCCAATGTCAGGAATGAAATCATCCTCCCTCTGTACTTGTATTATGACATTTGTTGGGTAATTTTAAATATGGGTACTTAGCACATTTTGTCCATTGTCCAGAATTATTATAATAATAACCAGGGATGTCAGGAACAAATTAGAGACATTCAAAAATGAATATGTATTTTCGATTTGCAAAGATTTATATGTTTTACGATATAAGTTTGTACAAATAAATTCATGTTTTCTCATAAATTTTATAAGTTCCCGAGGGCATAAATATGATTAGTTTTCTGATCCTTCATTTGAAAGAGAAGCTGAAGGATTATTTTTGAAATGTATACATTTGAAAAATATTCCATATTCAAAATATCTTTCCGGAATGTGACCAAAATAAAGAAATATTTAGCATTGCCCGTCCATGGTAATAACTGACCTGTTGTTCATCAGCTTCGCTATTCCTCTTGCCCCTTTATCTCCTATACAGTTATGTGATAAATCAAGGTGAGTGAGGCAAGGATGGTCAAGAAGGTTGCTGACTAAAACTCTCACTCTTGTATCATCTATTTTGCTTTTGTGAACGGTGATCCTTTTTATCCATTGGCATGATTTTAACGCCCTTGCAACAAGGAGGCAATCTCGTTGCGTAAATTGGAAAAGATTCCACTCAAAGTTCATTCCACAATCTCTTACTCCATATGTGACCTTGAACTCCTCCAGATTTGGAAGTTTGTCAAGAAGAATACCAAATTCAAAATGATCCATTTCGGGTCCTTCTGATCCTGCCTCACTTCCCATATCAGATGCTTCTTCCTGTACACCCGGTTTTGGTGGTTCTTTTACAGGTGGCAGAAGTTGTTTGATGTTTAATCGTCTAACATATTTTGAGCATAAAGGTATGGCATTTGTTACAACTTCATCCTCTGTTTTCTCTGGTACAAAATTTTCTATTAAATCCTCCAAATACCTTTCGAAAAACATTCTTTTCCAGCTTCCACCATAATTTGTGACATCGCAGATATGATACCTGTAAAGGATTTATATATATTCAATATAAACATAATATATTCAATTGCGATATTCCTGCTTTTTAAAATTTCTAGCAAATTTCAGTACCCCCATATTTATGAAATATCAATTTGCATCTGTTAAGTAAGTTCAAAGATTCCTCTCAATTATTCCTAATGAAACTATTTGTTAAAGAATGGTATAGCTTACTTTGATTTGCAGCATCTTTTCCAGTATGATTCATCTTCAACCAAATGTGCTGTCACATTAACATCGATTTTTGCTGCTATTTTATCTAAAACTTTACTTTTATCTTTTGGATGAAGACCTTTTAAGATTGGGTTTTCTGTATAAAAAAGTTGGTTTATGTTAAAGATGACTCGAGCACTATCAAATTATACTAATTTACTATGGCAAATCCTGGCTTCATAAAAAAAAAATTAAAGTTAAATAAATTTCTTAGCGAAATAAAAACATATTCTTGGACCAATAATTTATACCTTTTTTGCCATTAATATATTGTACATCATATGTGGTATATAACTGAAAATCGTCCAATTGAGAATGAATTCCCAATGTCAAAAGCAAAATTTTGTGAAATAAACAAAATTTGTAACTAAAATTTATTTTCGATGAGATGCATACCAATTGGTCGTTTAAATGCTCACTTTCAAAGTTATCAACAATATGGTTGATTACAAGGTCTTTTAGAAGAGGCACAGTTGCCAAGGACCAGTCCGGATCTTCTGCAATTATTCTTCTCAAAACTTTTGTATCTGTTGGTGGAATTGTTGAAGGTTGTATAGAGTCTTTTTTGACAATGTTAGATCTTCTGTCTTGGACAACCATGTTGATTTTTAACAAAGTAGAATTGTTCGGGCCTACTAAACACAAAACTGGAGAGTAAATTTATTCAGTATGCAAATGAATTTAATTTTGATCCAGCATACTAATGAAAAATAATTTTTTCCTTCCCAGTGCTTACCATATACTTTTATTTATTTTAATATTTTGCTTGAACGAGAGGTCGTGGTTTACCATATGGTTATGATGTGCTCTCGATGTCTTGTCTTGCAGAGTGAAAACGAAATCCTATTTTCTGGAAGGTTTTGACCAAAATATCCAGCTAGCTTGTTGCAGTACTGGCAAGGCAAGCGACTTAGATAAAAAATATTCAAGCTTGATATTAAAACTTATACTTTTCTGCAATGAAAATATTTTGAATCTGCTCATTTCAGCTTATCATATTTTACAACTTCTTTTTCAATTTACCAGAAGAATGCTCTGGTTTCATACGCAATATAGAGTATTTGTCATATCAGCATAAAAATAAAACTCATATCACTGGTAACGGCGAGTATAAAATCTTTGGAAGGGACATAAAAAATAACATTTAAATTTTTTTATAACAAAAGTTGCGCAGCTAACGTCAAAAAAAAATTTTCGCTTTCAAAATTTTGGGAAACATCTTCTTTCCACCTTTTGGTTCCGCTGATAACTTATAGACTTTGATCTCGTTTCATATTTTCCTTAAAATGATTTGCCGAATTAATTTTTTTGTTTGACGGTAGCAAAAAATATGGAAAGCTAACCTCGGCAGTTTAGTAAGCACTGCCTAACTGTTAAGATACAAAATAAAAAGACCAGATGACTATTGTCATGATGAAACGAAATTATAATACACAAAATATATCACAAGGCTGTCGTCTTCTTACGAAAACACTCCGCTCAACAATGGTAGACTACTTATCCTATGCCATAATTATAGTGAACCTGCTATATAGAGAACCTATAGACGCACCCGCACATTGCGCCCGTACAGCGTAGATCACCCTGTACAGTGTAGCGAACTGCAGTATTGTCGGACGCCATGACAACGGTCATACCAGCGATTTCTAGTGAAGCTTGATGAGAGTCGAATTTCGTCTGCACATCGGACATAGTTTATTCATTATTTTTGTACAATTGTAAAAATCTACTGTTCTAGTGTAAGTATCATTTGTTACTTTTGCTATTAATATAAAAAATCAAAAACTCATCTGCATGCTGAGATAGTAAAGGAGTAGCATCTCTATTTTGGTTGTTGATTTTATCCCTGTTTTAAGACTGATGGTGGGGAGGTGATCTACCGTTCCACCCACAAATATTCAATCTGGGAAAAGGTCCAAAACATAAAGTAGCTGAAATTAACTTGTTTCTGGGATATGTAGATTCTCATAATTCTCAAGATAAATTTTTTTTTATCACCAGACTCCTAGCGGCCTTCTTGTGTTCGCGATGATCTGTGTTTGCGTCAAAACGTCAACATTCGTGGTTGCGTCACAGCTGCGGGCGAGGTTCGTGCGTGAACGTGTCGCCTCTCCCTTGTCCTGTGTCTGTTACTTGTCCCTCTTTTACAGTCGTTGTCTTTACATTATGCATTTGCTGTTATCAGGAACGGTGTGTTTTCACCAGTTCGTTGATGCTGAATGCAAAATGATCGTGGAGTTAAGTCGAAAGTCTGTTCAGTCAGTGACTATCTGACTATATACTCAGTACTGTATAGGTCTGTAAAAGTTAAATTGCGCTATAGGCGTATACTATATAATACAGAATAGGTAAATTGGGCTAGGCGTATACCATTTCTATTTTACGACGATGCAAAATTTTGGAGATCAATTTTACGTATGTTTAGAATATTATTATTTTTTCTGGTTGGCAAAATGAAATTAGACTGAATGTCTTATTTTTATTTTTTAGCAATAATTCTACTGTAATATAGCAATTTTTAGGCTCTGGAATAAAGTGGGAAGATAACTTAACAGCTTTCAACCATGTTGAGGTGGTTGAGAAGTGAACAGAAAGAACGAGAACCTGAGGTTTTTCAGGCAAGTTTCTATAGGGGCTTTATTATTACCAGATTACTATCGCTGCTTACATGCTCTAAACTATAAAAAACTTCCTAAGAAACCTAGCTTCAAATTTTTGAATGGTCCAGGGGAGAGTTTTTCAAGCTAAACATAATTTGATAAGCAATCAAACACATTCAAATAAGTATAAGATAAGATAGGCATTTTTATGGATTTCGAATTCATAGATATATCATGGATTTGCTACACAATAATCTTTCCTACACCCAGCTGCATGAATTACCGGTACCTGTATTTTGAATTTTTTTCACCGAATTATTTATTATTTAGGATGTTGCGGTCGGTCTCAAGAAACTGTACAAGACAAGACTTCGACAGTTGGAGGAGGCATATAAGTTCCATGATTTCCATTCACCAGCATTAGACGATGCTGATTTTGATTCAAAGCCAATGGTTTTATTGATTGGTCAATATTCAACAGGAAAAACAACTTTTATTAAATACCTGCTGGATCAGGAATTCCCAGGAATGAGAATTGGACCAGAACCAACAACTGATTGTTTTATTACCATTATGAAAGGAGATGCATCAAAGGATGGTGGGGTCAATGAAGGAGTGATCCCAGGTAGCTGAGAATTTATTCAGATGGGATCTTATACATACTTGACAGAAAGATGAAATATTACGATTGTACATTCGAATTGTTTTTTAGTAGAACTAGGAATTCATATCAATATCAAGTTTTATGACATACAATCAGTTTCCTTATCATTCTTGTGCCCTATATATCAAGAAATATTTGGACTCGTTAACTATCTATGAAGACTGCATTACCTGCATTATTCAAATTTATAGAATTGATTCTTGATTCTGCATTGTCTTATGATATCTAATGGGAATATTGATAGAATGTTCTGATTGAGAAACCTCAGATCCTGTGTATCAATCATTCCAGTGTAGAAGAATTTAAGAAACAAATCTTGAACCTAGTCTTTCAACATAATTTCTTTTGGCTATTTTTTACTAATTTTGTATCCTAGGAAATGCTCTCGTTGTGGACAAAAGTAAACCATTCCGAGCACTGTCAGCTTTTGGAAATGCATTTTTATCACGATTACAATGTTCCCAGTTGGATAATGAAGTTTTGAACAGCATTACAATCATTGATACACCTGGAATATTGTCTGGAGAAAAACAGAGAGTTAATCGGGGATATGAGTTTGATAAAGTAATGTTCATTTTGTTATCTTGTTTCAAGTATGTTATTTCTCTATAGTTTACTGAAAACTTTTATATTTAGATATAGTATATATTATAATTAACAAATTCCGGTAATAATACTCGACTGTAAATTAACTCAATGCAAAAAAATATTCCACCTTCGTACTTTCAAGTAGTTCATTTATCCTGAAGATTGGATATCCTTCTTAGACTTAAAATCCATCTGTTCATATAAACAAACTTGACATCATTTGTTTTATCTTTGACCTTAATTAGAAGTTTCAGCACTTCATTAATCTGAGCACGCAACAGATTGTCAAATTGGAATCAATAGTTGATTATACTGAAATCTTGTTTGTTCAAAAGCACTGTTTGTTACTGTATAATATTTAAACTGAAAGAAAGAAGAACTGCAGAAAGAAGTGGTAGATGATACCCATCACTGCATTTTAACATATTGGTTAAGTCCGTTTTGGGATGTTTTCCACTTAGAGTGCAGTTGTTGGTACCATTTCTTGTCGTAGGTCTTTGTGATTAAGTAAGTTACCAAGACTTAAGTGACATCCAGCCTTGCTTGGAGTATATTTCAATAAAAAAAAAATTTAAGTAATTTCTAATCTTGGTGATGCGATATCATTGAGCTATACCTGATGCATTCATTTTCCATATTCAATCAAACTTAAAATTATTAAAGGGAATAACAAATATTCTAATAAAAATGCTACATATTCATTAATTCCTCTAAATAGATTTCACTCTTGAGATTCATTCATTCTAATGAAACAGTAAATAATGCGACCATATTTTCAGGTTCTAGGTTGGTTTGCTGAACGAGTGGATCGTATTATTCTTTTGTTTGATGCCCATAAATTGGATATATCGGATGAATTTCATCAAGCAATCAATGCAGTAAAAACGTACGATTCAAAGATTCGAGTTGTTCTTAACAAATCTGATCAAGTTAACACTCAGCAATTGATGAGAGTGTATGGAGCACTTATGTGGTCACTTGGAAAGGTTTGAGAAATTGTACATTAGTAGATTTCTTAATTTTTATATGGGTAGATGTGCTTTATGTCCAACAGAATTATCACATGTCATCATGAATACTAATGTAAATTCATGCTTTGGTAACTCAGTGTTATGATTTTTCAGCTTCTCTTCCTTGTTTTGGAGATTATTTTGATTAGCATAATGCTCACAAAGTCCATCACTAAGTAGGTCGTTATTAAAAAGAAGCTTTGTTTTATTGATTGTATTAATAAATTTATCCGCAATTTTTTGTCTTAGTTTTTAGTATTGATCAGTATTGTTGATTGTTTCATTTCGTGTCAAAATTTTGAAATTTTCAATTGATTATTTTGGGCTTATTCCTAATAAATTTTGAGCATGTTCTACTGCCTTGGTACATGCTTTAGACAAAAATTCTTTTTGCAACTTTGCAAGACTAGATTGTGAAAGATATTGTGTTATACTATTATGGAATCTGTGTGATTTTTTGCACTGCTGTGTGCGGATGGAGATGAATCATTTTCTTAGATGTGTGAGTCTGATTATTTTCATCAGACTCATTAGTTATGATTTAATTTCCTTGCGTGAACTGGAATATAACACTCTTATCTAACTGTGGATCCATTTGTGTGAAAAATACCATCTCATTATCACCCCGATGGGGAATAACATAAGGTTAGCAGACGTTTGAACTGGCCAGGAGTACAGAAATCGTTATGCAACTCCACTAATTTCCTACCACTCCTTTTATACCTATCTGGGTATTATTTCTTCTATTTTAGCACTTCAAACACTTATTGTTTAGTTATTTTAAAAGATTGAGTGTTTGGTGCCGCTAGAGCAAGTGGTGGAGATCTTTAATATAATGAGTTGTTTTGTCACTTCTCATGGTAACATAATTATAATATTTACACTCTACTGGATGAGTAATGACTGATAATTTTCATCATAATAGCATATCCAGTCAGAAAATATTTTTTATGTTTTGTTAAGCATGAGTCACTAATGAGCCGCGCATGTGAGGTGCAGTCCATTTGTGGCTGATGCTTGACAAAATGAATTTTCAGGCGAGGTAGGTGGTAACCAATTTTTTAATCATTACTCATACTTTGATCCATACCTGTTAGAATTGTTTTTGCTGAAGTGACACACAAGTTTTTTTTTTATTTATTTTTCGGCATTTTCTTATCTAACTTATGCCCTGTGCTTTGTTGCAAGTTCCTAATCTTGTACTTTATTGAGTTGAGTATGTTTGGTAGCCGTTCCATTGTTGTATTTGTTTAAAATCAAATGTGGGTGAGAATTCACAATTTTATATAAAATGGTGCACTTCTGTTTTGAAAGTGAAAAATTATGGGATGATTTTCTTTCATGACTGATGATACAGGCTCCTTGTTAGCCCTCTCATTCACTAAGAAGACAATATTATAAGACAAGTCATTTATTAAAATGCCCCTTCATCTCACTATACAAAAAGTGCTAAAATTATCGACTCTGCTATGAGATATTTTAAGAAAACTATTCATCAAAAGTTACTATTCATCCAAAGTTCCAAAATTTCTTCATGTCCAGAGAAACACAATTTTCTGCTACCATGGCATCGAATGCTTCTCTGAATCTTTGTACTTCTCTTTCAGGTTATAACTACACCAGAAGTTGTCAGAGTCTATATTGGATCTTTCTGGGATGAACCTCTCAACTATGCAGAAAACAGAGCGTTATTTGAGAAGGAAAAGTTCGATTTGTTTGAGGATATTCAAAGCTTGCCAAGAAATGCTGCGCTGAGAAAATTAAATGATTTAATTAAAAGAGCAAGACTAGCAAAGGTATAGATCGATTTATAGGATATTGTTAGGTTCATCCTTCACCAAAATATGTGATTCTAAGATTTTGTTTAAAATTTGATTTTTTTAAAAGATTCATTTTGTTGAAAAACCTATATATATATGCCAAATTTTAAGAAATTTGTACAAGTTTTCTAAAATATGGGTTATTCCATCAATCTGTCACTCTGACTTCACAAAATAAATTTTTGAATTGCGATGAAACTATTGATTGATCAGTGATAGATAAATCTTCAGTGTAGATAACTTGTATTTTAAAGATATTCACATTTTTTATGCCAACTGCAAATTGCAGTTTTGAAACACAGTTACTGTTATTAATATGTGAATTCGATTCTTGCTGTGCCTCTTTATTTTGTTATCTAAATTTTTTCCAAATACATTTTTTATTAATATTTTGAATCAATAAAAATAGACACATTTGGTGCATCGACTTTCTGACAATAATTTATTTGTCAATTTCATATATTGAGTTGTATAATTAAACAATAATTTTGGTAGTGCAATATCATGATAATCAAACTTCAGACATTTAATCACGACTTCAGGAAACTTCCAAAAACCCTAAAATAATAACCAAAAGATACCTGCTTTTTTTAATAATAATTTTTCTATAAAAGATTATGCATTAACCTTATGTTATTATTAAAACCTTTGTATATTTCAATCTAACTCACTTAAAATGCACGATTATTGATCAAACATTAGTTTCTGCATTCCAAAATGTTTGTTTATTATTATTATTGTTAAATTAGCAACTGCTATTGTTGTCCTTCTACAGGTTAATGCCTACATTATAAGTCATCTTCATGATAACATGCCAAGTATGTTTGGAAAAGAGAAGGCAAAAGCAAAACTTATCAATGATCTCGATAAAATATTTCAAATCATCTCAGACAAATACAAGATTCCACTTGGTATGTTATTTTTTTATCCAACTACGAATATATAATGGATTTATTATTGTAATCGTAGATGGGGACAACCCATTAGGCGGTTGTTTTGATGGGTCTGGTATGGCTTCATGCAACCACTAAAAGCAGTAAACCGTTTTTATTGGTTGCCTGGATACATCTGATCAACTAAAACTCCCGCTTAATAATGAAGTTACTTTGTACATCGTATATAAGATTGAGCTTAAGCATTGAAACATCAGTAATACACCTGTTGATTTTCAAAATGTGAACTTAAAAAGTAATAATTCGAACCATTGATAATATATACAATATATGTATTTATTCGATCATGTTTAAAAAAAATTCAGAAACTGGCCTTCATGATAAATTTTACCTAACAGATCATTAAATTTTGTAATGCCTCTAATGACTAGCTGCCCTCCTACTTACAGTTTAATTTGAAATATATACAAAATTCATTATATAAATAAGTAGTACGATGTTGCAACATTTGAGATGGACAAAAACAGCAGTATTTATAGTTTGAAAATCTTTGCTTGCCTTACACGCAAAACGGCATGAAAATTTCAGACACCCAAATGAGAATAAAAATTTTTTTTGAGGTGGGCTACATCCTGTGAGCCGATTGAAAATGAGAAGGAAAGCAAATTTAATATCATTAGTGCTATTTGGGTATTTGGTTCTAGTATGAATCAGAGTGGCAACTCGCACTCACACCATTGTAATGTTTAAACTTTTTATTGTGTTTTTATGAGACTATAAAAGTCATTGATGATTGGTATGTATTGTGCAATATACACTATAGTGTTTTAACCGTCCAGGTGAATACGGTTTCCATGTTGTAACCCAATTAGAAATTTCATTTTGTTAAGCATGAGCCACAGGTGGTCCATGCCTAAGTGGCACAATTTGTCAGTGACTCATACTTAACAAAACATATTTAGTCGAAATATTTCCTCTTGGCGTTGGATCCCGTTTGCACAGAATTATAACTTAGAATGAATTTCTATGGAAAAGAACTACTATAAACTTGAAAATTTGTGTGACATAAAAATTTTGGAACAAAAAATTGTTTCTCTGAATATTCCTTATTTTACGATCTAAGAATTTATAGATATAATATGCTTATTATATGCCGTGTCATTCATGGGTCATAACTATGGATGCGGTACTATATGGCACTGGTTTTATCTGGAATCTTTGAATTTAAGATTGTCCATTCCTGTTCAGATGTTGTTGTTCTAACATACTATCAGGCTTATGAAACATTGAATTGCTCCACTGCAAATTTACTTTCTTTACCTCTTCCTCCAGTCCTCTGATCCTCCAACGCTTTCTCTCTATTCTACTTTACTATTGTCTTTAGACTTTCATTCACACATTTCCTCTTATCTCTTTTCAGAGCACGGTATTTATTCACTTTATTCTTTTGATGCGCTGAAGGTATCTTGCATGATTGAGTGTGTTGATGTCTCATTATATCCATATTAGCACATACTCCCTATTCATAGTTTTGTTTTGTCAGAAATGGCCACTGATAGGCCATAATTATCACAGCAAGCCAGTAGTGCTAATAGCTGTGTGATACAGTGATAGGAAAATCTGTCTAACGTTTTTGCAACAACGTTTCACATTTGTTTTTGTGGGAATAAGATTACTTGTGATAACTACTAGTTGCAGTGAAACAAAAACCATGTGATTTGACACATTAAAACGAAAGGAGATCACCGGAATGTTAAAAAATTTAACCTAAACAAGCTAATGTATATATTTTTGGGGTATATTAGTCAATTTGACAGTTTCCTCTGGAATGTATAGCAGAAATCTGTAGTTTTCATTTTATTGATATTTGTATTGCTTCTGACCTACAGAGGTATAGCAATACTACCAGTATTGGAAATCATGCATGGCAGATGGGTTTTGGATACTTCAGTGCAATAATGTTATTGTCTTTATGTTGTTAAAAAGCAATAAAGCCATTCCTTATTTTCTTGTTTATGCTGATTTTGTTTCATGTAGGTTGCTGTCGTACCCAGGGTTTGTATTATTAATGTGATGTCTAGTCTAGTCTTTATTCTTATTTTCTATTTCTATTCCTTGTTTTTAATCTAGTGGACCCGTTAAAGGGGATTAGTAGACCTAGTAAGTAACAATGTGTGATGTGAGTGTTTGGTAAAATATGGCACGAATTTCATAACATGAAAAATGCCTGTCATGAAATAGTTAAATCATCATGCAGTTCTGGTACGTTTCATGTATTCCAATTCTTTTGAAAAGAAATGGACGATTGGTATATGTGGCCATACCACACAGTTGTGCAGAAAATTTGTGAATTATATTCGATAGTAGGATCTAGGTACTGTTTTTAATAATTGAACCATTGAATTTGAAGCTAAAATTATTATAGTATTAATTTTTCTTCATGAAAGTGAAATGTCTGGTTCGTCCCCGTTGGAGTGGGAAGTTTTCAAATCGCTCTATGCTAGTGGTTCTTGAACTGTGATTTTTGGTCTTAAAAAGCTTTTTTAGATTTTCGTATTATGTTGTTCAGCTGTGAAACAGCATTATTCTCAGCACCTGAAGGAGTGAGTGTCTTTAAAAATAGATTTAAAACATTGGAAAAATCTCACCCGAATTTCCATCTTAGTACTTTCATAAGCATATTGGTTGGCATTCATATTGGATTGCAAAATTTAAAAATGTTGGTAGCCTCCATCTACACACACATTCCTCTGTATTTCATTTGAATAAAGATAAATTGTACATATTTATCTGGTAAAACCACATAACAAACAATTTGTTTGTTCATGTGATTGTTCAGTTAATTTATACATGTTCATTCGTCGTCAAATGCGTCTTTTTGTAATATCAAACTTATTTTTTGTAGTCTTAGTCGTATGTGGAATGAATTGTGTTGTGGCATCCCTCTCTTTTGATTATCTTATCATAATTTTATCATATCATTTTTGTCATATATAATTATCAATTTATGAGGCATTCCAGTTTAAAGTTTGTTCGAGTAGCACCTGACTGGACATTTGTAGACCAACTCAGCACTGGCATATTTCGTTTTTGAGGAAATAAAATATTGGAAATTTTTTGGTTCGATAATAATTGAATTGAATTTTGACACCATTTATAAATAAAAATACTTGCCTGTTTTCCAGAACATCTTACTTTATGAGGTTTTACCACAGGCTGCTCACGTGATCGGTCATTGATCGTCGCTCCTTAAAACATAAAACATAAAGGGTAGCATCCAACATCAGTTGAAGCATGCTCATTGCATGAGCCATAGCTCTTACACATTTTATAGAGTTTTGAATACCTGTTATTTTTTAAATTGAAAATTTTATTCAATAACAATTATAATTTGACTTGAATTTGAAATTCAATTTGGCCTAAGGAGGTTTTCACCTCATGGTAAATTAGTAATTCCTGAACTTCAAACTATGGTCCCACCTATATCGATTGCAAGGTTTTTTATTATGGGAATGAGAACCTATTTAATTTTCCAGCCAGGAAGTGTTTTTGAAGGTTAAAACATTTTGAAGTAAATCATATATTCAGAATTTTCGATTTACTTTATCAATGTTGAATGTATCAATTGTGTTCATGCTAGTATACTTTATCATTCGGAAATTATATTTTTAATTCTAAGCTTCATATTATCACAAAATCCAGTCTCTCTTCATCTTTATTCTCCTTTCTTTTTTTTTTTCTGTTCATTATCATTAACTTATCCAGTCATCTCTTTCTTTACATAATCAAAAATCTTGCGATGAAACATATTTTGTGTGGGTTACTGATGGATGACAAGGCATGATCCAGCAGCGAACCAGACTTGGATAAATAAAATTTTTAATGGGTTTTTTCTCTTCTATCTCTGTGATTAGTATTTTTCCCTTTTCGGCACAATTATGGTAAAATTTTGACCACGGTTATTATATAACATACTTTTAATATTTCTTTTCATTAAGAAATATTTTTGCTTTTCTAAATACAGGTGACTTCCCGAATGTCAACGAAATGAAAGAGAATTTGAAGAAAGCTGATTTCTCAAAATTTAAGGGACTCAATGAATCCATGATTAGAAGGGTTAGTCAAATAATATTATTGTTTGGACAAATAATCATTACATTAATATCGAACATATTAGAGTTTCGGCTTTGGCTTTTATAAGCTAATATATAAAATATTTGGATGTGTTCCGATACTTTTATTGAATCACTGTTTTATTGGTTTTGATTTACATGTAACTCATACTCTACAAAATAATTTATCATTAGTACAATTTTCGGTACCTGTAGGAACCCGAAGAAAATTGCTGAAATTTTATCCTGAAACTATATTCTGTGTTAAATCACATACAAGCCCGGTAAATCATTTCAAAATAGTTTGGAAGAAAAATTTACTTTAAAAACGTAGGAAGCATAATTCGGAATATTAAGATTCTTCAATAAAGTGTTATCATATTATACACTGGTATTGAAAATTGCAGTGTTTATATTTATTTTTTCGACAAATCTGGGTTGATTTTATTCTTAGTATTTTATTCCCAATATTGATTATTCTATTATCACATGACCACTTTAGTTCCATATGTTACATTAAATACTTCATTTCGAGTCTGTACAGCGTTTATATATGGGCAGTTCAATAAGTTAAGAACATATCCTAATCATCTCGCATGCTTAACTGATTTGTCATAGATAGTGATCCCTGCCAACAATGGGTGTGGTTTATGCTATATTGTGGTGTGGAATTTACATTGGGAACACTGACCAGCTGTCATTGCCTTAGATAGCAACTAGATGTTGGGCGTATCATGCATAGTGTTCTGATAAATATATGGGCCACAGAGGTACTTATGTGATCTATCAGGGGCCCATGTTTGGTAAGACATAGCCAATGATGGACATCCCAGTTAAAATAATTTGTCCAATTAGGTTTTGTCACTTTTGCCAAAGTGCAGTCCAAAAGTGGCACATGTTTGACTATACAAAACTTTCGATTGACTCTATTAATTTCATCTTAATATTTGGACTGAACACTCGACAGAAAAGCAAATCAAAGTCAAACTGTCTGCCTAACTTTGTTGGCAGTGGACATCACATGATAATATTTTAATGAATAATTTGGGTTATGTGATGTCCTATTATTACAACCTCAATAACCAATGTTATACATAATGGAAATTCATAGACCATATTATTATGACGTCTGATTCATTTTGATTTGATGAAATAGTCTTAAGGTATTGTACTGTCTGTCTGTGTGTCTCGTTGCACTTATATATTCATCTGTAATAATATTACTCGTTAGAAAAATAGCTGCATATAATAATAAATAATAAAATTGAATTGTAAAATTGTAGCAAGACAAAATAAGTGTTTGCGAGTTAGCTTTGAAACGAAGCAACTAGCTTTGGTTTAATAAATGAAAAAGGCATAATTGTGTGATCAGATATTAACAACGATATTCTCCGCTCAAAACGGGAACTCCAATGTGTTAACAAAACAAAGGCTGTGTTTTCAAAGTAACAAACCTGTATACTTTTTACTATTAGACCACGATCAATATTTGTTTTTGATGCATGAACTGCAGCTTAGCTGAAAATATTCAAATTATTGGGCATAAATAAGTCATACCTGGCTGGAATATTAGAACATTTTTTTAGGTTTCAAATATCATCTTGCTCCAAAATTTTAGAGAAGCAAATTAGATTTCGACTTTCTTGTCAGGTCGATGATATGCTCGCTAAAGATATTGCTGAATTGATGAAATTGATACAGAAGGAAGAAGCAATTGCAAGTCACAAAGTTAAACAGGATGGTCCTCAAGTTAAAGGTATGTTAAAAAGTGAATTTAAATATGTCAAAAAGGGTTGCGACTTTCTCAAAGTGGTTAATTCGACAAATCAAATCTTTGTGAGAAATTTGATTTTGTTCTCATTGAGCATGATCATCCACTGATAACTATGTATAGAAGACATGAATCATGAAAAGGATATGATGATTTTCAATTTGATCTCTTCTATACAGCTCTGTTAAGAGTTCCCTCTCTGCTTGACCAAATAATTTATTATAATATTGCAAAAACAAAAATGTAGTTTATTTGAAATAATGGAAATATAGCATATGCCGTTATTGTTTTAATTGTGTGAGCAAGTACGGTAGTTTAAATATTTGTCTAAGGACAAGGATTTATATTTTTTATAACAATACTTAAGTTGAGCATTATATAAAATGTTATCCAGTTATGAAGATAATTTCTTTTTGGGATTCGTTTTGTTATTATTATCATTTAAATTGTCACTGTTAGATAGAAGAATATTTTACTGGGATTATTTTGATGATCTAAACTCAACTTGTCTGATAAACGTTTATATGAAATTCAAGAACGCTTATTTTGACTTTTTATCGGCTCTGTCAAGAATAAATTGTGCATCGAGAGTCATTAAAGATTTTAATAAATTTATTTTATTGATTTGATATGAATTTTACTAATCCAGTTATTTCAAGTAAATAAATATGCTTTTGAAATTCAATGCTTTTAGGGGGATCGTTCACGGCATATGCTATATCGCCTGGTGCAGGTTTGTCATTAGATCATCTAGCATAGTTGCTACATAAATGCTTTTGTATTGACATCTTCACAGCTTGGAACAGCAAAATTCTAATTTGACTATTGGTATTGGCATTTGTTTTCATGAATTCCTGATTGCATCATTCTGCTACATATTGTTTAAATTACTGGAAGACAAAAACAGTATTTTCCATCATTCAAGGTTTTAATCAAGATTTTCAAAACAGTACTTGATTTGTTTTGGACCACTTTGATCAATTGTCAAATATTTTATTGATATTGAAATTCAATAGAGTGCTTTGGTTTCATCAATTCTCAAATGACATCAGTGAAGCATGCTCAACAAAACCTATATCCACCTTTTTGGTTTGAGGAACCAAATGTAATGTGTCTTATCGAAAACAAATTATTGCTTTGAATACCGCATTAATGGTTTTCATCATGGATTTAGCAGTTGCTGCGTCGAGTCAATATCAATACTCTATATGTTTCTTGAATGTGAGATTATGGTTCACACGCATGTGTGATCTCAAAACAGATTTTAAAGGAAGTTTTGTAAAGATCATTAAGTATATGCCATTTACGAATATTTTCAAGTTTGATTAAACTAGGGCCTTCTGTAATGTCTGCACATCAACATGGCTGTTTGTGTTTGGCTGGCAAAATGTATTACACATTTTGGCTTACTTTTGTGAGAAATATGTACCGGTACCATATTTCTAAAATAATATAGAAATTTTTTTGTGTATAATGTCATTGCCTTCATCCTAATTTTATCACATATCTCAAATGCCTGATCTAGACTTATTTAAACAATATTAATAAGTTGATCACAAATGAAGTAATCCTCAATGGCCATGGAAAAGGTAGGAATATACAATCTATTTTTACCAGGATGCCATAATAAGGATGACTTAATAAAAATAACAATCATTCAGATACGCTTTCTATTGTCAGTATTTAGATGAATGTGTTTTTTTTAGTTTCCATCAATATTTCACAAAACTCGTCAAAACCAACAACACTGCTATTACTTAGAATGTTCATGTTTTAAAGACTTTTGAATTATTCAAAGAAAATTCCCACTAAAGTTTCAAGGTGCCCAAAATGTACCAAGATTTCGTTAGCGTTTAGTCAACACATCAACAAATCGATAAAAATGATTAAATTTGATTTCATACTATCGCAAAGTGCTCACTACTGTCCAAATCGATAGAACCTTCTTCGATGGTGCAAATGCATTTTTGGGATTGTATGATTTTTTGAAGACCTTCAACATTTGTCTGATTTTTTTTGTTTTAATTCAGGCGGAGCATTCACAACTTCAAAAGACAATCCGTTTAGTGAGAAGTGGGGAGTTGGTGTTAATGCGGGGATAGATGAAGGCGATGATGGATGGGTTGTCGAGCAAGATAAACCAAAATATGATGAAATATTTAATTCATTGAAACCGATCAACGGAAAAGTTAAGGGCAGTGCAGCAAAACCGGTTTGTCTCTCATTTTTTTTATCATTTTCAATTTCCGGCAGCATATTGTACATGGACTGTAAACAAACAATCCTGCGAACAAAATTTGGAATTTGACTGAATATTAAGAAGATTTTAAAAACTAAAACAAAATTTAATGTTAGTCAGGTTTGGGTTTTCCTTCATGCAGCAGTTAAATTGCTTCGATGCAATACTGCTAATGTTTAGGAAAATTCTACAAGAGCATAGCTTGGTTTCATACAAATTTTGATTTTTGGATGATAACATAAATATATAATACCTTCCGTTCCTTGAGTTGTAAATAAACTATAATTTGGTTTACTTGATATTTATTTATTCTCTCCTAGAGGCAATGCTTTGGTATATACCCCAATCTCTCATACTTTTGAATCTTTTATTACAATGGCTGAAATAAGCAAAAATTATTATTTTGTCAACTTTAAATTTTAATCTGTAAATGCTATAAAACTCAAGGTTCAATATTAACCACTCAGTGGTATATCACATGGATTGGATGTGATATTTTTTGATAATAAGAAAAAAAAATTAAAAAAATTAGCCAAAAATGTAAAATTGTTTGATTCAATTCTTAAATTTTCAAAAAGTGGTACTTTAATAATATGCTGAATAACTGAGTGGTAAGGTGACAGCACCTTGGAGGAGAAACAAAATTTTATTCTCTGACATCCCCTACTTGGCGATGTTCCATATTTTTTTTATTCTTCACACTTAACTTGAAATTTTTTCAGATCATGGAAAAATCCAAACTCAATAACACCATATTGAGTAAAATTTGGAAGTTGGCCGACTATGATAAAGACGGCGCGTTAACAGACGAAGAATTTGCATTAGGTATGCATCTAATACAAATTAAAGTCGACGGTCATGATCTTCCTGACAAATTACCGGAACACTTGATTCCTCCTAGTCAAAGAAGTAAGTAAGGTTATGAGATAAAAGCATTTGCATCAACACAATTTTTGACTAGATCAAGTGGAATGAAATGCTGGGTCACTGAGTGAATTAACAATGAGGCTGAGCAATTCTAATCCTTTGCCAATTTATTTCACTGTGTTTATGTACAGTTTCTGGTTACTGTTGGACACACTCCAATTCAATTTTTTAATTAAAAACAATAAAATCTGGCACACTAATCAAAAATGTGTAGAAAAGGTGAAAATTCGTGGTGAAGTATAAAATATAAAGTAAAGTGCCAATTGATGGTTGCACATCATGCACTGTCACATTCAAATTATATAATCTGTACACAAATATGATTATTCAGAGTGTTTTAACTAACTTTAGCGATACAGGTACTGTTACTATGAGAAATATTGAGCATGCCTCACAGATGATCTGCTTTGGTTCATACTTGACAAAAGATATTTCATCATTGTTTGAATTACATCAACCAAATCCAATATGACAGTGATTCGAAAAATGAATCAATTCATAAAGTCGAGCATTTGACTCCAATTTGGTCTGAATTTTCAATTGATACCCCAAAGGGTATCTGCTGCTGTTTTGTGCATGTTCCACTTCATGAAATAACTTACATTTGCACTTGATGTGTGGCTTGTTCAAATTCTTCTTCAGGCTGCAGGGTGGCGAAATTTTTGTTTTCTTCAGGTGTCCGAAATGTTCATATTATTTTCTTCGGATGGACAAAAACCCAACCCAGGTTGTGATAACTTGGGTTAGCTAAGCCGAACAGGAAACATCATATCTTTCCAACAACTCTAATCCTGTCCGTCTAGAAGTAGCTGCTAGTCAGGGTGATCCACTCCAAGAAATAGCTATAAATAAAAAAAATAGCAGTATTAATGATTTTGAACCTTTTTATACAATTTGGTTACTTAAATTTACATATAAATACATTTACATTTGAATCTTTGAGCCTCCAATATATCAAGAAATATTCCCGACTTGCTAAATTTTCTTCTGGTAGACCGTGGAACTCAAGAGTGTCTGAAATATAGAAGTGTGACAAAAGATCATATACTTTGTGATTACAGTAATATATGGAGTTGTTTCTCATCTTCGTCTACTACATAATACTAAAAAAACTCATCATAAACTTGGCCTATCAATAGTATTCCTTCACCGGAAATAGGCCATAAACAGTACTTTAGCCCAATCAGAACTTTTATTTTGTCAAGCATGGGTCAGCGGCGTAATCCATCATGAACACATACTTGGTAAAAGTGTTCTGACAAAATATTTCTCACTTGGATACGTGGCAAATCACTCTCAAATTTACTAATTTTTCCATATCACTTTCTATTAATTGCTTGCTTGTGACTGATGTTCTTGCATGATTTGATTCAGCGAAAAATCCATTTTGATCAACTGAAGAAAATATGATGATATTGAACTCAATCAATGGCAGGTAATGTCTTGTCATGCATGATTTATAGTAAAACCAATGAATACTCGATGTAGGGATGTCACTTTTAAGATTCAAATTGTCTGCTTCGGATGATTTCGAATGTATATTTTGGTAATTCTATGTTTCGAAAAGGGTCTCGAGCAAAAATTTTCACATAATATTTTGAAGAGCGCAAGTGGATTAGATTCTAATTTTACATTACTGATTTAGTATAGTTCATCTACTCTACTCGATTTATTAAAGATATTTTGTGATTTACTTCACTCTTACTCATTTTGGTTGCATGGTTTGCTATATGACTCATTTTGAGTTATCGAATGTTTTCATTGCTTAATTGAGGATCCCCGACTCATCAGGCCCTGCCTCAGGGTAACACAATCTTGCTTTTCTTCAGGTGTCAGAAATATGTCATTTTATTCGGATGGACAAAAAAGCTTCAAGTCCATTAACACTGCTATTTCGTAGCATTATTGATTGATTTTGAACCTTTCTCCACAGTTTCGGACACTGCCAGAGACATTATAGTCTTTTGAGCAAAAGTTCTATAAAATGTTATTATGCATTACGATTTCAAAAGTCTGCTCTTCAAGGGACTAATGATGATCATTTATTTCCCCTATCGATTTTGTCAATCAATATTGACATTGGGTTCTGCAGATTCTGGTCTTAAATCGTGCTCCTGTGCATTGTTTGTTTATCATTTTTTCCCTTTTATTTTAGGTCCGAATGGAAACGTATAGACTTGATTGAACAATGATCATACATATATCCAAGCAATATCTGATTTTAAGTATTATTAAGTCATCTGGTCTTTCACAACTTTGGACAAATAATGCTGCAATATTTTTGATTATTCCGGTTTGGATGTATTATGTCTAAACGTGTATTGTCATGTGTGGGTCGCTTCTTGTGGTGAAGATTCTGAGCGGAAGTGATCAAGCTGATGATCTAGTTCTGCATTAGAATCGTATTTAGTCAATCATCGTGACCCATACTTGGTAAAATATGTTTAAAGTGAAATGTTCTAGTTTGATCAGCCTTGAAGTATTACTCAAGAGCTGTATGTTTTAGTATGTTGTTAAGCTTTCGGTTTTACGTTCATTTTTGGATTTTTAAAGCTTCAGTTAATATAAAAAATAGCCTCCCAAAAACAACATGATATTGAGCTCAGTAGCTGGTGCTTTCTATTTTTATTATAAAAGTGAGAGATCCAGTAGACGAAAAGTGTAATTATTTTTTTTATTTGTTATTTTTCACCCTATTTCTCATTAACTTCAAGTCAATATCTTTAAATGTGTATTATACTTATATTTCAACATATACTTATCGGTAACTGACTTTTCGTAGTTCAATGATAACCAAGCACAGTGTCTACTATTCGAATGTAATATTGTTGTACTAAAAACTATTTCCCGGTAGTTTGGAGTCTCAGTGCTGCTGGTGTCTATAAAGATTACTCATAGTTTGCAGAGAATGGGCTATAGATCTAAGGTACTTTTTCTTCACAACTCCTGCTTACTTGATTGATGCTTTCACAAATAAATATTGGACACACCTAATCAGAAAAATTTGGTTGAGGAATTTTTGGTTAGGTATATGTCCATAATCGCATCTCATCGTGTTGATGAGACATGGTGCATTTGTGGCACATACTCAACAAAAAAAATTTTTTATTGTGTAGAAGTACTAATGGAAGTTGTGCCGTGCCGACTATTGGCAAGAAGAGGTGTCATGAAAAATGTGCCAAAATCCTTGTTTACCCAGCCTGTTGTGCTGGTAGCTGCTTGTAACTTAAACAGACTGCTCCTACTAGCCAAATGATACAATGATTTGACCAGGCGGCTGCTCTTGCTTGTCAAATTTGCATATCATCCTCACCCCCTTTTTTTTTCCAATATCCAATTGCTTGCAATCAAAACTAAATTTTTGTGTATCGTTAACTCTTAAACTATTTTCATGCAGTCTGTTATTCGTTCCTTTTTTCATATAATCCGGTATTATATGGAATGGTCTTGATGATATGAATACCAGAAAGCAACAATAAAATATCCTTTCCATCTATGAATAAATGCGAGTGATTTTATTGATAGTATATTCTTATTTTAATGCTAGGGTCGACACGTATAAAGTATATTTTATTTTTCTGTTTTTAGCTTATAATTTCTTGATTTGTGAGATCTATCGCTTGACTAAAATATGGCTTTCAATGGGTAAGCCTTGTTGTATTTTTATTATCACTATTACATCATTGCATGTCACATTTGAAGGTCATATATATCTATCTGAAAATAACTTATTAATCAAATTTTTGTTTAATAGTTATGCTATTAGATTTGAAAAGTTAAGCTACACATTCACAGTAATACGCTTCTTAGCAATGTTTTCATCGGGTTTCAAAAATCTTTTTGGACACCCCACTTATTCCTTAATAGAATAACATTAACAGTGAAATTATTGGTTGTTTTGAAATGTCTTGTTAGATTACCCACATATTATGAATAATTATCCATCAGTGGGCCATACACAGAACTAAATTACATATTGTCAAGCATGGGTCATCTGTCAAAACAGTACTGTTCCTTGCTGAAACATAATATTGAACATATCTAAAATATAACGAATAATTACTTTTCAGTGCCTTGATTCTGTCTACTTGTCGAACCCATTATGTTAGACTACCGTAATTTTTTTGTTTTGGATATGTGGTGTCTCATTAATAACTTTTGTATTTTCATAAGTATAACTCAATTACCGTATATTAGCTTGATTCCCATTGGTAAATGAAAGCTTAACTAATACATTTCTGCATGAGTTGAGTTGCTGCTTTGAAAAACGTTTTTATCAATGTTAGTTAGATGTAAAGCTTCTGAAATAAAACCGTCCCACGTTTCTGACTCTTTGTTCTTTTACGTCTGTTACCCAGTGTTAGTTTTTTTGGTATTGGCTAGACTAGTAAGAGGATGACCTATGGTGTACTCTACCAGGAAACGCAAGTAATATTCAACAAATGGCACAATCGTTCGCGAATGTGCACCAAAATTTTAGTTACCCAGTGGCTTGCAATTGATCCATCTGTGCAGAAATAGCCAGCGATCCTCTCCTTGATCAGCCGAAAAATGAATGTATTGTTGATGGCTGGTAGGCGCATTCCTAAGCTCTTTATCCTGGAATTTTAATCATAATAATATTCCAAGGTTATGACACCACGGTCCCTTACACCTTTTCCAATGTATACTACTATTAAAAAAACTTAAAACTATTGTTATCCCTAGTAAATGTTATTTTCCATGGACTTGTGACAATCTTTTGAGTCCCGTGCGGGAGGGGAAAGCCATTTATAGCTTAACCATGTCGCAAACCGAACCTGTCCTGCAGTAAAGATTCCACAGCGGGCTAAGTTATTACCTGGCGAGTATTTAATTTCCAATACATAAACACAAGCTTGATGGAGGTGGATGCTTCTTCATCATTCGCTCTTGTTCTTCTTCTCAACAATGATCAATTTTGCAACTGGACCGTCTGTCTTTCAAGGGGTAGGAAGGAACAACAGAGCCCACACTGGGCAAATCAATTTTGCTGTAAACTCCACCATTGAAGCAAGCAGTTCCATTTTGGTATTTCCACGAAGCTGTAGAAGAGACGAACACGAAGAAAGGAAATACTACGAATTCCACCAAAACCTAAAATAGGTCTCAAAACAACTACACTGTACAGGTATAGACGTGTTTGACTCTACAAAACATGAACTCCCATACATGCCTACTACCCATCGAAATGAACTTTATTTCACATTAACATCTTTTTAATCATTTTAACATCTTTTCGAAATTAACAATGTTTAGAATTATATCTGGTTACGAGATTTTTCTTGCGTCTTGCCATTCCATCCCGTGTGGAACACATAAGGAACCGGAGAGGTTATTGAGCATAATCCCAAGGCTGTGGGTTGCAGTGCACCGCCCAGGGCACCTCTCATGTACTGCTCATCAAAGCCTTTTTCGTTCTTCGATCTTGAACATATTTCGTTGGGGTTCAAACTCGCGCCATTCGTTAGGTGTTACGTTCAGCTATTGCAGGTTTCATCACGCCACCGCGGCCCACCTAGTTTTTCATATAGAGTGCAGTTGCTGGCGTTCATCATGTTGAAGATCTTTGACATTTGAGTGGCCGTTAGTTACCGTAGCTCCTTTTAGGCACTACTTTCGACGTTGCTCAAAGCGGATTTTCACACAAAAAACACTCAAAATGCGTTGTATCTTCCCTGGGCGAAGATAAAATTATCTGCTACTTCTTCGTTTTATTTTACTCACGCGACACGCAGGAAATACGTTATGCCCATTCCGTATATAGAGCGCTAGCTTTGTATACTTTGTTATCTAAGATGAAACTAGCGGTATGAATGCCAACTATACTTCTCAAGAAGTAAAGACTACACACACACACACTAAACCACTGGTTCTCAACCGCCGGTCCGCGGACCGGTACCGGTCCTCGTCTACTTTCCCCCCAGTCCGCCGGACATATACATTTATTTATTATTATTTTATTATTTAGTGTATACAATACACTGAATAACAAAAGCAACAAAATGCAATGATACTAACAGATATTGGTGTTGATTAAATACAAATTACAATTTCTATCTCAATTGCAAAATGTAAGATGTTGAGGGCTTGTCTATTGAATAAAAAAATAGGACATCCAATTTTGAACTGATTTAGAATTTCGCACGTTCCGTAATTTACAGCATTGTGACTTAAGGCGAAGTTCAGAGTATACTTTGTACTCTGTTGTACGTCGCAATGCTGTGTAAAACGTGTGGTGCTAAAATGTTTAAAAGCGCAAAATTTAGCAAAAAACTTTGATAGTAAAATGGAGTTGGGCAATCGTGATAAAAAAATATACCCACATAAAAAAGGAAATCTGCTTATAAGAGAAATAATCTTAACAGACATAGTCTTTTTATAATAGGGAACTTCTGAATTGTTAATCCTTTTGCAAATGATATCAATTCGTGCCATTTCTATGCCATTGAGAAAGAATCGCTAATTGAGGTTTTCCGGTGATACCACCTCGATGTCCAAATATAAATCCTTGCCCATGTCACAGTTTTGGATTTCGCCTAAAAACGGATATCCTGAGCTCAGTGATAAAGCCACGAAGTTGTTACTGATTTTTTTTAAACTTACCTATGTAAAAAAACAGACAGCAGCAAACTTCTCATTAAACTGAAGTTTTCATACACCTTTGCTTTTGCATTGCATGGTTTTTATCGTAATTATATTTTGGGTTGATTTTGAAAGTCCACCGGTCCGCGAAATTTGTTTTGAAAGCTTACCGGTCCCCAAACTTGAAAGGTTGAGAACCACTGCACTAAACAGTACCCAGGCCTTGAACGAGCAGAACGGAACGACTGGTTTAAATTTTGAATCGTTAGCACAGATGAATGTAAAAAGTATCTGTAACTTACCGACAGCGACCGTCAAGAGTGGCCCAATCTTGACAAAATATATTTTACGACTACCTGATGAGTTCGACTGTTTGTTTTTGGCTATGTTGTTGTTCTTATCGTCCTAAATGATTTTAAATACTACTTGGCAATCGTTTTTGGACAATTAAAACAAGTCAAACTCGATCAAAATAAATAAAAAAATCCGTTTGGCATTGGGTTTTATACCGCTAAAAAAAGATAAACTGTCACGGAATTACCTCGCCGCCATTTCAAATGCAGAATGAATATGTTATCGTATTAATATATAACTGAAGTTTTGAATCTTTCGAGACTTGAATTATGGACTAATTCTGAAAATAATCAATGTTAAACTTTTTCAGTATAAAAATAGTTAGTATATTACATGCATTATAGTAACAATTATATAAACATAGCTTTCTTGATCCTTTGGGCCACCGACAGACAAATGAACTATGTCAATCATGACATGGTCATATCAGCGGCTCATGTTTAGTTCATAGTTGTTGAACTACAAAGATCGAATTGTCTTGTGGTATATTATATAAATGGTATGGAATATAGAAATATTTATTCAATAATTGAGAAAATGAATGATTTGCGGTTTTTGTGCTCAGTGCACCGTACAGAAGTTAGACATAGACATAGTTTATTTCGACACCTCTGTCGACAGAAAAGGCGATACAAATAACAGATATCACATTACCTAGTAAAAAGGAAAGCGAACAAAACCTAAAATAAAATTTAAAAACGTGCCACGAAATAAGTTTCAAGAAAACATTTCAAAAAGTATCACGCGTTTGCCCACCTCACACGCTTTTGAATAACAGCTTGTTGTTGTCCGGCCATTTTAGTTAGGGATGTGTCGGTACAGGGTATCGTCGAGTATCGACTATTTTGGAGTATCGGTATCCACCGATACATTTTAATGGTTTGGAATTATTGGGAATTTGCTCTAACCGAGGCCTAAATCAGTTCTTAATAATCCCTACTAGCGGTCGCTAGTGAAGAGAAGCATCAGTCGGCTTGGCACTTTGCAGTAAGGCTGAAAGTACGGTACGGTGCGATTGAATTTTCCGGTACGATTAATTTTTCAATTTTCGTACTTGGTACGGTACGAAGTTCGATATTTATTTCATACCATACCGTGCTCTTTTTCGTACCTTCGCATTACAGTTTATTCTTCTCAAATGAATTTAAAAAAAAAAAATCATACCTAACGAATCGTACTTGGCTTTTCGCCCCGAAAAATTGAAAAATTGAAAAATATCAATCAAACTTAATTTTTACTGGTAAACTAAAGGGCAATTTTAAAACGATTTAAAGCGGCGCAGGAATGGCAATAAAAATGCAACTGATTCACTTGAGCTGATTAAATGGACTATGTCGTATATCGGTTTTACTGCGGTGGCGTGTACCGTAACTTCGTGATTGCGTGGGAATACATATATTTATGAAGTCATAATCTGAATGCATTTTCCTGCAATAACGAAAGTTTTGATAGCTGAATTAATTTCGCCAAGCTAAGCAACATTTATAATAATATTCAATCACGGTGTAGTTTGACCTGTTTTATTTAAAATTCACAAAGGCGTAGGAAGCAGTGCCCGAATATCAACTACAATGGCGTCTCCAGAAAAAAACTTAAAGAGGTGGGGATAGTTTTTTTTAAACATGTTATGGTTTGTTATTTAAAAAAAAAAGATTAGCCTTTCCTAGACGAGCTTTCGGTTTTTTTATTGAAAGAAAATTTTGATGTTTTGAAAAAGCGAAATAAATCCGGTACCGGGTACCAAGCCTAAAGATACAATTGTTTGTAAAAAGGTTGTAAACTTGATACTGTAAAAGCTCAATCTAAGAAATACACAAAATTTACCACTTAAAAAATATTGCAAACATCAGCGCGCAAAAATTTCAATGAAAACCAAATTAAAACCTTTCCCGCCTGATTTTTTTCCAATAAGTTAAGAGTATTTACCATTTTAAGTTTTGTAACTCCGACCCGTATAAGGAATGTAGCAGAAATTGGGTGGATATATTATAATGCGGGCTGTATTGATTTTGAATGTTACCTTTGATTATCTCAATTTGTATCAGTGTACTGTATATTTCTGAAAAAAAGAGCCAAGTCTACGATATAGAGAAGTAAACATTCGGGATTAAAACACAGAACAAATTGCATTATTCAGTAATTGAAAAGATATCCCTTACAGGTTATGTTAAATGCACAAAGCAAATATTCCTATATGTCGCCTTCGAATAATACTGCACGAAACCCGAGTATGGTGCACAATTTCCTTTGTTTCAGTTGTGAAATAATTATTAATTTGACGACCTATTGCTGCTAATAATCTAAATCTGCTTTATTCCAGTTTTTTTTTGAAGACAGTGCTCATCTTACAACTATTTACCACCACCGGTCTACCATTCTCATGTTAAGCGTCACTATTATATATATAAATATACTGATATTTGGAAAAATCAAGCATATCTTTTTTCATGTTTTAGCGTCTTATTGATTAAACCAAATTGCGTGCATTTCCCCCTTTTCTGAGAATTGGTGATGTTTCTTGCGGTGGCCAGATATTCCAAATAAGGCTGTTTTGGACATTGTATATGTTGTTCGAAATTGCTTAAGTAATCGTACTTGTTTTTACTAGTATTGTAACTTTAGTACGATAAATGAAAAATGTTAATCGAACATGTTTTTCGTACTGGTACGAAGTTCGGTACGATGTACGAAAAAAATAATATCGTACGGTACGGTACGGAAAATTTTCGGAAGGTACGGTACGAAGTTCAGTACGCAATTATTTTGCTGGTACGAAGTACGATAAAAATTTTGTGCCGTACCATACTACCAACCTTGCTGAGCAGTCAGCGCAGTGTGACATTGTTTGGAATATTAAACATTGAGGATGGGATGTTAAACTTATGTTCCTTTCCTACGTCGGCTAAGCAGTAAGCACATTGCTTGGAATTTCAAACATTGGGGATAGGATTGTTAAACTTGTTATGATTTGTTAAACTTATGTTCCTTTCCTACGAGCTTTCGGTATCTACTATTTAACAGTTTAATTTTGATTACTGAAAAAAGGTTATTAGGTACCGGTACCAAGCCTAGAGATACAATTGTCAGATTCAAGGTTGTAATTGATTTGTACAATTTATCCTCTTGAATATAGACTTAAGAAATGCGCAACCATCCCTCAAAAAAGATCAACTATATACTCGTTTTCGCCAATTTTTTTCCAATCAAGAATTTATATTTTGTGGGGAACTAATTTTACAAAAATGTTTGGATGTCTTGATGCGGACGTTAATTCTGAATGTTGTTTTTGATTATTTCATTTTGTATCAGTGTATGAAGTTCTGAAGGTAAAGGGTTAATTCTAGGGTTAGAAAGTAAACTATTCAGTATTAAAACACAGTAGTTGTAGATTCACTTGGAAACATATCCCTTACATTGCTGCATGTTCTATACATTCCAAATTATTATCGCATGGTATTTTGTACAGTTCCACGACCCAATCTTAAGGGATCTATGTCAAAATATTGCCTATTGGTAAATTTTATCCTGGTCTTATCTGCAGGTATCTGAATAACAGCAGACAGAGGTGACACTCCGTTAGTTATCAATATTTCCTATACTGTATAATGACAGCAAAAAAATATATAGTGGAATAAGTATAATAATAAGTCTGTAAATTATTTTCTGGCCGACAAATATTTAAATGTTTATTCTTATGATTTATAGTGTATAAAATTCAACCCCTTGCACTAATTTTCCATGGCTTCAATTTGATACTTTTCATGTCATAGGTTACGTTCAGCTCCTTTTCAATGATAATCAGTTTTTTCAGAAATGAAAGATCTGGTTTGATTACTATTTTCCTTTTTTAAAGTCATCAGACTCTTCCACATCTTTTTAGGATACCAGATGCTTTCTGGTTCTTTTCAGTAATTTTGAGTTATAATTAATTGATTTTAGACTATTTTCAATTAATTTAATCCAATAATGTGCATCAATACAGAATATGACACCCTATGTGCTTATATTTTTTCGAGTTAACGGAAAATCATCTATTTCACAAAATTATTGTAAGGCACCGTATCAATTTTGGGTAAAAAAAGGTTAAACTCGCTTAAAGGTGTAAAATATTTTTAACTTCATGAAAATTTCAATTAATGTATCAAACTCGATATGTTAGTAATTCAGAGCAGCGGTTTTTGTTTCTAATAGCCATTTCTAACGGGTTAAAACTCTTTCACAGGCAATCAATTTCGAATATGTTTGCGATGAAAAGAACTTAATTGGGTTAGATTTGAAAATAATATAACGCTAACAAGAGTAAGTTTTAAAGGTATATTTGGTCTTCATTTAGGTATTTTTTTAAGATAATTACTGAAAAAATATTCTGATGTAGAGAAATCTTAGAACAAGCAATTCTTTAAAAATACTACATCAATACCGGTATATTCATAGTTTCGCAGATCAGACCGTGAGTATCTGAGTATTTGATTAATCTCTAAAGCTCCATTTCTTCTGTTCAGCTGTTTTATTGATAATATAATCATACCACATTAATATATTTAATACTATGTTAGTATGGCTTCTTCAACTGTTCAAAGCAAAAGTGATTCGTGATCAGAGTCTGTTCGGAACTGCTGTTGATATACCTTTTTGACGAAACACATTTAGCGCCGAGCAGGAATTTTTGGATTTATGGATCATGTTTTCAAAGAAGAAGAGACGCCCAGAAATATCCGAACCTTCAAATTTTGAACACCGAGTGCATACAGGGTTTGATACTGAAGAGGGACAATTTACTGGATTACCAATACAATGGCAGAGTATTATACCTGAAAAAGCACGCCCTAAGCCGTACATCGATGCTACAGTTTTCACCCCTGTCCCCGAAGAGGTAAACCAAGTTCACATTAATATGAATTTTTATAAATTAGCCTTGTAATGGAGTTTCCAGTATAGAATTATAGACTATGTATATTTGGTGCTACTGGGATAGAGTAAGAAATGGAAACTAAAGGATTTTTTAATTATCACAGGTTGTTAATTACAGACTTTTAGACTATAGCATGATAATTTTGGTAGTATTAATGGAGCAGATTGTTTAAAATTAAAATATTTTGTTATTCAGATACATGCCATCAGAAGAAAATTTAGCAAGTGGTCAATATTTCATGATAAATCATTTTCTGAAGAATAAAATGTCTCATTCTGGGTGTAGCAACCAAACTTTAGAAAAAAGGTTCAAAACCACCAATACTGCTATGAAATAGCAGTGTTGATGGTTATTAGGGTTTTATGCCATAAACATTTCAAATTCCCAAAGAAAAAACAATATTCTGTCACCCTCTACTAATCAGATGGTATATTATGAAGCATTCAAAGTTTTTTTCTCTGTAACTAGGGGTTATCAATACACCTCGTATCTACAAACATCATTTAAGTCTCAACTGAACTGTTCAAGTTACCTTATCAGTCAGAGAAAAAAACAACATAGTTTGAACTTTAATAATGCTTACCAAACAACTTAGCTTCCATGATAGTGTTTTAGGCAACAGTGGCATAAAAAATCAAAAGACATAAATTTTCAGCATTTGAATTACTTGTAAAAATCTATATTCGGAAATTTTGCATGAAGACAAAAATATTGATAATAATGTATTGCTATAATACTGATAATTAAACTTGTTTTTTTAGTGCCAATCACATTTTATATTTTTCCACATTATATAATGTAAAATTATTATTTTTCAGTATTCCAAGAGTAAATCGCACAAACGAATGAATGGAGCTCTCCCTAACCTATCCAATATCACTGTAACACGATCAAATTCACTCAGAAAAGAAAGTCCACAATTGGCCAGGAAGCTTGAAGATCTTAGGTGAGATCTTTCTACCAGCTTGTTATTTACATAAAAACCACACCTATTTTGGAAAATATTCAAATTTGTAATTCTATTGATGCGGAAATCGAATCGAATCTATCATTTTCAATCACAAATTGAATATTTTGGACAGACTTGTCCATCGCTGGTTTATATTTAACAAAGCTTATTTTCTTTTTGGGAAAGAATAAATTGACCATTTTTAATCTGCGTGAATCACGATACGAAAAAGATTCTATTCTAAGTGTTCTGATTAGAGATTCGGATGAAAAAATAAAAAATTCATCTCAAAGTGGTATTATTTATAGAGTTTCATCTGATCATATTTGACTGTTTATTTTTTTTTCATCAGTTTTGTCAAATTTGCTCTGATGATAATATCTGCGTCCTAATTTCATCACAAAATGACTAAGCAAAAAAAAATTTTATTCAGTATTTAGCTTATTATGAAAAAATTCACTCCTATAATTTTAAGCATAAGCATCTATTACAAAAATTAATTATTTATGTAATTATATATACCGTATATATTTTTACATGTTGTTTTATGATAAATGATGGCATTCTTATTCCCTGTTTGGAATGATCTACATGGGTTCTCGTATAGGGTTAGGGAATATTAATTATTGATTAACAAAAAATTTCTGTTCTCAGAATTCCCGATCCTTTGTGTGAGGATGGTTCGAATGGTACTACCCGACGAGGGAGTAGTGAACGACAACGTCACACAAGTAAATCATCAGAGTCTCGTTCCTATGGCGATTCCCGTTCCCATGGAGACAGTAGAGAACATAGGTCACGTCACCATAGCAGTCGACATGGATCGGACAGCTCTGAATCCCACAGAAATCACAGAGACAGAGAACGTCACGGCTCTTCAGGTTCAAGCAATCAACATGCATATAGAGACGCTAGAGATAGTGGAAGTAATCTATCTGATCAGTCAAGATCGAATCGAGACAGAAGAGATAATTATGATAAATCTCTCTCGGATAGAAACAATAGTCGTTCATCATCGAGGAATTATGACAGAAGAGATAGAAGGAAAGACAGTGATAGGAACGGACAGAGGGAAGAACATGAGAAATATAGCGATAAATCTGGTAGGCAAACATAGCTTAAAGGTCAACTAATACTACTATAATTTCATTCATAAATTTAGTTGTATCTCACCTCATCAGACCTTAGAGCTTTAGGTTAGTATGGAGCATTATATTATTATATATTCCAAACTTTCTCTTCCAATGTCTAAATCTTCTATAACTTAGCCATGGTTATCATTTGCTGGTAATTTGCTTAGTGCTTTTTGACCAAATGCTAAACTGTGACATCGATAATTTGGTTACTGTTTATAAAAACATCTTATACTTCATTTACAGAATTTTCAAATATTTATGTAGTATCCAGATTAATTGGATGCAGTATTATTATAACATCAAGTCATTATCTCCTGATTGGGAGTTTTGCTTTGTCAAAGCGTGAGCCACAGACATACTACTGCTGCTCTACAGCATAGTTCATCACTGGCCCATGCTCTGAGAACCGAATTTGGATTTTGTCAAATCAACGGTTTTTGATTTGTGTGAGATTTCATTGAATGCCTGATTAAAAACTCGCTTTGTTGAAAAATATATATAGTAGATAAGGAAAGCAATGGCAAAGAACTTCAATATAATGATGTTTAGCTGACTTTACCAAAATATGGCATTTTCAGATGACAGGTCAAGGCGTCGAGATAATAAAACAAGAGGAAATTATGAAGTCCTACCTTCAAAATATCATCCGAGAGTTAATGGCGCTGCCACTGACGATCATACTCGTGAATATTCAAATCAAGATAAGAATTCACAAAGTGAAGAATGGTACAAATCCAGTAAACCATCCAGTCGTGAATCGAAATCACCTTCTGAATGGGAAAATGAGGATCTACGTCTGCAAGGTAACCCACGTGAATGTCAAATATATGGATATTATAATGTTAATGTGTGTTTTTTTTTATCGAAATTTGCTCAGAGCAAGGCTTCAAAAGACATACATGTGAATTCTCCACTATTGTGCAAAAAGCTGCATGAAATGTAGGAATGAGAAATAAGGAAACATTCAAAAATGTTTTTGACTGGTGTTTTAAAGCCATGTAGGTCAACACTATAGGGAATGCAGAGGAATGAAAGAAATTCTAGATTTCTAGTTTAGATTTTCCTGGGAATTTTTCGCTTAAAACTGTTTGTGAATTAGAATTCCAGACATTAATATGCAGTTATATAATACCAGTAGACAGAATGGAAGAATATTAGCTACCCTGCTATTAAGACATGGAAGAATGGGTTCTATCAGAAGAAATCTTATCTTAAGGGCAGTATTTTATAATAAATTACCTAGAAGGTTGAAATGCCCCTTTTTACCTAAATATCTTGTAGGAACAAAACTGTTAAAGTTCAAAATTATCAACTCTACAATGAAATAGAAGTATCGATGATTTGAAGCTTTGTCTGTCTAAAGAAATTGACATGAAAGTTTTTGGCACCCGAAGGGATACTGGATTTTGTTACCGTTAACCCTCAAATGTATGATGTTTAGAATATAAATACTTATTATAGAATTGTGAAAAAATACAGTCGGTTTCATGGTTATCCCACCAGATCCATTTTCACACTATGGGCGTAACAATATACTGAATTTCAAATTGTGATATAAAATATGATGGTCAATGAGTCTAATATGCCGGTATTTAAAAAGCAGTATTTCAACTGTCTCATTCTGTTTATTCTAGAGATATTATTATGGACTTTGTTCAAAGGAACTTTCTGTTCTAGTTCCTCCAAAATCATTTTCAGCCAACTGACTAGTTTGGCTGTCATTTCACATTCATTCACTGGAAGTTCCATAGTGTCACAAACAGTTTTATGACATAAGCTTTTCTTCTTGAACTTTGGAACTGAAAAAGTCCCGTTACCTGTATATTGCTTTCTTGATTGTGTTAACCTAAATGGCTTTAAAATGTAGCTCACTGTACACTAATGGTTTCAGGAGACTTTCATGTATGGTTTTCCTTGTGGAACCTTGATTAGAGCGAATTTTAATGAAAAAAATATTCAATTTAATGAGTAAAATAAAATTGAAATTCCCAAGTAGTGTCTAAACTAAAGTTGCTCCTTCATGTCCATCACATAGTATAGGATTTCAACTTTATTCTGGACAAAATTCAAAATATATATAGCAAAGACTTGACCCTGTTGAATCTTTTTAGTACCTTGTTTTCAGATGAATTAGCGATTTTATTATATAGATATTATATTTTTCAGTCAAATTACTTTCGTATCTGATTCGGACAATAAATAAATGGTATAGTTATCCATTTGTTGTTAAGTTGCGCTGATTTTCTTGGAAATTTTTCTTTAGCTAAGGCACTATTTAAAATGAACAATGCTTAGTTTACATGATTCTTATTCTTTTAAAAATATATTTCTGATTGGTTATGTTTGACTTAGAAATGAAAGCAACTGGCCGCTTCTTGAAATTTTTATGTTATAGCTTCAAAATGTTTCATTTCTAAAATATTTGTATCGAAAATTGGCGGCACAGCTTCAGTTGCAAATCACGAATGATATTATAATAACGAGACTTCAAATGTTAAATTGTGTGATACTAATGGTAAATCAGCTGTGTTAATATCTGCGTTGAGTTGTAATGGTGTGAGCACGAGAGTGAAGAGCACTAACCTATTCGGAAAGTCTCACTTGAGTGATTTTCAAGGATGCAATTCAAAATAGTGGTTAGAAAGCATAAACTTTTATGATCTTGTGCTTAATAAAAAAAAATAAGAGTGGACTGGTATTAGAACACACCACACCTGACCGCCATGGCAATCAGTGGTACTTTTTCGGAAAAACATAGAATTACCAAAATTTCATGATTATTGTTGAAAGCTAGCACAGTATCTTTGAATTCCGAATATGTTTGATAAAATATTTAAACCATGGCTTAATATAGTATTTCTCTAGATGTCTTATGGTTCTGATGCTGTTGGACAATCATTTTTGAAACCAATTAACCAGAAATTTTCTTTTGTTCCGTTGGTACCATCTTTTTTTAAATTTTTTTTGAGAGTAGCAGAGTAGCCAGTCAGTTAATATATTTATATATTTTTACGATTTTGAATGTTCTAATTTCCAAACAGAACAGATATATATGACATATATGATAGATATTTCTGTAGTACTAATAGGTCCAATTAGAAATTTTATTTCATCTAGCTTGATCCACCTATGACAGACCTTGTCTGTGCAATTCATTAGTGGTCCATACGTAACTAAAACATGCATAAATGATTTTTTCCGACAAGGGCAACAAGGCATTAGATATTGGGTAAAATATTCCCATGGAATACTCCTACATACTACAATATATATGAGAATGTTGTGGTAATTTGATAGACTCTGATTAATGACCTGGAATTTATGGAATGTCTAGCATTACGGCAATCATCGCTGGTAATTTATGGTTGGAAATCTGTTTCGTCTCTCTAAACACGGGAGAAATTTGTAGGTTTAAATGATGAATCGTTTCTCTAAACAAACTTTGGTACATGTACATGTGTGATATAATGACTTCTATTATTCATTAACTCCCTTAACCTTTTGTATACTTGTTCAGTTACACACGTAATATTTGTTCATTATAATGCTATAAAGTAAATTGTCAAAAAAAAACTACAACCCTTGACAAAAGGAGACTTTTCTTTCAATAAAATTTATGTTTAAAAGTATAACTTTTTCTGGCAACACAATCAAGATTTAGAAAGGAGTTTGGGAATAAGTTAAACAGATATAAATATAAATTTCAACACATTCCTGTCATGAGATCTCATTGAATTATGTTTTCCAGACTGGGCCCCTGAATTGAAACTTTTATGATTGGTATCTGAATGCCTCACATTCTGCCAGCCTCGATCTGTATATTGTAACTATATTTAAATCTATATAAAATATGCATTACCTAGTTGTTTTGGTATGAGACGATAATGAATATAATCTCTGGGGACATTTCATAAGACAACAAAGGGCATATACTATTAAGGATATTATTTTCAAGGAAGTGTTTGTTATATACTGAGTCACTCGTGCCAGCGGCTCTAGGACCACTCTATAACTATATAAAATGTTTTGGATGCTGTAGATGAAATATGTCATTTGATTTTCTAACCTTGGATTTAGCTTAAAACTGATTTAAACTTTACATTGTAAATTGTCTTGAATCATGACTTTGTCACAAATGCTCTCATCTATAGAAAGAGTAATTTCTATAGACTGTTATCTTGTTAATCTAGTCAAGAAAATACTGACTAAGCATGCTATGTAAAGCATGGGTAAGTCAATTCCTTCAAAATGTTCATGTTATGAACACAAATTGCTAGTTTAAATCCTGCATAGATGAATTTGTACTTGGAATTCTGTCACAAAAACAATTACTTTTCAAATTTCATTTCTATATTTACATTGCATATTTATATAAAATTCTCTTTATGTTTACCCCAAGGTAGATATTTGAGTATTTTCGATACTGAATTATATTGCTCTTCAATCGATTGTTTATAAAATCTGATAACCTTGTTAAGTCAAATTTTATTAAATAGCTTTTTTTTTAAATTTTTCCTAAAAAGTAATTGAAATTATGTTCATAATACGAAACTGTCAAGTATGTTTTCAGAATCATACAAACCTGGCATATATCCAAATTGATCCAATACCGCAAGTTTGATAAAAAGTGGCATCCCTGTTCTTGTGATTTAATACAATTAGCAACTTTTTTTGAATTTTCAGTTTGCATTTATTGCAAATTTAGTGGGAATCTATAAATGTTTTTTTAGTGTTAAAGTCAAATGTTTTTCCAATCTTGCGCATGCTTTGCGACTTTGTTGATTCATTTCCAAGAATCACCTTTGGAAATTTTTGGATATTCTTAGCGAGAGGTCAGTCGGTCACCTGGAAGTGTCATTTCTAAATATCACGTAACGTCGTAAGCTGTGAAACCTCACAAGGGAAATTCCATGTTTTTTTGAATGCATGCAAGGTGCTAGACTGGTACTTCCTGAAAAACAAATATGGAATTAGATTATACTGATTAGTGATTACATAAACTGTTTTGTATATTGGTTTGAAACTGGAATTATTCAATAGAACATTAAATGATTTGTTTGGTAGTATCATGATAACCTATTTAGAAATTTTATTTTGTTAAGTATGCATCACAGATGGACCGTGTCTCGCCGATGCAATTCTTAAGTGATACTTACTTACAAAAGATGCTTTGACAATTTTTTCCCATTTGAATAGTATCATCTGCTTTTTGATTTATTGTCAAGAATTTGTCATATTGACAAACCTCATTGAAGAAGAGTCATAGATGGTTCACGCGTCGTCAACTTTTATTTAAATTTTCTTCTCACCATACATCTCATTCTGATCGGCCCCTAATTTGTTCCTCAGGTCATGATGTTAGTGATCATGGTCGATATCATCGATCTCCAAAACAACCTGCTCTGCCGGTTTCACAAACTCTTGACAGAACTAGAGAAAGATCGAAGGAAAGATTGGATGAAAGAAATAATAAAACTTTGCCCAAACATTCAGGTGAGGATTTCTTTAGTTTCTATGCTAGATTAGCTTTCTGCTAATTTTGTTATTTCAATATTTGATTAACAAATTCAATTTATTTTACATTGAATGATTGTTATGTGAGATGAAGTTCATTATTTTACAATTCTGCTTTCTAATGAGCATTACTCAATCAGAAATTTTATTTTGTCAAGCATGAGCTACAGAGGAACCGCATCGTATCGATGTGATCCATCTGTGACTCATACTTAACAAAAGAAGTTTTGAAAAATTATTTCTGATTTGGTATATCCAAATTAATATTTTGGGTTTTTCAAACTATTTTTTTTTCTAGATGAGAAACTTTTTAATTTTCACCAATTCATTATTAAGACATTTTTACTTTTTATAAAATATAGTCTTGCTATCCTCCTATGTGAAGCTGACATACGTCCACTATTACTGATTTGTTCGCTCGGTTAATGTATTGTCCATTTGTCAGACTGAGTGGATAATTATCAACTTTGAGAGAAACATACGATATTCTATCCCTTCTGTTAGATGACCGGATTACTTTTCACAATTCAAATTTATAAGCTTATTAATTAAATACAATTGAACATGCAATTTAATTGAGTACCACCAGTATCAGTTGATAAATTCTTAATCATAAATCTTTTAGTTTCCCTCCCTACTTGTGAGACTTTTTTTAGTGATTTTTGCTTTGACACATTTAAACTCCTAGTTGTGCTGAAATATCAATACCTCATGACATTTGATATTCTCAAAAATATATCAAAATTTCTTGCCAACCTGAGGAGACCTTTTACATAATTTACAAATAAGGTTTTCTAGACAAAAATATCAAAATTTTACTATATCAAGTAATTGTTGAACTTTGACCTGCTTTAAACCAGGGTGCCATAACCTTTTTTCGTGTCTAACATTTTCTTAGTACCAGGATTTTGTTCTGATTATTCAGTAAACACAGACTATCAATAATTCAAGTTGACAATGTTGAGGCTTTCTGAATTCAAAAATTCTATAAGCTCAAAATATATTTAATTGGGTCTAACATATCTAAAATATAATGTTAACAGATTGTCATCTAGGCCACCAGAAAAAATTCATCAAAATAGCTAGATCCCATATAGAACATTCAGCTGACGAAAATTTGGGTTTGCCCTAAATACTTTATTCAAAAATATCACTAGCAGGAAGATTAAATGTCTATTTTAGATGTATATGTCCTGTAGGTGTGGGCTTTAGAATGGTCTAAACATATTTTCTGTGTGTTGTAAGAATTGTCTTTCCATCGCCCAGGGCAGATACCACGACACTTTATCATAGCGGTTTAGTTCAATTTGGGATGTTTTTCGCTTTATAAGGTGCGGTTTCTGGTAACAAATCTTATAGTAGCTCTTTGCTATTAAGCGGCTGTCAGTTGGTTCTTTTAGGCACTGTTTCTGGTCTTGCATAGAGTGAATTTCGAATAAAAATATAATGAAAATATCAATGCTAAAATAAAGTGACAGAATATTGGCTACTCCAACGCCCAAATTGTTGCTTAGTAGTTTATTTTGCTTAGTTTTATATTTTTCAATACACTAATGACATAGGTCTTTTTTCTGCCAATTCCAATTCGCTCACGATCAATGAAATTCGTGATCTCACCCCACATCGATAAATATATCATTCCACTAATAGCCCATATCGTTAAGGCACAATCACACATTTATGACAAAACTATTAAGTCTTGGCTTGAGTATACAAATCAGAATTTTGAATTGAGAATTTTGCATTATGAGCCAGAGTCACAATAATGGATCCCCTTTTGGTAACATGGTTCATTTATCTCTCATGTCCACCCTTGATTCGACTGTTACTTATGCTTAATTATAATATATTTTCACTTTGAGCCTTTTCTGACTGGGTTGCGGATGAACTTGGTTTCCCACATTTACCTCAGTCAAAACTTTGTTCTGTTTGTTTTGGCATTCTCAAGTCTAGTCGTACATTGTAAATAATTAATGAGTTTTCTATAGATAGATGTAGTAGTATTTATTGGCATAGTATCATGTTGTTTTAAGGTTGTAGCTGCAAAGTGACACCATTATTTTATAGTTATTAAGTTGTATAAATTTTATGACATGGTCAATATTGACGTCATGGTTGTGTACTGGTTCCATTCAGATAAAATTATATTTTGTTAAAATCAATTCTCCATTATGTAATATCACCATGGGCATTGGCCAATATATATCTTTTAATTTTCACAACAACGTAACTTACCAATACTTTTAGACTGTATTGCTAATTTGTGTGGCAGAAGAAAGCTGGGAAAAAAATATAAATAGTTCCAAAAATGTTGTTAAGTCCTTGTAGTATTATTAAGTGCACAAAAAACAGTCCATTTACTTTTTCCATCAGGGGATCATCATAGAAGTCCCCAGAACCTCAGACGGCCGAATATTCCGATCAATACAGGAGGATTACCTCTCAAACATTTGGGTCCTGTTGCTCATCCTGCAGCGCAGGATCTCACACAACAAAAATCTGAAGAGTCCACGAACCGTCCTAAACATGTGAGTCAGGCTGATAGTATATTTATCACCTATTTTCTACTTATATTATACACTCATTCTTTTTTTTGTTTTGCTTGAGGGTCATCATGTGCTGCATTTATCTTCTTGAAATTGGATTCATCCATGGCGCATGACCGCTGAGGCACAGTCCATCTTCGACTTATGCTAGACAGTTTGAGTTTTTGATAGGGTTACGTTTTATTGTTTCATAATCCGAATATACTTGGTTCTAGTATGATTCAACTGAGTTTATACCTTTATTTTGAATGTTTTCTGAAATGTTATTGAATATTAAAGATGGTGTAAAACTTTCTATTCTAATCATTACAGAAAGAACCTCCTTCATACAATCATCACATTGCCAACTCAAGAAGTAGTAACTCAAGTCGAGGATCATCTGTAAGTGGAGGCAGTGGAACCCTTCCACCTCAACTTCCGAAAAATTATCCTCAAGGCGCAGCACCTCATCAAGCAAACGTATCGCCCAGCAAACATGACCACCATCGCTCTCATCGCCCCACTGTACCTCCACCCATGCCACCGCTTGAATCGAGACATCAAAATAACAACCATCGGACAGAAAGGGATGATACTCATCATCGGAGACGAAAAGATGACAGGGGAGATCATCGTCAAGAGTCAAGGTATTGCATTTGAAAGCATTGTTGTTGTACTGTTTTGAGGTTATATGTGCTATACACTTTTTAGTCCGTTAAGTGTTCAAAAATGAAAAGAAGTGAGATTAACATTTTAAAATATTCTTGTCTAACTATTTAAATAAGGGCATCGAGGTGAAGGGATTATTGTTTCCAAATGGTGTATCATTCTCATTACGCTATGTTACTCTTTGTTGTCATTTTTTAATTTTAGTGTAGATATTCATTCTCTAATATCTTTCATGGTTGTTTATTGGTTGGTCATAATATCATCGTGTCTGCGTCACAATGATACTGTTACACCGAAATAGAATATTTTTGATATCTGATTTAAAAAAAAAAACTGTCGACTGAGGAAATGATCACCTTCAATTATGTGGTCACTCGTAGCAGTCAATGTTTCAGTTATTGTTGTGCCTGAGGATAAAAGTTTTCTTGTTTCATTGTTACCTATAATTTCTATGTGTGAGTCTTTGCTATGTTAGGAGATTTAGTATGTTTTACTTTTTTTACGAATTTGCCTTGCCTTGATATATCACTGCAAATGGACAAAGTGTTTGCTACTCTGCTCCTCAGACACCCAAACAAAAAAATTACCCAGTGTAGCATTATTTTAATACATATCACTCAGGAATACTAAAATGTCTCTTTTGAGAGTCTGACAATACTAATGTTGTACAACATTCCCATTCATATTCGTCAACATTGCTATTTCAAAGTCTTTTAAGTCACCAAAAGAAAATTATGCAAGTATTTTAGACATGGGGAGAAAAACTAAATTCTGGACAGTGCTTCCCTGTTTGTTGACATTGACATGCTCTTACTTATAACATTCAATTCTGTTTTGCAATACAAAATATGTTTATAAATATACTATGTTTTACTTACATACCGTGACAGTTTCTTGATACATATGCCAAGTTTTTTTTTTATATTTCACTGTTCCCGATTGACACATTCCATAAAGTATCAGTTAACAAAGCAAGTTGACTAAGCCAGTGGGTGACTAATGTTTGGGTGTTATATCTCTCTTATGTAAACAAAGATTTATGACCGATTTACCAGATTATTTGACAAGATTAACGCTGTGAATAATCAAGAGTAGTCATCAGTGATAAACAAGTTTCAGCGATAAACCTGGCAAACAGGAATAAGAATGTTCAGCGGAAAATTTTTTTGACTTCGTAACTTGGTGTGTCGTGTATGGCGGTTGGTGAAATCCAGTTCACCTTTTATATTATTATTCTACGGTTCTAAATTTTTATGAGAATGTATAAATGATATTATAGTATCCGGAATGAATATTCTAAAATATTTAACTGGTTTAAATAAATCTGTAAAAGAAATTTTTAGGCATTTAATTATATATTCGATTTTTACTGTCGCTTAAAGCGGATAACACCCGCAGCGCTTCGTCATAGCTGTCCAGTTCTGATTGTAATATTTTCTGAGTGAGAGTGCAATTGATGATGCTACATTTTGTAATGTCGCTTGTAGTGTCATACAAGTAGAAAGATTATATTTAAAAAATTTGTTATTTTTTTCTGATGAGCATGTTTTGTGTTTTCAGGCATCATAATGATTCACCAACTGTATCTATCCCACCTCCTGCAGCACAATCTGCGCTCGCTAAACAACAGAAGGATAACCAAGATCAACAAGTCGTTACTCATGAACAGTTTAAAGCAGCATTGCAGGTGAGTTGGATCTGATGGAAACTCTTTTTATTGGGTGTCTGAGTAGCAAAGTAGTTGTCATTCTGCCAGTCTGGGTTGGGTGTTGATATTATAAAAAAAATGATAATTTGTTCAGGCAAAACATCTGATGACTTAAATAAAATATTTTTACAATTTTTTCAATATTTTTTTGCAATGATAAATTATCTTATGCGAGAATATTGATTATCAATATATTTAAATCATGCATAACATAAATTGAAACGAAATTTTTTTAATTTTCACAGATGGTTGTATGTCCTGGAGATCCAAGAGAAAGTTTGGAGAATTTTATTAAAATTGGTGAAGGATCGACCGGTATTGTTTGCATTGCAACTCAACGTGGTACTGGACGCCAGGTTGCTGTGAAGAAAATGGACTTGAGAAAACAACAAAGAAGGGAATTATTATTCAATGAGGTGAGATTTTTTTCATAAATTTTTGTCAGATTATTGAGCAGTATGGCAATACAGTCATGATGTCATTGGAAAAAAGCAAGTCAAAATTATTTGCTATTTGATTTTATTGAAAAGTAGTTACTGAGCTGAACAAAAAACCTTTCAAACCTCTTACAAATGATATGTCTCTGTACAATTTCCTATTGCCCTTTTCAGACATATAGCACAAAATCTGCCAGCCTGCAGTGCCCCATACCTGCTAATTATGGATTGATGAAGTTTTTGTGACTAGGAAGGTAGAAAATGAATAACTGCATACTAGCGGGAGTAATTGTTTTTACAGGTTGTTATAATGCGAGAATATCATCATGAAAACATAGTCGATATGTACAGCAGCTTTATTGTCGAAAATGAGTTATGGGTTGTCATGGAGTTTTTGGAGGGTGGTGCGCTAACTGACATTGTTACAAAGACACGTATGAATGAACAACAGATTGCAACAGTTTGCATCTCTGTGCTTCAAGCGCTTGCGTATTTGCACGATCAAGGAGTCATTCATAGGGATATTAAAAGTGATTCAATATTGCTGACACATGATGGAAAGGTATATTCTTTTTTTCTTCAGATTTTTATCCGCAATCAGGGATACTCGTAAGGGTGAAAAATCTGTTTTTTCTTCGGGTATACGAAATGTTCATGTAATTTTTTCGGATGGACAAAAAGGATTCGAAACCATCAACACTGCTATTTCATAGCAGTATTGATGATTTTCAACCTTTTTATAGTCGGGTTGCTACTAAACACTTGGAAGAGATATCTTCATCTTGTAGCAAGATAGATATTATTAAATATTACCCGTATGCGAAACTTTCAGTTGCTGACATTCTGTCAGTCTGCCAATTAAGTTTGAAAGAATTTCATTATGCAACACTCTCTTTTCAGGGATTTTACCATCTAACCCTTGTTTCAATTTATTATGGAGAGAAGTTGGCTATGTCATTATCTGTACAGTTGTATATTCTGAAATCCTGATCAAAATCTATTTTGATTTTAAATATTGTTTTTTGTTAATTTGTCATGTAGCAAAATCATGTTTCACAAAGGTAAAATGACTGACTGAATGTACTTCAAAACAGTTCTGTGACAAATTTTAAAAAATTCTGTGACAAAATTTATCAAAAGCTAATTTTTTCAGATTAAATTATCGGATTTTGGCTTCTGCGCTCAAATCTCTCAAGAAGTTCCGAAAAGAAAGTCATTAGTCGGTACGCCATATTGGATGGCACCTGAGGTTATTTCAAGATATCGATATGGTCCGGAGGTTGATATATGGTCTCTCGGGATCATGGTTATTGAAATGGTTGATGGCGAGCCACCATTTTTCAATGAACCTCCGCTTCGAGCGATGCGAAGAATAAGAGACATGCCCCCTCCGAAAATGAAGAACTATCAGAAGGTAACATCATGTTTTTCTGTTTTTAGACCCATATTAAAGATCAACTAAGAGGAAAATTTTCATCCATTTCCGTCATAATTTGAATTTATATATATTATTGGTTTCCCATGAGAGTCTCATTTGAAATGGTGATGTTGTGCCACATCTTTGCTTTTATTCCTCTAGGTCCTTTATTCTTATTCATTGTTAGAATTTTTACTTACATATTCAAGTTACATACCGAATACTATAGAATTAACTGGTGTCTATCAGTCACTAAAATAATTTTTTATTGAAAATGAATCTTTTTCTGCGATTCCTTTTCATCTTTTTTCCTTACCACTTTTTTGCAGGCATCATCCATGTTGAAGGGGTTCTTGGATAGAATGTTGGTCAGAGATCCTTCTCATCGAGCTACAGCATATGAACTTATAAAGCATCCGTTTCTTAACAAAGCTACTCATCATTCATGTATTGTTCCGTTGATGAGACAGGATAGGTAGTCGTGGAATTGTCGTGTATACATGATTGGTCTTACAGAGGTGCAATCCAGCATTTGTCGATGTTCTGGTTTAAAAGAGATGGTCTGCATATTCGAGTGGACATTAATGGCACAATAAATATCGCATCATTACTAATTTGTGTATTGGTTGATACAAAAATTTTAAAATACACGTCCAACACCCAACTGCTGTTCTCCGAATTAACCATAGGATTGGCATTTATCAAACAAAACATGGAGTTCTACTGAAGATTTCGTCCACTTTGGATCAAAATTCTGTATAATTACAACTCTATAAGATTTAGCTTGGTGTTTTACTTGTTTCTTCATCCATCTAACTTTTCATTTCTGGTGAGAAATTCTATTTTGTTAGGCATAAATCATAGATGGACCGCACCTCAGCGGCACGATCGATTAATGACTCATGACCCCCAAAACAAGTTTGATTAATATTTTCATTAAGTTATTAAGAGTAGAGTTATTAAAAATTTTTGTCATGACTAGTGATCTCATCAATTCTTGTCTCTTAAAAAAGGGTTTTCCGAATATTTCATTAATGTGTTTTTCAATCGATCGTCATCAAAATCATCCTGAAAAATGAAGGTCTTTTTGTTTTTGCTTTTCACATTTTACCTCAAATCTACATCGTATGGTGGCTATAGTAAACGTTTGGTGTCTAAAAAATAATAAATCCATTAATAAATTATTAAATTCGATGATAATTGACGTGATCAAAAATTCTATGTGGTCAAACATTGGTAGCTGGAACATTCAGTTGAAAGTATTTTGCTGTCATTAATTGTTTTCCATTAAGATATGTTGCTTTGTCAAGCAGACCGGCAGAATGTCAGCTACTTAGACACCCAAAAAGGGAGTTCTATTTAGAGAATTTTTGGCAAATGGGGAATATTTCATGATATATTTCTTGCTTGAAGATGAAAATGTGTGTTTGGTCGCAACCAAACTGTAGAAAAAGGTTTGAACGGTCAATACTGCTATTAAATAGCAGTGTTGATGGGTTTGAACATTTTTTGTCCATATGTAGGAAATGATATGAACATTCCGGACACCCAAAGAAAAACAAAGAGTTTGCCAGACTGTTGGCAGGTATGAGACATAAATAATCTGCACCTTGCAGTGTTCCTCATCGAAGGTCCGACCTTACGAATCAAAATTGAACAATAGTTTCTGCCTAGCAGCCAGCAAAAGCAGCTGCTTCTGAAATGTAGCTGAAATGCTTCTGATATTTCAAGTTGTACACTTTATTTTTTTTTATTTAAATTTGCAGTTTCTGTACAATTGGTGCTTTTTAATTTTAATATTTTATACGACTTGTTATTGATTTCAGTGCGAAATAACCTATGCCTGATAGCAAAATGTTGAACATTTTTCCTGAATGTAAAGTTTTTTTGCTTACATATTGATCTTTTCATTGTGGATATTAAATCATATTTTTATTATAATTGTTGCACGTTAAACTTAGTTCAGTTTTATTTTTCCTTATTCATAAGTATTATGCGTCAGGAATGTACCATAGGCAGAAGTGGTTGTGGATGCCCAAATCTAGTCGTATTCTCAACTTTCCTCTGCAGCATGATAAAAATAACATTCTAACAAAACAAAATAACATCCTTTCCTATTGGTAACAAAATGCCCAAAACATTGACAAAACATATTCTTGGGGGAAGGATTTTTCTAATTGTGATGGTCAGGTGTTTTGGAATTATGATTAAATTCATTTTGTTGTTTGTTCTTGTCTGGACAAAACTGTGATGTACGCCAAATTTTATGTCCTTCACTTTAGCATACATCATGATATTGCCGCACGTTATGGTTCGAATATCCTAAAAAACAGTGGTGGTGGGGGTTACGATTCTATAGACCATGACATATTCAGCTTCGAGTACTGTTTCACCCTTATCCTTATAAAGTGATGTATCAGAATGAATTTATCTATTGGTCTTTCTTTATCCGCTAATTTAAATTTCATATGGTTCATGGTACAATGATGTAACCACTTGGCATTCATATTCTATTTTTCTTCAGCAGAATTTTTCTTAATACCGCAAATCTGCAATTGATCTTGTTTAGCCTTAGCTATTGAGAGATATGTCATATCACACATTTAAAGGATCATATGTAAATCAAATGATTATGGTACTTCATATATTTTAATTATGATACAGTCAGTTCAACTATTTCAAAAACTATTTCTACCAACTTTGGATTTCAATAACAATTTATGCCAAATTATTGATCATTTGGAAAAGGATGCGCCACTACATCATCGATCAGTGCATTTATACCTAACGAGTCATTTCCCAACCAAAATTTGAGTTATAAAAATTAGCAAATTATTCAATTGGTGCTTTCTGTCTAAAAGTTACATAAAACTGATACATGTGAATGACGTTCTTAACTATTTATTTTTCAACAAAGTTTCAAATTTTTTTCTTGTTATCTGATTTCACTAATAAGTTGCACCTAATACAGTGTGATAGATTATATAATTGATATGATTAAAAGTTTGGGGAAAAATATAAAGATTTTGTGTATCATTTTCCTGTGTGAACCTAACATTTTTTTCTGATGATTTTTGTACATTTACAATTGAGTTCTGTATGAGTTATATATTACATATTATTTTTTCTTTTTTATACGCACTAAGTTTTTATATTTCAACATTCTATATCAACACGTTGAATGCTATTAATAAATCCTGTATTAACACATTGTATTAACACATTGGGGGTTATAGTTTTATGTATATGATATAATGTCTTGGGGCAAGTTAACAAATGTGGCACTGATCTGTCAGTGTTGCAATTTCAGGATGCCTTTAAATCGACTGATGTTCAACCAACACATCCTTTATAGAAAGGCATCAAACTTCAGCTGCCGAAGGTAACATCCAATGAGTGGTGGGTCCGTTAATTAGTGAAAAAGGCACGTGAGTTTCCCTTGGTTGGGGCAAAACGAAAGAAATGCCATACCAAAACCGGATGGAGTTGCAAACATGGTTGAATGTATACTTTGAATATAAGGTTTATTTCACTCTGCCATGGTCATTTTGAAAGCTACTTCCATCATATTCGTAGGTAAGATAAGGTCTTAAGAGTGAATTCGGTGTTGCTTTATTGATAACCCAGAAGTGTGGTTTTACCCACCAGATGGCTATCGTATGCCATACAAACTCTGTCATACAAATATTTTCCAGCATTCACGTATATTTTATTTATTACCTTGATATATATTTTCGATTTCATAAGACTCTGAAATCCTAATCTAGAATACTTCACAACGACTACGAACGTTTATTATTAAATCGCCATGCCAATTGCACAATGGGTCTACGGTTCTTCGATTCAAAATATATATTATGTATAAGGAGGGGTTGACCTGACCTGAAAAAAGCGCGATCTAACTATGAGCCTTATTTGATTAGGCAATGTAATAGCATAAACTTAATATGAGTTGTGCATTGACGTTGCATCATATTCGAGGGCGGCCTGGAGGCGTGACCGAAAAATTCGTGACGTACCGGTACGTGGTTTAGCTTGTACATGTTCAGCAGTCAGTGTTATATTCATATTCAAAATTTAGGAAATGGGAATGGTGGCCTCAGGCTACGGTTTTTGACACATTTGTATTCGCCTGCTTTGAATTATGAACTTTGGGTATTGAATCACATGCAGATATTGCCTAATATTATTTTGTTTAGCATGCGCCATACAGCATAGATGGACGGATCGTCCCTTGCCTGCCCGTTTTATCAGTGATCCACACTTAAACAACACATATTCTGGCTGAAATTTGGATCTCGGATACCTATAGTATAATTTAGTTTTTTAGTATACAGATCGTTTTAACTAGTACAGAGTAAACTATCCGCGTATTGATTTGCGCTCTTCATCTATAGTATTGCACAACATGGCAGAGGATCAAAAACCTGAGAGCAATTCGCAGGAGAGTGGGGAAAATGAAGTTGAAGAAGACGTTGTAAATCCTTGGACAGTCCAATCCAGCAGTTCAAAAGGAGTTGATTATGATAAATTAATAAGTAAGTCCAGTTCTTTCTGTTTAATAAACCTTTCAACAGTCTATTCTACTCTGGACTTTAGAATGCATAAAAGAATAAGCTATTATAATATGAAAATCACAAATGTATATTGGACTAAACGACCTTTATTATTAAGGAAATATTCACAAATGTTACGAAAGTGTTTTACAATTTATTTGTTCATGTCAGGTGATCAAGGAATTGTTGAATCATTTTTAAAAATCATAACGTTAGGATTTATTGCTTGATAAATTTTTTTCTGAAATTTCTGGCATTTTTTTGCATTAATATTTATTTAGAGAGATTTGGATCAAGTAAAGTTGATCAAACACTCATTGATAGAATAGAAAAAGTGACCTCAAATTCGGGAAGACAAGTTCATCATTTCATTAAAAGAGGATTGTTCTTTTCCCACAGGTTTGTTTTTTGTGAAACATAGAATATGTCAGTTTTTATATATTTTAAATGAATGTCATTTAAAGAGTCTGAGCACATTTCATTTGCATTCCAAATCAGATATAGAAAAGGAACAATTATACCGTTACCCTTTTTCATCATATATTATCAATCAAGCGTTTTTATCAAGAGAGAGTTGCACGATAAGAACAGAGTTGAGTAATGTAGCATTAAAAAACATTTGTCAATGCTGGATCGGTGTCAATGACTGTTGGACTTCAAAACAGAAAAGAATGGGATTGAAAATTTTTGCGACTTTGCCTGTTATTACAATATTCACCAAGCTGGAAGTGAATACTCTTTGTTAATAATGATTGAAGATTTTCTATTTTCAGGCATCTAATCTAAACTATCTAATGAGGACATCGTTACTGGGTTTTGAGTTTTGGGAAGATTACATCAAATATTTTAAAATGTTTAATCCACAATTTCAGTGCTCTAGAGGGGGGTATATTTATTAATCTGTAATTGCCTGTGATTTCAACTCTGCCACTTTTCTCATAATATTAATAAATTTCCTACAAAAAGAGAGCTAATAAAACACAGTCAATGGCTACAATTGAGTGTTGTTTTTAAAACCATTGGCGCAGTCATAAAACACATGGTAACTAATAATTACATTTTAGCGACAACTTTTATGTAATTTATGTCATCACTTAATGGACAATAAATATATATATTTAGAATTTAAGTTGCAAATCTGTGAATATTTACCAACGCTTTTATGATCTATATGATGCCATCTTACCATCGCTATTTTAGACTTAAACTATTTCTCATCAGAAAAATGAAGATCGATGTTATTAATATTAACTATTTCACTATGAGTACTAAATTTATGGATGATTTCTACCTTTCCAGTTTATTGTGCAAAACTCTTTACCTGAGTAAACATTATTATCAAGTAGTCATCTATCAAGCCTGAGTCACATATGGATCTTGTCCAACACTTTCAATTGAATGATTACCAAAAAGTCAAATACGGGCAATTTACAAAGTGTTATAATAATTGTGACAATTTTTTAATTGCATGTATTTGCTTTTTTGGCATGTAACTACCAACTCTCTTCTTCCCTGGCATCAATTTATTATTGATTTTTATTAATTTATCAATTAATTATACCTATATACATATTCTATCAATATTGCCTTGCTAGTAAGTATTATTTCATGTTATTTTTTTTATACCTAGCCACTTCTTTGAGTGGATCACCCTGTCCAAGGCCCTGTAACAGCGGCCACTTATAGACGGACAGGGTTACAATTACTGGAAAGATATGATATTTTCCTGTTACCCAAATTATTACACCCTGGGTTGAGTGGTGGGCGTAGATAAGCGAGCCGGACTCGCCGGGGCTTGAGGTCTTCAACCTGCGATGCCAACATGTTTAACCACTAGGCCATCGCGCCCACAAATATTACAGTATGTAAGCATTCTTTTTTTATTTTCAGGGAAATGCATCGGATACTCGATTTATATGAACAGGGAAAACCTTTTTACTTATACACTGGTCGAGGCCCTTCTTCACAGGCTATGCATCTTGGACATCTGATACCTTTTATAATGACCAGGTGATGAGTTTGGTGATTATGACAATTTCATCAGGCACGAAACAATTATGTTTAATTCATGCTTATTATTTTCTATAATAGTTAGTAATATTTCATGCAGTCATGTTTTATAAAAATGTAACACATTGAAATTTATGTCAAAATCTGGAAGATTTCAGGACAATAAATAACTTGATTTAGTGAACTAGGTATGAAGACAAAAAACTGTAATGATATCTTTTTTATAAAGTTGCTTTAATGAATTACTTATTTAATCAGAGTTTTTAATCTTTACATCGAGCCGTAATATTGTAAAATATTCATGCTCAATGTCGTCGTGTCAGATTCTGACCCATATAATTATACCCTGAGGCAGATCTGAAATAACTTTCATATAATAAAATTTATATTTGAGCAAATTTCATTACGTAGTAAAGTTATTACATAATACAAAGATTAAAAAATTGGCAAATGGACAGGATCAGACATTGATATTCTCAAAGAGTTGCATAAGCAAGCAATGCTCCATAACAGATATCATAGTGGATATTTTTTGCTTTGTAAAGCAACTTATTAAAGAAGAAGCTTCCATAATCTTACCCAATCAGAATTTTTATTTTGCTTAGTGTGAGCCTCAAATAGACCATACCTAAGAGGCACGATTCATCAGTGACTAATACTTAATAAAAAACATATTTTATGAATATTTGTGACTGAGTATTGTACTGTGCACCATTGGTGACCCATTTGAGTGTGGGAGCAATATCATTCATCAAAATCCTTATGTACATTTTAAAGAACTTGGGAAGAAAACAAACGTTAGGCCATTATTTACATGTCAAAAATAGAATATACAAATACAACTTTTTCAGATATTTGCAAGAAGCATTCGATGTTCCTGTTGTTGTACAATTAACTGATGATGAGAAATTTTTATGGAAAGATTTAACGCTTGAAGAATGTTATAATCTTTCCAAAGAAAATGCAAAAGATATAATAGCATGTGGATTTGATCCGGATAAAACATTCATATTCTCAGATCTTGATTATATTGGGTAAGAGTGATAAACAAATAATATCAAGCGAAATCAATTTATTTTGTGGAATATATTTCTCTTGAGGTGTGTGAAAAATTTATTATTGTTGGTTTCAGGTTGGTTTGGTACTAATTATCCTTTCAATATTGCAAGCATTGCATATCTCGATTTTCTTCATTTAACTAAGAGGTAACCCAAAAAATGACAAAAAACCATTGAATAACAGACCATTACCCTTAGTACAAAAAGCACAATATCAATTCATGTAGTGCCAAAAATAAAATTAAGATTGAAATTATAGCAAAAGGGATAAATAGTATGCAATTTTCAAAATTGAACTTATAAAACAAGATGGATTCATCTTCCTAACAAAAGACTTTTTGTCATAAGTTCTGGATAACTGAAATGTATTATTCCATGGAGTCATCGCCGATAAACGATAAGGTTCAGGATTTGATTTTTATCCTGTGGAAGAGGAAAGCTTAGAATACGGCTCAACGATATGGCGAACCACAACCTCTCATGCAAACACTGGTTCTGAAACGGAAGTAAAAGTTTTTGCCTTAACATTTTACCTCTGCATGGACATGGTTGGGGAAGGAAGGTGTAGGCAGCGCTTATGTGAACCACCGTGCACCTGTGAGGCGTCCAGCAGACCCCTCGCATATATTCAATGGAATTCATAGTGTATTCCCAACGCTTTACCGATTGAGCTAAACGGGCACTCCTTTATTGGTTTCATCAGACGATTTTAGATTTTATTGTGTGAATATTTTTATTAAAAAAAAATAAGTGTTTATTGATTGTCTGACTGGAATTTTTAATATGGGTATTGGTTTCAGAACTTGTAAAGATTTTTATTGGAATATGAAAAGAGTAGAAAAATGTGTGACATTCAATCAAGCGAGAGGAATATTTGGATTTGCTGACAGTGATTGTATCGGTAAGATATTTTTTATACTGATCAGTTGTGTAGATGTAGATAGAATTAGATAGAATTATCAAACTGATTTTTTGAATACTTGTGAATAATGGGTATGATTTTACTTTCACACAATATTTGTTACTAGAGTGCCACAAATTGTTTATATAGGATAATAAAATACTATTTATGATTTAGGAATCATTTGAAAAAAACTTTTAACAAAAAGATTCAACTTTCATACATTAGTGTGTTGGCTGTTTCAGACTAAATAGAAAAATATTTCTGGTAAATGTAATAACACTAAAATTGTTATAAAAAAAGTTATCTTTATTTCAACTTTCTAGATTGAATTGAACACACGTCGATTAAAATATCAGTTTCAGTTGCCCAGTCCCATAACTTTTTGGCCCGATTTTTCTTCATGATCAGGGTAATCAGTCTGTGGTTATATAAATCGGAAGTAGGAAGTATTTCTTGTTAAATAAGAACACCTGTTTTATGTTTAATATTTTAACACAAAGCTATTATATTTATTGTCTTGACTTGTTTCATCTTATATTATGCTCCAGACAAGCCTAAAATTTAATAAACAAAATTCACTGTTCAGGTCTTGTGATGTAATAGAGCAAAATCATACTTTTGTTTATAATTAAAAAAGCATATTGAAGCAGATTGTCAGTAAAAGATAGACCCCAATGCAGCAGTGGTCATACGTCTTCAATATGACCTGACATGCATTTTTCAACCAGAAAAAAACTCTCGTTTCCATTCAGCATAACAAAATAAAAATTGATAACAGCACAGAAATTCACTTCATACGCAACGATAATAATAAATTGGATGAACAAGCTATCTTAGCAGTAGGATCGACTTTGTTCTATCGAATAGCCTTTGAAATTCGGCATTTTCTTGCAGGAAAAGTAAGATTTTTGGCTCACAATTACCCAGAGGACATATTATGTGGAGAAATAGATCACACATAAATTTTGACATTGTATGAGTACGAGTCCTTGTGGGCTATTAAAACACAGTATCACATGTTATCTCATGCATGTGGTGTCTGTATGGGGAGTTTGTGATTCTTGAACATATTCAGGCTTATAAAACATGACGAGGTTTATTCCAAAACTTTGTTTTTTATTGTTCCAGGTAAAATCAGTTTCCCTGCAATACAAGCAGCTCCTTCCTTTTCAACTAGTTTTCCTCACATATTCAATGGAAGAAAAGATATTCCTTGTTTAATACCATGTGCAATTGATCAGGTAATGCTTCGAATTGAATAATGAAACCTCTGCTTGGTAGATGATCAGTAGTTTAAAACTTGACTGTCGCTGTCTTTCAGGATCCATATTTCAGAATGACGAGAGATGTTGCACCGAGATTGAAATTTCAAAAACCTGCACTTTTACATTCAGTATTTTTTCCTGCTCTGCAAGGAGCGCAAACAAAAATGAGCTCCAGTGATCCAACATCATCAATATTTTTAACAGATACGCCTAATCAAGTTAAAAACAAAGTAAGCGAAATAGCATATACTGGTATATTTTTAATGCTTGTGTAAGAGAGAATACAATAGTGGAAGGTCTGGTAATCTCTCATATAGATTCAACTTCCTTGTTTAAAGCGCAAAATTAGGAGCGGAATTTAGAACTAGACGTCAGATGTTAGTCTGGTGTATATAGTTCATATCACATCCTATGAATAATCGCCATAACCTAAAGTGTAATATCTTCTGTATGTTTTACTGAACCGTAAAGCTCATATCAGTTTTGAACTCTAACCCTGTTTGTGTATATAACCGGTCACAATGCTCTGCTGGGAATCATCCACTGAGTAAGGACAATATGGAGCAAAATAAGTATGGTTCCAAGGTCGATTTTCAATCTAGTACATTGCTTTTTTGGATTAACTGGTAACAATGAAAAAAAAAATTTCAATAACTTCAGATCAATAAATATGCATTTTCTGGTGGAAAAGATACAATAGAAGAACATAGGAAGCATGGAGGGGATTGTGAAGTTGATGTTTCCTTTCAATATTTAAAATTCTTTCTTGACGATGATGAACAGTTGGAAAAGATTAGAAAAGTATGCTTTAAATCAATCAATATAACTGAGCTTTCAATAATTCTACAACAATATGTATATCTTAAGCAGGAAAGGGAAGAATAACACATAGCTTTGGAAATGGGGTGGCCGCTTGGCTCAATCGCTGAAGCGTTAGGAATATGCTTCGAGCTGCGCATCTCTGATCATCATGACCCAAATTGGAATCCTGTGAGGGATGACTATTATATGCGAGAGGTCTGCTGGACGCCGGACTGCTCACGGCTTCCTCCACCCAACCAGGTCCATGCGCAGTAAAATGAATCTTCACCCCAATTCGGAACTGGTATCTGCATGAGAGGTCGTGGTTCGGCATATGATTAAGCTGTATTTTCAGCTTTCCGCTCTCGCAGGATAATAATTTAGCTGGCTCATTGAAAAAAAAAATTTGATAGCTTTGCTTTGATCTAACCGTTATGAGAAACTTTTTCAAAATATTATTTGCTATGAATGGCCATTGAGGTGCAGTGATTACAAAGTCCACTCAGAGGTAGTCAAAGGCATGCTAATATTTGGTTTTCTAACCGTTTTTAATCGATGAAACATTGAGTGTCAATTTCCTTATTGTTTGAATTGCAACCTCTTCATCCACACACTAAACTTGCATATTCATTGGTACAACATTGATGTTCATAAATGGCGAAATCCATGCGAAGAGTATTGTTATTTGGTATTCCACGTTAGAATATATTTTTCTAGGCTTATTCAAGTGGGGAAATGTTGACTGGAGAACTGAAGAAGGAATTAATTGCTGTACTACAACCACTTGTTGCAACACATCAAGAGGAAAGGAAAAAGGTTAGTTGGCTATTCTATCTAAAGAATTTTTGTCTTGTTAATTTGTGTTTATTTACATCCTGTTTCCGTCTTTTAACCTCATTTGGAGTGAATCACCCTGAGAAAGGCCTCGTGCAGCTGGCCACTTCAAGCATTATTGAACTCTCTGGAATTAGGTTCGAGTAGTGTAAAATAATGCCAGTAAGGTAAAACTTGAATTCTCTATTCTGAATAGTAGGTTTAGGATGGATGGGGCAGGGTACGGCATGTAAGGTTGTTCAAAAAAATTAAATTTGTGAAAAACATGGCTACAATCCACTCAAAAGGTGTGTTTGGGTAAAAAAAAACTCACAAAAAATTTCAACTCATTTGTATAAGATTTGAAGCGGAGCTGGTGGTTTGAAATTTTCAGTGTCAAGCAAAATCTAGCAACAACAAAAAGTTGTCAAATACATAAAGAATAAATATATGATTTACTCTACCTTATAAAATTGGATGTATCATATATTGATTACACTCTCCAGTATTCTAAACTATACTGGATAGCATAGAAAATTGGATCTTGATAATTTAGTATGGTAGAAGGATGAAGAATTAATTTTGTTTTTGTACTGTTACGAAATTTGGTGTAGGGAACGAAAAATATTGCAGTACAGTATTTTGTACGTTACAAGATTGTTTTTGTTATTTTAATGAAATTCTATACAATACCACCAGCCTTCATGAATGGCCATAATCGACTATATAGTCAAGTCTTAATCTTAGCTTTCTCTTCCCTGGAATAAATGCAATATCTTATCCTATGTTTGCTCGGCTTCCATGGTTTCTTTGTTTTGTTTTTCAGGTAACACCCGAGATTTTGGAGCAATTCATGTCAATACGAAAGTTGCCATGTTCAGATAAATATCCACCACCAGATCCTAATGTATCTGGTGGTAAGAAAAAGAAAAAGAAGAGCAAGGGTCAGAATGCAAATGTTAATGGTGATGGCAATACAGTGGAATCGTCAAAGTCTCATGCTACCTGATTCATTTTCATTATTTTTAATATCACGTTTTTGAAAACATCATTTAGTAAGGATGCAGTACCTTTATGTTGGACCAGTTTTCAAGTACAAAATTATAAGACTCAATTAGACAAAATCCTAATAGCTTGGTGATAATGTAAACTTCAACTCTATAGATTATAATCTAAATTTAAAAAAAAGAAAAAAGATTGCACTTCAGAAATCGTAATTTCGATTGCATCCCTTGGGGGCTGACTTGTATCTAACCACACTGTGTTTTTAACATTATTTGATAGTCATGTGACCTGGTTTTACTGGGACATCATCATTACAATTGATGACGGTCGCTGCCAATGTTGGAAAAAATCAGTTTTCGAGCAGTACCGGCTTGTTGCACCTACATTGTTTCGAAGGTACGCAAATGTAAATTGCCAAGGTCATATATGTAAATAATAATATTACTCAAAAAGTTAGGATCCTGGAAAATGCTGAACACCTATAAAATGTTATTGTTTATCGAAATAGGATATTGTGGGTATGTTTAATAATTCTTCGTGATTCGTAGATTTCAAGCATATATTGGGCTTCAGAAATTTCTCTTCAATGATAGTTTCATGGTGTGGGTGTAACCTTTTTAGCGCCAACATTAATAATGTGGGCGAGTATTTATTGAATATCTAATTGGTGTTTCGGTTACTACATTTACTCATGTTGAAATGCAGAGTGTTATATTTGTGATGATTGTCTTTCTCCATCTTGTTTTGAATAACGCACTATACGATTTGTCAAAATTTGAAATAAAACTTGTTTCAAGACGTTCTGAAGTGGTTATTACCATGCGTTTATCAATACAACCAGTTGATGTAAGCGATAATACACTGATGACGGCCCTTTAGTACGGTACGTTTTTTGGTCTTTTAAGCTGCTGGAGTTTGGGGATTTTACACATCGCTCTATTGGTAGCAGGGGGGGGGGCGTGTTTTGAAAAGAGAGGAAGTCCTGTACACAATTTTATATGAAAATATCATCAAAATAAGGAAATTTTTCGGTCTCCCGAGCATTATACTTTTTACTATGAATTTTTTATTTGGCTTAAAAAAATGATTTAGTTATCCCAAAAATACTTTCGACTTGCAATTTTTAATTTGACTTTGGTCTTCCTAAGGATATGACATAAGCCATCTATGAAAATTTCACCACATGCACCAAGTGGAACTGCGTCCATTGTGGCATAACCTTTGGTGTTCCGAAATGATTAGAGAGATCGTTCAGCGTTTTTGCTGTTTGGGTACCGGTACGTGGTTTATTTACTCAGTAGGTACCCTTCTTAGTTTTTGCAGTTACTTTCCCTGGTCATATCATAGGTAGAAAAGATTGTTGGTCAGAGAATAGTTGTTTATAGAATTTTTTTTCGTGGGTGGCGGCCAATTCGTACCCTCGCGAATTCTCGCGTACCGGTGCCGCTTCAGTGTTTATGGCATTGGTGTAGCCAAAGTCGAATTCTTCTTTGGTGTTGCAGTGCACAAGAGGCTCAAGTAAACTTCTGGATTAACGGAAATTGCCATAATAAACGTGATTAGTTTTTGCATCGTTAATATACCTAGGCACTTGCAGTCCGCTCCTTTTCCGATTTGAACTCAAATGCCTTCTCCTTTAGGTTGGGATTGGATTTTTATTTTACTCTATTTTTACTCTATAAGATAAATCGGCCATCCCCGACTTTTCAGAGTCTATCCATTACCGTACAAATTTTGGGGTCATGAAGTTTAGTACCGGTACCATATATTCGATTATCATAAAAATTTCCTATGTTGCAAGCGCTCATCCTAACCCGGGAGACAATGCCAGATGCTTGCAGCATTGGTGCCCACTCAGCACTAGTTAGGATGAGAATATTCTGCCAGTTTTTATTTTAATGACATTCGGGAATATGGTACTAAACTTCACTAGACCCCAATTTATGGAAAGGGAGGGTAATATTCCCATGATCCACACAGTAGAATTTCTTAATATTTTTTTCATAGGTGTGGAAATGGATTTTGAACATATTGCAAAAATGTCTTCATTAGAGATATTCAGTCATTTTGCCCTCTTTCATGAAAAGGGAGGAAAATTTCTTCATGATCCGCACGATAGAATTGCAGTACAGTATCTGGTACCTTACAAGATTATTGTTGCTAGTTTCTACCATACCAGAAAAGAAATAGCTTGACAAACAGTTTTTTGTCTGTGAAAGAGGTCATTATTAAAGGCGTCGTCTTTGTGCACTTTTTATGAAAAGGGAGGGGAATTTCTCCATGATCCGCAGTGTAAAATTTCTCTCAGCGTTACATTTTTCACATAGGTGGAGAAATTTATTTTGAACATACTCTGTACAATGAAAGGGAGTAGGGCTACAGGTTTTCCAGAATTGTATATTTACAGTTCTCTGAAGCCCACTAAATTTATATTTCACCATGTGTTTACAGAATTATTTGAAGAGACGAAGGTTACGCATTTGGACAATTTGTTTTTTTCATTTATTGTCCTTCCAGGCATCATCCATTAACATAGAAAATGACTGATCAGTTATCATCTCTAAACATCAGACATGTACCGCTTTCTGTAGGCGATGGAATTTTTAATGTACATATATTGGAAATGGAGGATACGTTTATGATTTGGGTTAATGAGAAGGAAATATCAATGAAAAACATTGTGATGGCCGCATCAACTAGATTCAGTGATATTCCAACAAGTATTTTCATGCAAGGTGATATATCCGATGTTTATTCACAGACATTAGCATCAAAATTGTCTAAAAAGACCGGCAAGCAGGTTTTTGTGAGTTGTAACATTCCGGCATCACTTAATTATCAACTAATTGCTTTTATAGAAAAAGAATTATTTCAGTGCGTATCGAAATCGAAGGTCTGTGCTTCATAGAGCGGTTTACCAATGTGCTCACCTTTTTCCTCATCAACAGTTTAATTAATGTAACTGAATGGTTGTAATGGTGAGAACCACGAAACGACTCCTTGAAGGTATGATACGTTTGTTTGAAGATAAATTACATGTTGAAGCTTATGCACAACATCGTCCTACATGGCCAAATGTGGTTGCAGAGACCGCAATAAACTATTTGGATTCTAAAAAGGTGACATGTTCACCTAAGCAATTATGCTCACACTTGGTTGATGTCGGTTGTGGCAGTGGGCAGTCCACCCCACTTTACGCTCAGTATTGTGAAAAAATTACTGGGCTGGATCCCAGCAAGGAGCAAATTCGAATAGCCACACAAAATAATAAATTTGGACATCTTGTATACAAGGTTTTATTAGTGGGCAGCACATCCCTCTACCTGATAATTCTGTTGAACTCGTATGCTGTGCCCAGTCTGTACACTGGCTAGACTGGCGAAGTTTTTTTAAAGAGTGCAGAAGAGTTTTGTTGCCCCATGGATGCATGGCCACCTATGGTTATAGTACAGCAAGAATATCTGCAGCAACCTCACATCAAACAAAACTGTGTAATGAAGTATTTCAAACTTTCTATAAAAGATGCCTTTTCCATCCTCGTCGAAAACATATCGACAACTATTTAAGTGAATATTAAGGATATATTTCAACATGGTCTGGTTATCGCAAGCTTCAGGAGGAAGGACATAACAAGAATATTCTTGAAGAACTGATGGCCAGTCTAAAAGACATCATTGGATGTAACGAAACTGGAAAATTGACGATGTTATGGGATATCTTTATGATTCTGTCCAACAGGCCCCCAGATATTTGACTCTCGAGGTGGGAAATCTTTTATCAGATAGTAGCTCTACCGACGAACATTTCTGTAACAGCTCAAGGAATTTGAGAGCAAAAGAATGTATACGAAACCAAAGTAATTCTCAATATAATAACATTTTAGAACACCATATCCTGCACAATGTAGGGCGATATTTATGGTTATTTTTACAAATTTTTACAATCTATAAATGTTGATTCAACTTTTCTAATTTGCTCATTGCAATTAATTTTCGTAACAAGATAAAATTGTAAACATTGTTAATTGCATACTGTTAAAATGAGGTTTATTTCATTTCTGCAGAGAATAGATAAATGCTGATAACATAGAATAATAAAGTTTACATTGCTTATTTCCCGATGTTTGAGTTTATTCAGTTAACTGACAACGTAAGCTAGCAAGATTTATTTTTAAAGAGAAGGTGGATGTAAATGTAACTCCTGGAATTATAATAAACTCAAATATAAACCACCACAATTTCAGTGGCAAGTAGACAGATTTCCCTTTAAAATTTTGACTACATTTTATGCCGAACGGGAGGAGATCTTGAGATAATTTATCAAATTCTGACCAGTCACTACTCATCTTTAATGTGAATAACCTTACCAAACTAATATCCAGCCAATTATTGGCTGAATGTGCTACAGAGGCATGGTTTTCTGGCTTTCTCCATGGAGAGCATGAAATCATGCGAAGAGTGGGAAGTTATTGCTTTTTACATGAAACCATTTTAATGCACTGATGCTTATTTTACAAATTTCTGTCCAACCTCGATTATACAGTTATGAAGGGGCTGGAGAAACTCTCATGGCAATATATCTTTTATTAAAAAAGTATAATAAATGAAAAGAAACAATGGATGGATAATTTCAATAATTCATACCGGTGGATTCTTGAAATATGCAAAATGTGTACCAGAAACTTTTTTCTTAGCAACAATTTTACCTTCAATTGTGAAAATTAGGCTTGGATGGCGATTTCATTTTTTGTAAGTTCTAAATCCTTGATACAAAAGGAATTCAATTGTAATGATAGATAGACAGACAATAATATTAATTGTACTGTAAAATTTTGTCCCTTGTTCCACAAAAAATAACTTCCACAAATACAATGTAATATAATGTTTTCCATTAAAAACTTTTGCACATATACTAATCCAAATCCAGTCTCAATTGCCCTTTGCTGGAAGTGCTTCAGCAAGTTTTTGACATATTCTAATTTCCTCTTATCAGCCTGGTAAAATAGTGTATTAATCTTCAAGCAGGTAGATATCTGCAATTGCACGATTTGTGCAAGATAAATCTTTCACACCATGCCGGAATATCCAATAGAGGTGCATTGAGGTACTGATTTATGCATGAAGGCTCATTTCATCTTGTCTTTTACAAGCTCCCTAAAAGAGCTTAATATTCTTGATTCTCTCTTGTCTCTTTCCTGCTTGTTAAACGAGGCGAGAGCTCGCTTTTCATCAGCACTGTAAATCTGGTTTTCTTTTCTCAATCGGACTGCTTCCATTCTTCTGTGTCGGCTACCACTCATGACATAACCAACATCTTCAAATGATGTAATTTCATTACTAGTGAGTCCAATCTCACCTCTTCTTGGGATTCGCTTACCTTCTGCAACAAATGCGGCCATGGCAGCCCCTTCTCCTGGTAACAAAGCATGTCCATAATCTAAAGGTTTGCTGAAGCCATCACCTTCTTGTGTGTTAGGCAGCGGACCAATGATTTCTTCCTTTTGCACAGAGATTAGAGCTGATGCAGCCTCTGAAGTGACATCAGCCAATGATTTCTCTGCATTATCTGTAGAACTAGATGCTTCTGGTGGTTTTTCTTCCCAATTGTCTTCTTCACTTGCATCATCAGAACTATCAGTAGATTTTGCTTTCTTATATTTTTTCTTTTTGTGTTTATGTTTGTTCTTATGCTTTTTTTTCTTTGATTTATGTTTGCTCCGCTTTGTTTCGGATTCAGAGCTGGAATCTCTTTCCCTTTTTTTCTTCTTCCTCTTTTTATCCTTTACACTTTCTTCTTGGCTGGATCTTCGTTTACTGTGGCCAGTATCCTGGAAAGAAAATATCTCCTGTGATTTGGGTGACTCTGCCCAAACATTAGTTGTTCCAAATTCTCCTATTCTTTCTCTTTCTTCTCTCCTTCTTTCAAGAAATATTTCTTCTTGTGTTGATTTCAGAGGTTCTCTTCGATGATTGTGTTCTCTGTGTCGGTGCGAATGACCAGATTCTTCACGATTATGTAATACCATATTGAATAGGTTTTTGTTAGCTGAAAACAAGCAAGACAAGAAAACAGTATATATTATTGGCAGGTAATGCTGCTAACTTTTAAAATCAAGGATATCTTTATTGAGTGGCTAAGTTTCAATTCAGGGATTCCATCATCCCTTTTTATTTTGATTTATTTCATTGTAAGACCAAAATGATGGAGCTGTCAAATAGGCAAAATATGCTGATAAATTTTGATCTTTCACATCATGGGTCAACAAATATTAGTATTAGAATTTAAAATATCGTTTTACCAAATGAACTAAATTAAACAGTTGTAAATGTATTCTGTTAAAGTGCATTTTAAAATCGTTTTTTTTTAAACTCAGTGATTAAAAAAGTTATTTGTCAAATATTGCAGTAAATCAAAATTCAATGCTAACCAGTTACCGAGCTCATATAAAGTTTGGTTCGAGTACCATATTCCTGAATATAAAAAGCATTTCATTTTTATCTGTGGGATTGAAAAGCAACTTATTGTAGGACATAAATAATAGCCACTTGAAATCTGGTCCTCGTCCAGAACCCAAATTTGAACAAAAATGAAAAATGCCTGCTTTTCTAGGTTAGGATGGGATTTTGTTTTATTTTGTGGGAAAAGAAAGCTGAAAATATGGCATAGCCATAGAGCGTGCCACAAATTCGCGATATTTTCTTCATGCTTTCAGATCGGTATATTGCGAACTTGATTAGTTATTCAGCATTATTTTTTAAATTATACATGAAATATTTACCGTTATTTGAATATTAAAACAATATACCCGACCATAAATCAGCCATCTCTGACTTTTCACAGTAAGTCCATTGCAAATTACATCAAGGTACGAATCGACCTATGTGATATTTTTCGGGTACATTACCGACAAACTAGACAATATGGATAACGAGAGTGACTCTGCTATAAAATATTAAGCTCAATATTAGTGCTTTGCCTTTCCTGAATAAAAATACTTCAGATTTCCCCACCTTGGTTTATGATATTTTATACCTTCTTTTTCAATTCTACACATTTCAGTCTCATAACGTTACCGGTAGTACGCAATATAGCCTAACGTTAGGGGTCATACCAGTATAAAACTAACTAACTCTTATCAGTGGTCTGAGAACCTTGGGGGGGTAGGGGAATAAAAAATTTTGGTCCTTTTGTTGAAAAATACGCCATTTTGGAGGCAAACACTGTAAAAGTTTATATAGTACGCGATTGGGATTGCGAATATATATAGTTAGACATATCACATTATAATATGTGATTATGCATAGGAAAATATGGGTTTTGGATAATTTTTGGTTAAAATAACAGAATCTTTCCCTTTCTTTAAAAACCTTGAGAACATGTCTCCCATCTCCTAGTTCCAATCCACATGGACTTCGGCCCGTTTCATTTTTTCCTTGAAATCCTTTCCCGAAATTAATTTCATGTTCACAAACATTGAATTCTGCACTAGCCTAATTTGGTTGTCACAGTGTTTATATGCATATGCATCATGATTAGGTTTTTGTTTATCACTGTTATTATTGATAAAAATGTCTTTAGAGGCTGTAAGTGGTATATATCCTAATTAATTCGTCTCAAATCCAAAATAGTGACAATAGTCATAAGTTAATGAGCTAGCCATGTACATTATATAAAAATATACTAATTTCTTGATATTAGACCACATAAGTCTAGGTTTCAAATTGATTCACATGTTAGATTAACCATTGCAGATGGAGTATCGCTGTTTTTTTTTGTTTATTTTTTTAACCAAACCCACCTTATACCTTAGCCAATTAAAGGTGACACAGCTCGATGGCCTTGTCACGCTCCCTGTGCCTCCTCGACCTAGGACTTAAGCGATCTATCTGATACTTTAATCATTATTTTCTTATTGTACTTATGTGTTTTCATGTGTTGGAAATAAATTCTACTACTCTGAACTGCTTGAAGGAAGCTAAAGGGGATACTTTTAATAAATTTAAATTTTTCTCCTGCAACAAATCTAATTTTATCAAGTTGCCCGGCAGCAAGTCCACCGAAAGAGTCACATTCCCTCACTTTTGAAGATGGAAAATTTCTCACAGCTCCTCAATTTTTGTTTACAAGCTCATGAGACTACAGCTTTAAGAATTATTTGTACCGTAATGGTACAAATACAAACTGACTGGCAACCCAAAATCTTCACTTTATTTTCTCTATGATATACACTATACCACACCAAACTCTTCATTCACAGAGCATAGAGCTTACAGAGTCGGATATAAGATAACATTTGCACTTTCCAATAAAAACATAACAGAACCCTTTTTCTTTTTTTTTGTGCCAAATAAAATCCAATGCCAATCCGGATTTTTGTTTCATGACTCTGATGATGCCAACTAATTGGAAGGTGTCTCCATATATTTCTAATTTCAATAATACATTTGTTCTTGTAAGTTAGATATCTACCATGTAAGTTAGAACATTTACTGGGCAGTATATTTTTTCTACCAACTCATTCAAATCTATTAATTGTCCAATTTTTAAAACTTTCGCCTGGATAATGCTGCGTTGAACCATAGTTTTTTGTTCGCCATGCAATAGTTTTATGATCCACTTAACTTGTATACTCTGTAGACTGGTAGCTCTGGGCTGTAATCTGACTTCTTACTGCTTAAATATGTCATTTTAATGCCACCTTCACCTATTTCTCCACATATTACATTTTGTTTACTTAATTGTGGTCTTCCATTCCATATAAAATTAAAAAAGAATTTTTTCGTTAATACTTCCGGCATTATTTCAAATTCTACCAAACACCAGAAGAACCAGCTCAGCTTTACAGAAGCTGCAAGTAGGAGCGCGGAATGGGTTCGAGATCATGACGCTTTTTGACAGTCAGTCGTGGGGTCAAATGTCGATTGCGAAAGGACCTTTCTCCCTTCCGTTTGATCTTGGTATATTCTTCCGGATTAGGCGTAACGTTGTTGCAAAATTGACTACACCTTGCAATTGCACAATTCCCCCACCAACCATGACGGGAGTTTTCTTCTATGTCCGGGAAAATATTTTAAAGCTAGATCCTCTCGACAAGCATTATACCGTCTACCTTATCGATAGCGCCCCCCAGGTTAAAGTGATCAGTCCATAACTACTTAGCAGTTCTGTAACTCCAATGAGATGCTCTATCTATTCTGTATTTATTTTCATGCATTGACTTTCTGTTTACTGATTTATTTTTCACGTAGTGGTGGAAATAAAATGACTACTCATACTACCAGGTCTGGACTCTGGAGGAGCGCCGAGAGAGAGATTTATTAGTAATTTGTCAACAAAGGTCGAGCTGGGGTATTGCAACAACCAAACAAGGTGTCCGTAACTATAAAAGCGTTGGGAAGGGGAGTTGCCTCCCGAAATAATTTTTGCTTCACACTGGTAAAATATTCACCTAGTTTATTTCAATAGCATGAAAAGTAATTTTCAGAATAATTTCGACCACCCTAAATTTGTGAAAATTGCGGAAAAACTCTCAAACTTTTTAGAGACTCTGACGCTTTATGAGAGAGTTCATATTTCAGATATAAATACCCAGGTTAAACTACCCACAAATCAAAAGCATATCCTATGCTATTCTTCAAATAGGTTTCATTACTCAGTAGAATTGTTCTAGGTCTGAAATGACAGGTGATATTTATATGAAAGTGTTTGTAAACATATATTCTACAGTCACAAAAACAACAGGCTAAAGGCTGAATCAAAAGGGAAGCGTATTTCTCTGCACAGAGCCAGCCAGTAACGCTCAAATTCAGAGCATGTAAGCATATATCCGACCCCCTGGTAATAAACTGGCAGCGACGAACGTGTATTTTTTTGCTTTTTAACACCTTTATTATCTTTCAAATTCAAAATAACATGAATTGTAACATACATAAAGCAATTGATGCAGTATATATTTTCTAAGCAAATGCAAAAATCACCCAAATGCAGTAATATATTTAACATCAAAAACCAGAAATTGCTCAAACCCCTAGTACAAATGTGTAAAATCTGTAACATAAACGGGTAGCAGCATATATATTGCACAGACTTGGAAGGACAAATTAAGTTTGGGGCACTGATGCGTGCAGAGGAATACGTTTTGCAATGGCTGTCGGCAGTTAATCGCCAAGGTAGGCCTCTGCGAAATGTTGCTTAGAAAAAACAGACAAAGCACCAAGACAGCAGACATAGAATTCACATATAACCCGCAAATAACAATATCACTGGAGGTTGACCCATTTAAGATGTTTAATTTTCATCGGAGGCCCACACTGTCAAATGAAGATTATAGACAAACACATTGTATGGAGATTTATAATCAGACAATTTTTTTGATAGTTAACATATATACTGCGCATACAACTGCATTCTATATTTGCATAAACTTTTTACCCCTGGTGGGAAGGAACACATAGGTATTTGGGCTAAAGGCGAAAGAGCGCTTTAACAAAGAATACCGTAAATACTGGAATAAAAAAATGAATTTCAGGAACACACTGTTTTACATGCCCTCACTTCTTAATTTTTGTCAAGCACATTCTTAATTATTGAACAATACAGCATATGCTATTCGAAAATTTAATTTTGTGGAGCAAGAATCACAGATGGACCGCACCTCGGCGATGCTATTCATCATTGACTCATTCATAATTAATGATGCTTTTGACAAATATTTTGGACTATGATCAGGTCCAGTAAGAAAAATCTAGTTCTATCAGGTTTTCTTAACATGGGTCGCTCTGTCAAAACATACCCAAAATTCTTATTGTAATACCGCCTCTGGAGGCAAATGAAAGTGAAGTAAGTTTTCATGGAACTAAAATAACAATGAAAAATATCTGAACATAAATCACAAATATAAATTTTTTCAATTATTCTATATGAAAAAAAATTTAAAGTTTGTTTTCTGCATCACAACACTAGTGACAGCATCAGTCGAATTTGTGACGACTAATTAACTGCTCCTGCTCAAAATCAGGGGAAATCTTGTTTAAATTTGAATATTGGGTCATTTCAATGTTGATAACTTCCAGTTGCGACTTCTGTGATATTTAAAATTCAGAAAGCATTTCAAGTCCCGTACCGATCCTGTAAATGTAATGAAATAACAAATAAATATATCAAAAAATTTGTTGAGAGAATGAAACTTCATACTACTACGAAACCAAGTCCACCAAACTTTTCCACAGCAAGCTCTAACTAGTCTACTTCAATATCCCAAAGTAGCATGAATCTTTTGCAATTCATACAAAATTTAATTAAACACTTAATTTTGATCTATTTTCATCTTATGCTTTTTCACTGTAGGATAGAATTTCATTTTTATACAACGGAGGTTGAGAGTGAAAAATAATGCTAAACTGCATGACCTACCAACATATGTTCATGCAGATACCAGTTCCGAATCAGAGGTGGAGGTTTTGGCCTAACCTCCCACTTAGTCATTCTTCACAAGACTTTAACTTACACCAGTGCAATCAGATATCTGTAGTTCGAGGCACATTCCTAATGATTTTACCGATTGAGCTACCTGGCCACTCAGATTTATAGTATGTCATTTCCAATGAAATTCTTCAAAATGTAATCTTTGTTAAAAAGAAAATCTAGAAGAAATTGTGACTAAAGCGTCACAAAAAACAGTACCTGAATTGTAGAAGCAATGCCAGACACCATCGATGACATCCTCCCAGCAACGGTTCTGACTCCTTCCTTTAAATTTCCTAAATCTGGCAATTGGCTATTATAGGATGAAGATGACCTTTGATTCCCAGTTCCAAAATATTCAGCGCTTGAAATTGAAGATCGTCCTTCAAAGCTCTTAATTCTTTGTTCATTTTCATGCTGTAAAGTTAACGGTTATCAACTTGGATGAGATGAGGCACATACTTTTAAGGGGAAAATTTAGTTGAAAAAATAACTACTTGGTTTCTGCATTTTTTTCTTCCATCAGCAATGTGTGAGGCGCGATGGCCTAGTGGTTAAACATGTTGGCATCGCAGGTTGAAGATCTCGGGTTCGAGCCCCGGCGAGTCCGGCTCGCTTATCCATGCCCACCACTCAACCCAGGGTGTAATAACTTGGGTAGGCTAAGCCGAACAGGAAAAGATGATATCTTTCCAGTAATTGTAACCCTGTCCGTCTACAAGTGGCCGCTATTACAGGGCCTTGTACAGGGTGATCCACTCTGAGAAGTGGCTATAAAAAAAAAAAAATTATATTTCAATAATGTTACAGGGGACATCATGATGAAACGGTATACAATCTGAAATTTAATTCTTACCATGTGGTATATGATTGACTGAGTAATAAACAACTCTTTCTTTAAAAATTCCGATTAGAAAAATTTTGTCAAAACATCCGTTAAGTATGGGTTACTGATGGATCGCATCAATCAGACATGGTCCACCCCCTGGCTCAGACTTAACAAAATAAAATTTCTGAATTAGATGGCCTTCGCTGCATGTATTCATACCCAGAATGCCCTGAAATTCCTACCTTTCATTTTCACCTCCCTTGATGTATACGATATGATAACGAAAGACATATTTTTTGGGTATCCTGGTTCAATTGTATAAAATGTGGGTGGGGTTTTTTCGAAAGACAATCAGTGGCACACATTTGATAAATCAAGATTTGTCTGATGAAGTGGTGATGATGGAACGTCACAGATCAATTAAATTTTTTTTCGTCAATTCATATATTGTATGTAACATGGTTTAGTAAAATAATAAGCTATCTTTTGAATTCGTAAAAAGTGGTCTAACAGTTAGTGAAAAACAAGATACATTCAAGCAAGTTTAATAAAAGTATATTTTCAAGGCCATTTTTTATGCACAAATAATCATAATCTATGATTATTCGCTTCTAGAGGAATAACCTGGTCAGCAAATTATAAAACAATGGTCTGACCTGGGATTTATCCTGATCACTGAATAACATGTCTGATGATATTGATGTTGAATTCGCATATTTATCGGTTTTTCTTTGTCTTGAGCTGTTGAAGATACAATTGTGAAATTACAAAATCATGCACTTGCACAGATTGTCACAACAAAACGTATAAAACATAAGACACTTCACAAATGGGATGAGACAACAATAAAGGTACTTGAAAGTCTAAATGTCTCCATACGGACATATATTCATTTTCAATATCGTAGGTAAAAAATTAGGGCTAATTTAGAAACCTGACTGAACTAATGTGAATTGCAGACTGGTAGAATGTCAGTTACTTTGCTACTCAGACACCGGAAGAAAATGGGTTTCATCAGAGGAAAATTTAGCAAATGGGCAATATGTTATGATATATCTTGTGCCAAATGAAAAAATATATATTTTTGAGCATCTGATGGAAAAGTGTTCAAACATAGCAGTGTTGATGGTTTTGAAGTTTTTCCTCTAGAAAGAAAATGACATCAACCTATTAGACACCCAAGGGAAAACACAAGATTCTGTTACCTTAATGTGCAGTTCTGTTTAATTTGGCGCAACGATCAATAAAAGCGTGAATTGTCAAATTATTTTAGGGATGTAATGAAAGTCACTACAAAGAGTAGATATAAACCGAAATTATCAGTTTTCAACATGAAATATATTTTCAACAGACTCAAATTTAGATATAAATTCTACCAGAATTTAATAAAAATGAATCAGTTTTTTTCTTAATTTTTCTATCATATTTGATGGAACAGATACAAAAGAGGGGAAGGAGTTTTGTACAATCTTACACATTATTGGTTTCGCATAGAAACAAAAAAGGACAATCCAAGATTCATTTCATACTTCAATTCAAGGAATTTGCCTATATTTAGTTTTTTAAATTCATAATAACATAACACTATAAAATTAAACATATATCCAACTTCTTCAAGTAGAAAAATCATGTCATTTTAAATGGAATCAATATGGTGCCGATGGCATGAAAATCAGCTCATTAAGAACAAATAAGTCATAAACAGCTAATTTTACTCTAATTTTGACATGACAAGTATGGGTCACTGATGGATCAAATCGATGAGACCTATCTGTAGCTAAGGTTTATTTAACAAAATAAAATTTCTGATTGAAATGTCTTTCATTATATATATATATATATATCTATTTATAATCAACATACCGAAAACCCCAACCCTTTTTTTACCTTTCATTTTCATCCCTTGATGTATTTGATATAATAACAGAAGATATATTTTTGTGGGTATCTTCGATTGGTTCAATTGTATAAGATGGAGGATCGTTCCTGATAGATTTTGATTTAGATTCATTTTTTGAAAAAGTTTGTTTGTAACTGAAATCTCTTGTTCCCCATGTATTTCTATCATCATCGTTATCACTGTCATTTTCATCATTCCACTGACTGAAAATAAAGGTCATAATTCATTTGATGTCGATACACAGAACATCTAATTAAAAGATGTCATTATCTGGAGGGTCATGTTTTCCATTGTAATTAAATTGATTCATTTTGTGGTGAAATTAATATATATTCCGAATTTCACATTGTAAAATTTGACATAAATCAGGACTTCAAAATACGATCAAATATTTCCATTATCCAAAATGTCAGAACATTAATCTTATAATAAAGTGATATGTACTTTCAATACCTCTAAACTAAACAATAAGAACAACCCTTATCAACATTAAAGAGTAACGTATGATCTTTTTTTGGATATCTGAAACATTTTACACAATTTCATTTGTTTCCCTGACCATATTTGCATTAGTCTGAGCTTGGCCCATTACAGCCCTAGCACCTTGTTTTGACTAATGATGAAAAGAAGCAACTCGGCTCATTTTTTTGATATTTTCAAGAAACCTGATAGTGTCTACACTCTACAGGATCGATGCGCACACCCTTGTTTGACTGAGTACAGATTCAGACATTTTCACCTAAATACGATCAGGTGAGAAACAGCACTCAGTTATTGGGAGAACATACAGGAAGCCCCAGAAGGATAATAATGTGTGATTAGAATATTTTAGTACTCAACTTTGAGTTCCCTGGCAAAATTTAAATAGTCACCTTCTTGATGATTTGGCATCAAAGAAAATATCATCATCTCTATATCGATTTCTCCGGGGCCTTTCATCTTGCGGTGATGTTTGATCAATGGTCATAATCTTCATTGAATGAGACACACCCCTAAAGTAAATAAAACTTTATTTCAAAATCTCACTTTTCATCCTATAAAGAGCATGTATCAGGTCTGAAATCATAAATCTATAGATGCTCAAGGATCCAATCATAAAAAAATCATGAAATTGCTAAGCCATGTTTTTGCCAAGCCTTATAATATATTGTCAGATAGATGGATTGAAAAGTTATATGGGTTAAACCGTAAATCATGCTAAGTTTTTTTATCTGATCTCGCTCAGAGCAAGGTTTTAAGCGACTTTCAACATTTTTTTTTATTGAAATTCACTCTGAGCAAGGCCAGAAGGAGTAATTAGCAGAAACCGACCAACAGCCACTTAATTGCAAAGAACTACAAAACATGTAAGTACCAGCGACTACAATTCAAACGGTAAACAACCCAAACAAAAATAAACCACATTGGTAAAGTGCGGTGAGTGGTGTAATAAGAGTCATCCAAAACCTCTGATGCGCAAAGAGCAACATGAGGGCAGAAATGAAGGCTGAAGAGCCTTCATTCCCAAAAGACACTTATTGACTACAGTTTTGAAAGCTTGCAAATCCACCCGATCGTAAAAGCGAGTGTGAAGGCAGTGAATTCTACTAAATCAGAAGTTTGTGGGAAAAAAACTTCTTGCAATTTTATATTACAATCCAGTCTGTATTATATACAAGCCCTAAGTATCCAATTAAAGAAAACTGCAAGTTCAACCCACAGAAACAACATTTTGAAAAAATAATTATAATTTAAAATAAGCCTATCCAAAAAAAACCTACTCTAATTTTCCCACTCCCATTCCCATTCCCAGTCTAGCAGCTTGTTCCTTTTTCCTGTCATCCATTGCTGATAATTTTTTATCCATCTGTTGTTCATGTTTTTCTATATCTTGATATGCCAATCTTCTTGATGTTTCACTGAAATGATATTGTTCATTTTATATTTGAAAATAAAAGAACATTCCGAAAAAGAGATTTTTGTTCCATTAAATACGAATATTTAAATTTTTTAATTTGTACAGTCGAACCCTGAGTGATATAAATACGAGATTTGTTCAGCTTGGCACTGTCACAACACTTGTTTCTCATCATATGCAGTACAAAATGTTATGAATTACCTTGGCAGCAAGTTTTGAAATCCTATCACAAGATATTCAAGATTCACAACCATACATAAATGGAATAATATTTCAATATTTCACTGACAAACTTTATATTAAATTTGACCATATTTTGCCATTTAGAAGCAAAGTGATGATTTATGTAAAATTTTCCAACGCATATCATGATTTTACAGCAATATGAATATATTAAAAAATAATTGAAAAACGAAATTACTTGTAATTGAAATTCTCTACAAAACCCAACTATTCAAATCGAATAAGGGCAACCTTAGTTGTAAATTTAGATTCCAGAGACAAATATAAAACCTCACGTTAGTTTTTCTTCTTGCTTTTTATCACTTCCAGATGATGATACAGAGAGACGCATTGAGGCTTTATCTGCTTCTTCAGCATTTTTTTCCAGTTCAGAGAAATCAATCTTTTTAACTCTTTGTGCACCAAGTCCTCCTGTTTTCTTTGCTCCAAGCTAAAACAACACTATAATTTGAAAATTGAGTCGAAGAAACCGATCATTATTTTTTTTTTCTTCTAAAAAATAATTTTGGTTGGTAATATTGGTTTGCACAAAGCAGGATAAGGAGGACCCATTTCGAACATGACAGATATCATCTAACAATTATCACAAAAGACAAAAATGCCAGCTACTCTGACAGCAAGCTGACAATTTTTCATGATATATCTCTCTAAAATGTCCCTTTTCGAGTATCCAGAACCAACAAAACAGTCGAAAAAGGTTCTAACTCTTATCAATATTATTTTTTTAGTGGTTTTGAAGCTTTTTTGCCTAACCAAAGAAAATGATACAAACTTCCCAGACACCCCAAAAAAACAAGCTTCTATTGGCGGACTTTCAAGCATACTTTTAAAATCAAGAAAATAAGGTATTCTGACGAAAGCTAGAAAAATTGAAAATATCTGGCATGTGGGTTTTTAGGCGGATTAATCCACTATTTCCATAACATTTAACAAAGAAATTTTGTCTGAATATCCTTTGTTGAGTATGCGTCACTATTTGACCATACCATTGAGGCATGATTCAACTATGGCTCATACTTGACAAATTAAAATTTCTCATTAGGAATTTTTATACTTATAGTTATAGTAATTTTTTTCGCCCAGAATAAGGCCGTTAAGAGATTTTTAAGAAACTGAGACCATGAGCAAGAGAATAGAATTAAAAATTTTTGATTTTGCCACAACCTTTTGCAATCAGATATGTCTAAAATATATTTAATAGCTGTATTTGAAGAAGTAGAATATTGATTTAGATATATATTTCAGAATGCTTATCGCAAAAAATAGTCAATTCTACTGCATACATTGGTACAAATTCAACAGGAAATCCTTTTTTACTCATCAGATTTAGTGTTTTGTCAAATAGAGGATAAAATGACTTATAAATGTGACTTATACTTTTTGAGAAATTACAAATCATGTAACAAATACATACAAATAAAGATACAAAATAAATTCTAACAATCTTAATCAGATACAAAAAGTCATTCCAGAGCAAAACTTATCTTACAAAATTATAGAATAAATTGTGGGACCTTTAAGCAAGGTACTTTTATATTTTTCTGTGTTCTTATTTAATGAAGACTCAGAAATTTGTCATCAAAATTTTATGATCAATTCATGCGTTGGTGTGCCCGTCCAATTAAACCTGACTGGAAAAAATGTAGAATAAAATCAGGTGAGGAAATAATCAACATTCCCTAATAAAGCATACCTTGACTTTTTATAAATGCTGTTGTAAGCTTTATAACTTCATTTTACATAAAATTTTGGGATAAAATTGCTGACTTTTTAGTTTTTAATTCACACTGATTTTTCCATGCCTACATACAAAATGTTGTGTCAAGTAAAAAAAGTATTCCGAAATCCCTTTTAAACCACATTTATCATTCACAAAAAAAGAATTTTATACTATGAAATTTCTGCTTTCCATTACCCAGCAAAAATAGAAAGACACAAAAGGCATTGAATGAGCATTTGTGAATAAAGCAAAAAGTATTTGCTGACAATTTTATGTTTGATCAGAAGTTATTCTGATGAGTGACTGTGTGAGTGAGTAATATCCCTGCACTTTTACTAATTGAGCTAAAGAGGCACCTGCAGGCAGTGGCGTTCACAAAACTTGGAAAGGAGGGGGAGAGGCAAAATAAAGGTGTCATGAAGTTTAGCATCATATATCCGATTAGCATCAAAATTTCCCATGTTGCAAGCAACTCATCCTACCAGTTTCCGGGAGACAATGCCGGATGCATACAGCATTGGCGCACTCTAGTTAGGATGAGAATATTCGGCCAGTTTTTGTTTTGATGAGATTCGGTAATATGCCACTGATCTTCACTAGATCCCAAAACAAATTAAAAAAAAATTAGAATTAAAATTATGATGGGCACCGGGCACCACGTACAAGAATATTTCTCTTGGAAATAGCATTTTTGTTGCATATATCTCATTATAAATAGTACAGAAAAATTTCTCCAGAAACGAGAACAATTTTTGAAGGAAATTTCAGGAACTAAAATTGGTTAAATAAATGAGAGTTAATATCCTCTGTGTGCCTAAGCAGTAAGGCTCATGAGAAAGTTTGAGATTTCCTACATTTTAGAGCCCTTAAAAAGTCATTTCGGGATCTCATTCTCGTTCCATATGTATATGCCTCGGCGTCGAAATATACTGCCCTGGGAACCGTATGCCCGACAAACCATGTCTATCATAAACGGGTCTCATTAAGTTTAGTACCATGTATCCCCTTATCATAAAAAATTTCCCATGTTGCAGGCGACGCATCCTAACCCGGGAAACAATGCCAGATGCTTGCAGCATTGGCGTCCCCTAGTTACGATGAGAAAATTCTGCCAGTTTTAATTTTGATGATATCCGGGAACATGGTACTAAACTTCACCAGACCCTCATAAACAACGTCTTACCCCTTTCTTGGCTCTGGTATTTCCTTTCCTTATGATTGTAGACTTGGGTTGACTTGATTGGATGGCGCTGGCAGGGACGGCGTGTGGCTGATAATCATCGCTCATTTTGGACCAATATACCGGTTCTATCCCAGCAGAAAACGCCTTCAAATCGCTAAAGTTAGTGTCAAAATAGGAATATAACCAAGCACGGCAATCAACTGATACCAGACAAACACGAAAATGTTCAGCGACGTAGCATATTGTGTCACGTGATTGAACGCGTGATTGAGTTTTGCAGAACAAACTTCTTGATTTTGATCTTATTATCTGTGACTAGTCAAATTTTAGCATACTTCCAGTAAAATACTCAAAATTGAATCAGTAAGATGAAGTAAAATAAAGTACAAGAATGATAGAATAAGATTTAATTTTTATCCTGCAGGAGAGGAAAGCCGAGAATTCAAATTCGGAAAGATGTGGAACTTCATATGCAATATTCTCTAGCTTGAGTTTATGAGGCCCTGACATGTTGATTAATTCAGGTGTGTTAAATCATATGGTGAACCCGACCGCTCGTGCAGATGCCAGTTTCTAATCGAGGTGAAGGAGTTTGTCTTGTCATATTTTTCTTTTTTCCTGTGCGTGAACCCAGTTGGTGGAGGAAGCAGACGTCATCACGGTCACGGGATATATAATCATCACGGTCACGGGATTCGAACTCGCGTCACGACGATCTTAGCTGGTGCCGTATTCCCAACGCTTTTTATCGATTGAGCTAACCGGGCACCCCAAAGTATGAGAGCCTATTTATTTGATTTTTATTTCTGATATTCTGTATTTAGCATGAGGTTAAAAATTTATACCCGACTGATTTATCACGTTTTTTTTTTTTGTCAGATTTTGATTATTTTACAATAGTCACCATTATTTTACTAATTTTCGATTCTCTGCTGTCACCGCGTGACCGATTGCCTTGGCAACACGAAGCTTTCCTAGCTCTGCATTCTCTGCCCTGTGCTCTTGCGGATTTCGTCCCAGTCATTCCGCATACGTTCTGCAATGTGCAGTGTTAGTTCTTGTTTTGATGCTGTGTATTCCTGATTCTGTACTTATTGAAGCACCTTTGCGTGTGATTTCATATACTGCAGTCAACTTGTGCTTAGGTAACGTTAACTATATCAAATACAGAATACCCGAATATTGCAATATGCCCGAACCCACTTCGGGTGAGATTGAGGAAGAAAATGCAACAAAGGGTAATGTCGAAGAACGCTCCGAAAATCAGGATGAAAATATGTTGGATATCAGAACTTCACCTACAGCTAGGCCGCAAAGTAGGGGGAGTGTGTTCCCCTGCTCGCAAGGTAGGCTAAATATACTGATACTCTGTACCGTACTGAATACCGGTACAACTTTAGGTTACTTTAGACTACGTAAGTTACGGTATCATTGACCGTATAAGTTACCGGTACGTATGGATTTTTATCTGAGGAATTGGGAAGCCGAGAATACAGCTCCACCAAATGCCTCACTATTGTCCAACATGTGCCCAATATTTGATGATACGTAAAGACAGCGACCTCTATGGTTCGACTTGGTTGGCCTGACCTTTTTTTGAAATGAGATACTACTCTATTTTTTCTCAATTCTTTATTTGTCTTGATTATTCTTGTTCAGACAATAAGTAGGATCAGCAGTGCGCATTCAACTCACTTTGCCCGTCCTCGTAGTGGCTCGTCACATGGTTCAGTGGAAATTCGTGATGATAAAGATGATGACGCTGCAAGTGATGGAGGGTACGATACTGATCTGGAAATTGAAGGTTGGTCGACATTCAGTCAAAATATAATATCACAACTAGTTTTATCTGTTAAGCTAAGTCAGTAATACTAGTAGTTTCAAAATCTTTGGAAAATAGAATAGAATTTATTGATAACTACGAACATTAACTTCTTCAGTTATTGACAACCTTTTCTTATTTTTATTAATCTTCATTCCTATTGCAATAAAATTGTTGAAAAATGTCCAGTGGGGTAAAATAAAAAATCTTGATAATGATTTTTTGCCTGGGTCAATTTATAATATATTGCTTTTTAACTTTATATTCAAATCAAGAAACATTTTGACTAGATATTTTCTAATCATGATGTCAGAGACTTTATACTAAAAAAATCTTCCTTAATCATTATAATATAAGTAGCTATTTTGGGTTGATTGTATCCCAACTATTAAATGGAAATAAGTAAAATGCATAGATTTATAATTCACAACATATTTACGTAAGTAGAGAGATGCCGGGTTTAGATTCAAAATGCTAATTGATTTGGATATCGATTGATTTTATTAGATCCAGAAAGACCCGATTCACAATGTTTTGAGGTTTGATGCTTGCCATGATGCTGACTGCTTCGTTTGACTAGTGCTTCGCTGGTAGCTGAAATTTAGATAAATGAAATAAATAAAGTATATATTTTTCATTATCTTTTTATTGCATTGTATTTTATTCAGCAAACCGGGAGGAGTACGATACAACAGGGAAAACAACATACAAAGAAGCTTGCAAACAATTTGGTGTTATACCAGTTTCATATTTTTTACGACATATGCAAGATACAGAACTTATAATGAGACATCATGGACTTGGCCCTTCTGGGGCGAAAGCAATTGCTGTGTCTTTAGTGGTATCAATTTCATTCTTTTAAATTGATTGTTCGAATTGTGTGAAATTTAAATATGTATTATGGTACAATAGTTTTTTTTTTTTTTATTGAAATTTGCTCAGAGCAAGGACACAGAAGAAGAATCAAACTTGAAAATTCTCCTGGAGCCACTAAAGTGCAAAGAGCTACATAAAATGCAGGAGCAGGAACTAAAGAACCCCCATCCCTGATAGATGTCTAATAACGCGAGTTTTAAAGCCTTGTAGATCAACACGATCAAGAAAACAGCAAGAAAGCAGGGAATTCCAAAGTTTTGATATTCTTGGAAAAAAGCTTCTTGCATAAAACTGTTTGTGACATTGTGGAACCTCCACAGTGAATAGGGGCGAATTGGTAGCCAATCAAGTTGATCGATTAAAAATTTTGTTCTGAGGAACGAGAGCAGAAAGCTCCTTTGAACAAAGATCATTATAATATCTGTAAAATAAACATAGTGAGGCAACGTTGCGGCGGTGTGTCAAACTTTGCAGACAGCAGGAAAGTTTAGGACCAATCATATTGACCACACGCCGTTGAATACGATCGAGCATGCTAAGAACAGTGACAGCGGCACTGCCCCAAATGTGACAGCAATACTCCATACAGGGTCGAATCAATGGTTTGTACAAATGGAGAATGATTTCGGGAGTGAGATAATGGCGAGCTCTATATAGAGAACCGACTTTCATCGAGGCTTGTTTAGCAATACTAGTGACATATTCATTCCAACTCAGACTAACTACTGTGACTTTATGATTGCGGATCCATATACAGTAAATGTGATGATACAACTTGAACATTTCTATAATATTTTATTCATCCGCTTTTTATTTTCATAACCCAATATGAAATTTTTATTTTGTCGATCCTAGCAAGGAATGGATGTTCTTTTCTGGATAGTTCATCGTTCAATGTTCATCACATCTTTATTGATACATCTGTTATTTTTTCTACAGTCGAACACAAGAATATTGAAGCTTGATCTCACAGATAATTGGTTGAGTGGAAAAGGTGGAGCGGCAATTGCAGATATGTTGGAAGAGAATTGTTATATCACAGAATTGGTATGATTACATCTTGGAAAATAGCTATTGGTGCCAAAAGTTTGCTAGAAGATAAAAATGTCCTTTGGCAACCAAACTGTAGAAAAGGTTGAAAATTGTCAAAGTGTTGGTGATTCTGAAGCTTTTTTGTTCACCTGAAAAAATTACATAATCATTTTGGACATCCAAAGCGAACCAATGTCACTCTGCATTAATATAAGAAATTTGCTGAAATAGGTACTGTAGAACTTCCTATTGATCTTTAAAATACATTGATTTTCGGGTGTATGTATATTTTTGGTCAGTTCCATTTAATGGAGGATGTATTGACAGAACTTTAGTCCAGGAGTGGATATCTAAGAGTTCTAGGCCAGCCCTCCTCCAATGATAGTAATGAATAATATCTAAAATTTCATCATATTTTTAAAACATAGGATTGATTTTACAGATACTTTCTGACAACAAGCTGGGACATGAAGGAGCAAAATCAATATGTGCGATGTTGCAGAAGAATGATAATATAAACAAAGTTAATTTATCTGGAAATGAATTTGCGAGCAGAGCTGCTGAACCTATAGCAGAGTTATTGATGTCTGTAAGTTCTTTGAATTACTTACTATTACATTTTTTTCATTTTGGAGTCTGAAGAGGCACATTTTTTTTCCTTTTATTTGTTCCAAAGGTATAAAAAGACAACACTGCTATTACGCTGGATAAAAAACTCTTGGGGTCATTGATTGACTAAAGCACTGCTATTTATGTAACCTCCACTCTTGTTTTTAAATAAGAACTTTATAAAAGATATTTTTGTTAACATTTGAAAGTCCATTCCTTCATTTTATGAAAAATTCAGCTAGAGGATTATTGCACAACGGTATTTTGTGAATTACATCCCTTTTTTGTAAAATATAGGATTACGAGAATCCCAATTTTGTATCAAATTATTCATCATTATTAAATGTCTAATTATACGTTTAAAAAAAATTCCTTAAATGTGATTGTCTGAATCCACATGTTTTGTTAAAGGTTGGCTCATGCTTTTCTCCTTTCAATACTAATACAACCATTAGGTATCAATTTTGTACTATGCTTATCAAATTTTTTATAGAATACACAAAAAGTTGAATATCTGGATTTGAGTGAAAACCATTTTGATGAGTTATCTGGTGAAATATTAGGACCAGCTCTTGCAGAAAATACTTCTATTAAAGAAATTAATTTAAGTTGGAATTATTTCAGAAGAGGTGGTGCTATTGCGATGGCAAAAGGGATTGGTGTAAGTGGGATATAATATAGTTATGTCAATTTATTTAACACTTTGAAATGATGTTTCATTCAGCTTAAAGCACCGATCAATAATTCCACATATTAATGTTTTGCAATTTATGTTGCGCTGGTTTCAAAAAGTTTCAAAATTTGGGTTCACGATTCACTATTAGATGACGTAATATATATGATGACAGAATAACTCACATACTTGGCAGAAATTTTTGTCAAACTTGAGCCACAGAGACAAACTTAAAGGATGTCAACTACTTTTTCGGGTTCTCAGTTAGCTCGATTGGTAAAGTGTTGGGAATACACATCGAGCCACGCATCTCTGATTGCCAGGGCGAAGGTTCGAGTCCTGTGAAGGATGATGGTTAATAATGTGAGAGGTAAGCTGGACGCCTCGTTGGTGCACGGTGGTTCAGGTAAGCACTGCTTACGGCTTCCTCCACCAACCAGTCCATGCACAGAAAAAATGAGAAATATAATAAACCAAAAAACCTTTGCCCCGGTATCTGCATGAGAGGTCGTGGTTCGCCATATGATTAAGCTGTATTCATGGCTTCCTCTCACACAGGATAAAAAAGAAATCCTATCCTTTGACTCGCAGACACCCATAGAAAATGGGTTTCATCAGAAGAAAATTTCACAAGTGAGCTATGTTTCATGACATAAATCCTGCTAAAACGTTAAACTCTGTGTCTGGTAGCAGCAAAACTGTACAAAAATTTTCGAAATCAGTAATCACAAATATTGCTATAGCAGTGTTGGTGGCTTAGAAGCTATTTTGGTCACCCGAAGAAAATGACAGGAACGTTTCAGACTCCCAGAAAAAAACAAGATTTTGCCAGCCCGAACAACAAGAATGTCTCTCAGCTATCAGTGGCCCTGACTTGCATTTCGACAATTTCATGACTAGTATTTGGAATACAATCAGATATGTCCGAGTCATTTAGTTTAAACATAATTCTGACTTCTCATGAAGGATACTTCGCTAGAATTTAGATGCCAATATTTCAAATTACTGTGAGCCAAAATTCTGACCAAAGTCATTTGATGCAACAGTCCTTAATCAGTAAAAACAGTGGGATTGAGAAAGTTTTAGGCATCTATGAAGCAGCAAAGATCATGTAAATTCTGTTTTATATACAGGCAAATATTTTCTTAAAATCAGTGAATATTTCATGGAATGGAATGGGATTAGAAGGTGCAACAATGCTGGGAGAAGCATTGAAAACAAACAATGTACTGGAAGAATTAGACGTCAGCAATAACAGGATCTCAACTGAAGGAGCTGTGTTGTTGGCAAGAGGTTTGTAATGAATTGTTTTGTTGGCTATCTATCTTTCAATCAGAAAAATTTTGTCATATCCTCTTTTGCTATGTTATGCAGTCCATCTGTGACGCATTCGTGACAAAATAAAATTTCTGATTGGGAATTCGAACGAAGCATTTCTCAGCCTTTTTCCAACAAAATGAGACATTAGGTAATTTGAACGACTGTGCTCATTGGACACAATTAGAATAGAAGAATAGGAAATCTTCACACTAATTATCCAAAGGCAAAGAAAGGAGAATTTCAATTGCCTAATATTAAGTAAATTCAGCAAAAACCTTAAGCAATTCAGTAGGGCTTTCGAAGCAGTTTGGTTTGAAATTTAAAAACTGTTCAAACTAGGTATATATGTTTTAGTATTTCTAGTCTCGACCTGTAAATATATACCGGTATATATATATAACAATTATACATATTATATGTACGGAAACTTTACTTTATTGCAGTTGAATTTATTCAAATATTATATTTTGATACACATAGGATTGATGGTTAATGATACACTGAGAATTCTTCACATTGGTAAAAATCCGATGCAAACTGCTGGAGCTTTTGGTGTTTTGACGGCTTTGAAAGAAAACTCTTCATCCGCTGTTGAGCACTTGGATTTCACTGATATAGTGGTGAGTAAGGACATAATATTTTCGGTGCCTTTTAAATGTGAAGATGGCAGTGGTCTCAGAAAATTCGTAGCATGTGTCGTGCAAGTGGTACAATGTGCAGGTGCACTTGTACCACTCGTATTTGTGCTCACCACCTGCACTTCTCATTTTTGTACATTCTGGAGCCACTCTTATTTTTATTGATAGTTTTGAGTTTTTCTTTTTCATATTTTGTTTGCATATTAATTTTTGATAATTAATTTGGTATGCAGCAAAATTAACATAAAATTTAGTGTCATTTATGATAGTGTCATAAGATGAGCCCATTGATAATGATAAAGCATTATTCTGAATATCAACTGATTTTATGTGTTACCTTTTCAACTCTATAGTGGACCGTTGGCGGCAGTGGCATAGTGGATTTGATAATAGCTGCCGAACGTCCCAACCCCAACGAAGTAGGGGCACATCGACTAAAGGAAAAGGCTTCAATAAGCGTTAAAAGCGAGTTGCCTCTGAGCAAGCCACCGTTACCCACAGCCTTGGTACTATGTTCGATAACCTTCCCGGTTCCTCAATGGTTTCAGACTAGATGGAAGGACAAGACGCAAGATAAATCTCTCATAACCAGATATATTTGTATATACATAATGTATATAATTATAATTGTATAACATTGTTAATTGCATACTGTGAAATAAAGTTCATTTCATTTTTATTCTTGTAGGTAAACAAAGATTTTGTGGATTTGGAAACGGAAGTGAAAGAAAATCGACCGAAGTTAGTCATTATTCATGGAGGAGCTGAATCAGAGAAAAAGAAACCAAAAGCAAGAGTACGCAGGAATTTTATTCATTTATTATTTTTCCAGTTCAAATTTCATGATTTCAGCATTAATATTGATATTGCTAAAATATTATTACCTTCCTGCAGCCTGATCCAATGACAAAGATTCGAAAATATGTTGAAGAGAATAACATGAGACTTGTTGATTTTTTCAATTCTTTTGACGAAGACAACAGCATGAGTATTACTCGAGAAGAATTACAGAGAGGAGTTGAGGTGAGTTTGGGCTCTCATTCAATTTGCCAAATACTTTGGCAAGATATTTACTCTTCTATGTGAAATAAGCTAATGCTAAATAACGAATGTATCTGCCAACAAACTGAAAATTAAAAACTTTTTATATCAATATTTTTTAATGAATGTCGATTGTGAATATTGGTGATCAAACCCAAATTTTTGTCTTCCTGAAAATCCAATACAATTTATTTTGATTTATAGAAAAAAAATTGAAGAACTCCAAAAAAAAAAAAAAATGCTGAAACATTGATTATCAATCCTGATTTTAGGTAAAGCTGGCATGATCCTTGATTCATTTTTTTTAAAATGTTATACCAGTGATGTCCAAAACGAATTGAATATTGGAATACTTTCGAAAATGAACATATTCTATATAGTAAAATTTTTGATTTTAGATATATTTCAGAATTGTGCGATATGAAAATATGTCATTTTTATTGCATAAATACAATGAAATCAACAGACAAAATTGTTTATGCTCTCCAAATTGACATAGTTCAACGGAATAAAGAAAATTGCGTACTATAATCAAAATTTCCAGGATTTTGCTATTTGTATTTTCTTTAATTAGATTTTAAAATGCTACCTTCCATCAAAGACATGGCTGAATCATGCTCAACTAAACATAATTGTACAATATTTTCTGAATGGGTTACTCAGGGGGTTCTTTAATACATATCACTCTAATTCCTTTAATTTTATTTTATTACAGCAAGCAGGTATAATGTTAACAAATGATGAAATGAAACAATTATTAGAACTTCTGGATAAAGATGGTGATGGTGAAATTAATTACAGGTCAGTAGTAAAGTTATCAGAGGCTTTGAGTTTTTGATATGGTTTATTTATAACACATGGATTTTGACTTAACAACTCTAACATCAGTGGACTTAATAGGTATAAGCATTTTTGTTTGTTGGGTATTTTAACACCGGTTCTCGAATCTTTAAAAAAGATATCTCGATAAACAAACAATGTAAACATAGATTAATGTACTGTTTTACCGTTTAGCATTATTAAGAACCGTGTGGTTTAAAGTTAATGAAATATCTCTTTACTGTGTATTTTTGCAAAGAGAAGAACTTTGTGAAAATTAAATTATTTTATGATCACCGGAAGACTGGAAGAATGTCAGCTACTCAGCTACCTATAGTAAACACTATGGTTTCCATCAGAAGAAAATTTAGTAAATCAGTAATATTTCATGCTAGATCTTTTGCTAGAAGATAAAAACCACTTTTTATGGGTGTGTCTGGTAGTAACCAAACTGCATAAAAAAGTTCGAATTCGACAATACAGGTCACCGGTATGTGTAATAAATATGGTTTTTGAAGGATTTGTTCTCCAAATATAGGTGCATCGAATCATTCGATTTTATAAACTTAAATATTAGTACGAAGTTACAAATTACACTTTTTAATAGAACGAAATATTTTTGCAATTTAATTTCAATTGCCTAGAATTCTGCCACCAAAATTTGTCAAGTTGTATTGGATGGCAAGGGATGCTGATGATTATGACCAATTTATTTTATAGTCAATTTAAGGTAAAGCACACAGGCACACAGAAAAGCATGTCTCTCTCCTTCAGTGGTCTAATTTTCACTGTCACGAATGCTGCAATTTTTGCCAGATTTCTTTATAATTTGAAATTATGAAAGTACTATTTATTAAAAAAAAATTGCACTGGTGATTATCACTGGTCAGTAACAGTTTTTTAGTTTAATTTTTTTTTTTTTTTTTGAGGTGGCGAAATAAAATAAACTAAAAAACTATTACTAACCAGTGATACTCACCAGTACAATTTTATCGCCTCTATAATGTTCTGATCAAAGGGTAAAATATGACTTGGGTAAGACCTGTTGATAAATCCAACTACGGTAAGTGTCCAAAAACATGTACCGTAGACAGAATTGGAAAACATATTTGTTTCTAGCAAAACTAATTCTGTGGGTTTACTGTGTAAGTAGACTACCTGGAGTGGATCACCCTGACCCAGGCTCTGTACTAACAGCCACTTATGGACGGACGGGGTTGTCCAGTAGTTTTCGCTATGAACTGACAGCAAGCATTGATGAGAAATTTCCTATTAACCACCACCAGTTGCCATATATTCATAATAATATAATATTTGTGTCATGTTTTGTTCACTTTCAATGTGATTTTATTTCTACGTTGCATTAACCTGCATGATGTGTTTTGTTGTATTGCATGTTTGTAATTCCAGAATAATGCTGGCAGTTCTCGAACTTGAATAATCAACTTTATGAAAAGGTGGGTACAAAGTGACAGAGGTTTTCCAGTAGTTTTCAGCCACAGTTTCTTGATCCTTTCCTTCTCGAATTATTTAGTGAGAAAAGTGTGATTAAAGATTAAGCAATTAAAGTAGCATTGTCAGTGAGTGAAGGAGTGAAAAACAGATGATTCATTTGTTATTGATAAAACTGGAGAGTTTGAATTATTTTGATGCAAGAATTGCAATTTTTTCCAAAAGATTTGTGTTTATGAATGGTCGCTGCTCGGAGGTTTTACTTTTTTGGGAGGATTTTAAACTTCTGGCATGTTATAATTTGAGTAATTTTATTCACGGTTTAATAATCACATTAAAGTGTTTTGTTCAATTGTTTTTGCTTAATTAGGACACAAACAAAATATTACACACTATTTTCTTCGATCTTTTTTTAGACTAAATTTTCTTGAAAAAATGTAATATTAGTGAATAGGGTTACTACTTTATGATGCATTCATTTTCGAACTGATCTGATTACGAAAATCAGTGGTAGAATTTCCTGAATGACTGATTTTTTTTCTACTATACTGTTATACGTAAATTTTTGAAATATATGTAAAAAACAGCAACATGTCTAATGAATTTTTTTCACATGTCAATCAGAAATATTTTAAGCACATCTTTTTGTTAAACTTGAGTCACTGATAGATCGTGTCACAGACATCATAGTTAAATGTTGGCTTAGTGATTAGAGCTGTGAAGCTTATTTATGTCACAGATAACTCTATTATAAAGCTTCAAGATCATGAACAAATGGGCTGCCACCTATTCGATAAAATGTTAAGCCAGAAAAAACTTTTGACTGATAAAATGGATGTATACACATAAAGATTTCAGATATTTTTATTCTATTTTCAATGAATTCTTTCTATATATTACAGTGAACTTGTGATTGGAAATCTTGAATATTTGCAAAAAGAAAAGGAGAAGAGAGATAACGAAGATGAAGACCAATCTTGAAATAATTTTTCACATTTTCAACTTCATCTCTATCAGAAATTTATTTTGTCAAACATGAATCACACAAGTCTAAAAAACCCTTCTCTCATTGTTTTATTTTTGAATCCTTTCCTAATTTAGTTTTGTTGATATTGAAAAATTTGTGACTATGCTATATTGACCACAGTCAACGAAACTTAATTTGTGAAATTGTCAGAATAAACTTAGAACTCAGGATTATTTCAATGGAAATCAATCTGTATTATGGCATTTTTACATGTACATTTTAGTACTTTTTATCTATTTATATTGACAGGACAATTGTTACTGAATATGTAGTTTTGTTAAACAAGTTTGTTTTACTCAATCGTCTGATGATATTTAAATGATTCACGACATGGTCACTCAATATTTGATCAGAAATTTAATTTTATCAAGCATGTGCCACAAATGGGCCGTATTTAATCCACTCGATCCATCAGGTATACATACTTCACAAAAGACATTTTGACAAAACTTTTCTGAACTTTTTTTCTGGATGGACAAAGATGTCATTGTAACAACATCCCTATTTATAGGCTTGTTTCCATGCTTTCTCAAATAGGGCAGAGTAATTTTCAAGTGACCAGTGTATAGGGTTTTGTTGTATATTCTTTGGATATTCAGACTTTAGATTTCCAACTTACATTTGTCTGTGTTGCTTCTCATACCTTGTACTCGTCCACTCTCAATCGGTCCAATGGAACTCTCCGACACTGGACTGTTTTCAGATTATATTCATTTAGACTGTTTTAAGCCCCATGTAAAAAGTAAATTTTTGATTCTTCAAACATGAGGACTTCATGGTAGGAGCTCTCAGTGCTTCAGTGGGATAGTTTTGCTTTGTACAAACTTGAATTGGGTTTAATAATTTTTACTGATTGATCATTAAAAATTATCGAATGATCCTCTATTCTACTGCACTTGTTAAATTTCACTAGCCTGGTGATCCTTGTAAATCTGTAATTGTTGCACTTTTCTCACTACTCGCCTACTTAAATATGCTGTAGCATAGTCTCTAATATGTATTCACAAACCAAATGAAACATTCAAAGATACATGTTGTGTTGTTATTTTTGAAATATTTTTCACCAAACACAAACTTCTGTCTTCCCGTATTTCCAGGTCTATACCCAAACCAGGAATTCATTTTGTGAAGCATGAGCCACTGATGAACCACGCCTTGTCGACGCGATCCATCAGTGACCCATGCTAAACGAACGATGCTCTGACCTATTTTTTCTGATTGGGACCTTCTCCTAATTTCTTCACTATTTACCTGATATGCTTCCAAGCTTGCTTAGTTTATTAAGCTCATTTACCTATTAGTTAACTCATTGTCTTGATTTATTTCACTGTGTTGCTTGTCTGTCAGAAAAAATACTTTCTGATACACATTTTGTCAAGTTTGAGTCACCGATGGATCGCGCTGCTAAAGTGCGTTCCATATGTGGCTCATGCTTGACAAAATAATATAATATAATGACAAGATAATTTTGTGTCTGAAATTAAAGGATATAAAAAGGTTTTTTCAGCTAGAATTTTTTACTTTCTCATTCAAATAAACAATACATTTAAAATGATTTGGTGAGCTTGGTTTTCAGACAATAGAAACAATACCGGTAACGCCGATAACAGCAGGTTTGTAGACTCAGAATTTTCAGTAAACAAGAAAATCGAGTTCAATATTATGTGTATCAATTCTGCCAACAGAGGACGCTAAATCGTCTGGCATGCTTAATTTAATGAGCTCGGTTTTCAGACAATGGAAACAACTGAGATAACGGCAGGTTTGTGGACTCGGAATTTTCAGTGAACTCGAAATTCGAGTTCAATATTACGTGTATCAATTCTGCCAACAGAGGTCGCTAAATCGTCTGCATGCTTGTCCTCTGTTATAATTCATTTTAACTTATCATAAATTGTTTGTTTAAACTTCAAGGGGTAGAATCTTGTATTATTCAAAATCTGACCATTATGTAGGTGAAACTGTCTGTGAAACTTTCTAACTGTGACATCGAACTTTGTTAAATTGTTACAAATATTCATAAGGTTTGCAACATAGGCTAACTATATACAAAGCCTACAGTGTACAAACTCCTTACCTTCTTAACTCTGATTTTACACACTCAATAACATAGTTAATACTCAATCGTTTGAATCGAGAGAATTCTCCAAAACATAATGTGGCTGCTAATGTTGGCAGCTTTAGGCCATCCTATTTCAGAATTCTAATGATTCCTTTTAGATAATTCTAAATTAATTTTAAGACATGGAATTTGACAAAAATCGTGATTTTGTTATAGATTTAGTCCGAGTAACATACTTTTCATTTATCATACTGTGGTCCTGGAGATTGCCTGGTAGGAATTTATCTTTATGTCTGCCATCTTTATTAGAATGATAAAATGAGTCAGAAACCTATGTTAATATAATGAGAAACTTTAATATTTAATAGAACAGTGGATCAATATAACACCATTTTATATATGTAAGCATAAACATGAAAAATTGGCTCTAAAAAAAGAATTTGGAATAACTTTATGAACTAGTCTCAGAATTTGAGCTCAAAGGGGGAATTGGTTGTGTAACATACATATACAACACCAGTTTATATATGTAAGCATAAACATGAAAAATTGGCTCTAAAAAAAGAATTTGGAATAAATTTATGAACTAGTCACAGAATTTGAGCTCAAAGGGGGAATTGGTTGTGTAACGGAAAATGGGGATGTGACATGGGGTGTGTGACGGCTTAAGACATGAGAAGGGCTTAAAATGGGTCGGATTCCAATGTCACTTTTACCACTGCTAGATGGTGGACCAGGGGCTGCGCCAAGCAATCTTAGTGTTCTTCCACCTTTAGTAGTGACAGTGACGTTT